>JAWPHD010002279.1:0-265476 GCA_037043455.1 Cyrtodaria siliqua
GGGGGGAAGGTTGCAACATATATGTGTAAGAAATGACTAAAACAAGACAGAAATATGTAAAAAAAAAAAAAATAGATTTCAAGTGGGGGTTGGGGGGGGGGGAGGCGGGGTTGAGAGGCGGGAATGGGATGGGGTGGGGTGGGGGGAGGGGGCAACATATGTGTGTAAGAATTGACTAAAACAACAAAGAAATATGTAAAAAAAAAAAAAAAAAAAGTTCCAAGTGTGGGGCGGGGTGTGGGGGATGATGGGGTGAGAGGGGTGGGGGGAGGGGGTTGCAACATATATGTGTAAGAATTGACAAAAGCAACACAGAAATATGTAAAAAAAATATATAATAGTTTAAAGTGGGGGGGGGGGGGGGGGGGGTTGTGGAGCGGGGGGAGGGTGAGAGGCAGGAGTGGGTTGGGTTGGGGGGGGGGGGGGGGGGGGGGGGCAACATATGTGTGTAAGAATTGACTAAAACAACAAAGAAATATGAAGAAAACAAATTCAATTGTGGGGCGTGGTGGGTGGGGTGATGGGGTGAGAGGCGGGGTGGGGGGGGAGGGTTGCAACATATATGTGTAAGAACTGACAAAAGCAACACAGAAATATGTTAAAAAAAAAAGAAAAAGTTTCAAGTCTGGGGCGGGGTTGGGTGGGGGGGGAGGGAGGCGGGGTGGGGCAGTAGGGTGATGGGTGAGAGGCGGGGGTTAGGGTGGAGGGGGGTGTGTGGACGGGGAGGGTTGCTACATGTATGTGTAAGAATAGACAAAAGCAACACAGAAATATGTAAAAAAAAAAAGAAAAAAAATTCAAGTCTGGGGCGGGGTGGGTGGTGGGGGGGGTGATGTGGTGAGAGGCGGGGGTGGGGGGGCCCGGAAGGGTTGCAACATATTTGTGTAAGAATTGACTAAAACAACACAGAAATATGTAAAAAAAAAAAAAAGTGTGGAGGGGAGTGGGGGCGGGGGTAGAGGGGGGAGGAGGGAGCCCATGCCCCAATATGGGTGAAGTAATAAGATGCATAATGCTATAACAAATCCCAAACCAAAACTATAGATATATACATGCTTACATGCAAACCTAGATCTGCCTTTATTGCACATTTTATGGGCCATCACAATTTGGGTTCCATGGTAGCCCAGAATTTGCAGAAGTCAAAATTACTTCTCCAACCCTTTACAACATACTATAAGGAAACCAATTCCAAAATTTAGTTCAGCTAGGACAAAAAATGTAAGAGATATAGACCTTTAAACACAGCTTGCACGCAAAATTTGATGTGAAACAGACATATTTTAAGGGCCATCAGAATTTGGGTTCCATGGGAGCCCAGGGGTTACAGGAATCAAAATTACTTAAGCAGCCCTTACGATAATGCTATAAGGAAGCTAATGGCCAAATTTGGTTGTGCTAGGGTAAGAATTGTAAGAGATATAGTCTTGTAAACACAGCTTACTCGCAAAATTTGATGTGAAATGGGGCACATTTTATGGGCTATCATCATTTGGGTTCCGTGGGAGCCCATGGGTTACAGGAACCACAATTGCTTATGCAGCCCTTAAGATAATGCTACAAGGAAGCCCATGAACAAATTTGGTTGTGCTAGGGTAAGAAATGTGAAAGATATAGACTTGTAAACACAGCTTACACGCAAAATTTGATGTGAAATGGGGCACATTTTATGGGCTATCATAATTTGGGTTCCGTGGGAGCCCATGGGTTACAGGAACCAAAATTGCTTATGCAGCCCTTAAGATAATGCTACAAGGAAGCCCATGAACAAATTTGGTTGTGCTAGGGTAAGAAATGTAAGAGATATAGACTTGTAAACACAGCTTACACGCAAACCTTGATGTGGGATGCCGACGCCGACGCCAACGCCGACGCCGACCCCGGGGTGATTACATAAGCTCTCTTATTCTTCGAATAGTCGAGCTAAAAATAGAAATTTCTACACCAAAGAGCATGGCAGTGTTTTCAAACTTCCAACAAATGACCATACCCATTCGATTACATGCAATACCAATTATTCCACTGACAACACGGACAATCCACATACTCCTGGGCAATCTGTAGCAGCAAGCACAGCATAGTGCATTAGAATCAGATCGCTATCCTACAAGCCCATATTCGTACATTGCAGATAGTTTCTACGTGTTTTACTTTAGTTGATTTTTTTTTTGGCACATTTATATTGATATGACTCGCATTACCCATACAGCTTGGTAACTGCTTTTCACAAATTTGATACTTTGATGATTTTATACAAAATTTCTGCAAATTATGACAATGAAATGGAATAACTAGAAACACACAATTTACGAAACTGAAAAGATAAGAATGATTATCGGGTATTACTTCAATAATTCCAAGTATGATGTGTTTCATGATAAGCCACACAAAACAAACACCGTCAAAGTTTGTTTATGATTTCATTGATGTAACCTTTTTTACTATACACTAACCTGTTCTCACAGTGTACAGATTCCCCAGGAGTGGGTAATGTACTTTATATTGCCATTGCATAAGTTCATCTGGTCACAGGTCAGTAGAGCTGAGACTGCCTTTTCATGATGATGATGATGATGATAACGTGTCACAAATGTTGCCATATTGTGCCTTAAAGCTACAGAGTCCCTATATCAATCGATTTCTTCTTTGTAGGCGTGTCTTTATTTGTAACTTCATGTTCACCAGCTCTTGTCGAAATCGGGTATTTAAGCGAGAAAATATAGTGAAGGATATCATTTACTGTATATATATCGACCAGTGCACATCGTACCTATACACAGGTAACAGTAATTTTCACGAAAAAAAAAGTTAGCTTCTTTCAGGGCTCGAGCACACAACCTTCTGATTTCAAGTCCTGTGCTCTATCCACTGAACAACAACGCTACTTGAGAAAGTAATATACTAACTATCATATATTATGAGGCAAAATAACTTAACATATTTAAACGCAACTAAAGATGGATCAATAAATATTCAATCCATATTGTCGCACGTGTAAATTAACATTGCCTGGTGTAATACTGTATCTTATCAATATGAAACTAACACTTCGCCTCAAATCAACCATATCTCGACTTGTTATTTAGCGCTTGACGAGTTTGTGTGCGCGCTCTTGTTATTATGAATGCCTATTTAGTGTTAAAAATGCTACAAAATACCAATAAAGAGCAGTGGTCTAGAGGTTCAGCGTACATCTTTCAAATCTTACAAGTGCAAGGCTGTGGTTCAAATCTCGTTCCGGGCAACTTTTTTTTTATCACATATATTCTGGAGCCGTATATTTATCGATGTTACCTGTACGGACGCTAAATAAAAATGTGAAATTTTACATATCGATTTCTCCTTATATACCGACTTTTGGGGTGTTCGTCGATTTGAAACTACTTCACACGTGACTCATTCATATTCATGAGTTATTAACAGTTAAAATAGGGACTGTACAGCTTTAAAGATACTATATAACACGTGTGGGCGTATACCTAAAGGAAATGGGAGAGGCTTTATGCTTGGTTTACCACCAAATTCAAGCTTGTGAAACATGGCCGTAACCCCGTATATAAGGAGCTTGTGAAACATGGCCGTAACCCCGTATATAAGGAGCTTGTGAAACATGGCCGTAAACCCGTATATAAGGAGCATAACTTGTATCAGGACATCATTTTTAATCCGTCATTTGTTGTAGCAACATCGATATCACACCATCACTGGCATAATCATTGAAGTTCGCTTGACACGCGATTCCACCTCGAGAGCTCTGGACTGACAATCCACATACATAGCCATTTGACCAAAGAGACAATAAGTTAATTTTCGTTTTAACTATCTATTCGTTTAATAATGGATTATGGGTAATTTCTCGATGTTATTTCATCAAAACATAGTATATTTTCAGCATTACTTTAATGTTGAAAATTGTAACCTATATTTTTTTAGGCGTTTTATTTCCGAAGGTCTTTCGTGTACGTATGCACTTCTAAACGCATTGAATCACACACACACATACACAAAGTGAACAAAGGATAACGTCTACAATGCTAACAGTATATCGATAAAATTAACGCTACTGATCAACTGATTGGATTAGCCTAATAGCAAAGCACAGTGATTGTCAATCCGAAAGTCATGGGTTCGAAACTCGCATCGGCTATAATGTTTTTCAGTGAATGGGTGTGTATTTTTGATGTTACTTTGTCGATCGCAGGTAAAGAAATAAAATAGATTCGAAATAAAATTGCCTCAGCCATGTTTCACGAGCTTGAAATTGGTAGTAAACGAAGCGTTAAACCGCTGTCATTCACTTTTGGTACACGCCCACTAGCCTAATATAGAGCTATAATACATGTAAAGGGATAAACAGCAATGTTGAAGCACTGAAATGACCACCTCCATTTACTGATCCTGTATTAGTTTGATTTTAAACCTGCATGCAAATAATTAAATATTGAGGTGATCAAATATTGTGGAATATAGTTTTACATTGTTATTCTCACAGATTTAAATATATTATTGATGCAATATTGTCCACAAGGTCTTTGTAAAATCAATTTGCTTTGAACTATTCAGATCATTATTAGAGCACCTGCAGATTACCCACATATTTCATATATCAAGCTTTTCTTTGAATACAGACCAGTTTGTCATAAATATGGGTTATAATTCTTTTCTTTATGTCATAAGTGGAAAAACAACCATTTTGTGAAAGAAGCAAATGGGATTATTGAGTAGTATTGACCAGAATGATAGTGAAATGGTGAAATGTGTTAAAACATTCTGGATTATAATTGTCCATTTTCAGCATTGTCTTCAATCTTTAGTATTTAGAAGTAGCCCGCAGTTGTTGGTCAGTACTAAATGAAAATGTCCGGTTATTACCTCACATGCTGATATTACTTGAGCAAATATTAGTGATAAGTGAACCTAGCCATTGGATTCCTTCTACTTAGGAAGTAGATGGCTCTGTAATATGAAACAACCAGTCCTTTTCAAAATATTCCTGAAATGAGATCAAATTAGTAAAGTGGAAAGTAAACCCACAGAAGCCCTAATAATGTGAAAATATGCAAGTTACGTAGAAAAACTTATGGGACACTGTTGCCGTGTGTCCCTTTAGTTGTGACCATTCCATGTTGTAATCTTAAACCTTTACAGATTCCATATATCTGCAATGTACCATCTATACACACAAAAAAGACAGATTCAAGTGGATATCTTTCTGTCACCAAATAACAATAAACCGTATCCCAACAAAAACTACTTATATTAAATAAAAAAACAAGAATAAACATAATTATGTCTTTTGGATTTCATTTTAAAATGGCAAAACCGAAGAATTCTCTTTTTTTTTGAAGTATTACACGTTTCTGTTTTGTGTAAAACCATAATTAATGTTCACGTGTTCTAAGATCTAACATCTGAAGTAGATATAGGTCCCTGTAGATATGTATATTTGCATCACAGCCCTCTCATAGTGTATCTGTATCTTACAATGATAGGTCCCTGTAGATATGTATATATGCAATACAGCCCTCCCATACAGTATATCTGTAGCTTGCAATTTACAATGCTCACAGCCATTTCCTGAGAACAATAGAACTTATCCAAAAAAGCAAAATACATTTGCATGGGTTTTAAAAATGCAAATGCATTTCGTTGATGCAGACAGCCACATTAGTGTCATTAATACATCTTGTGCATGCGTGTGTGCGTGTATGCATGCGTATGTATGTATGTATGTATGTATGTATGTATGTATGGGATTTAACGTCGCTTCTAACAATCTTTCAATCATATCATGACGGTGTCTACTTATATCAGTAAGCTCAATGCTCAACTTTATAGTGCTGCCACACTGGAATACCACACCTTAAGACACATGACGTGATACCCCACCCAGTCACATTATACCGACACCGGGCTGACCAGTACCAGCACTACCCATTATATGCGGAAAACTAATTTGACATTCTAAAAGATTTAAATACAGGAGAGAAATGAGATTGAATCTAGTAAAGTGTGATGAGTCAGACATGATAATACCCATGTGACTGTGATGAGTCCGACAAGATATTACCCATGTGACTGCTTGATGAGTCAGACAAGATATTACCCATGTGACTGCATGATGAGTCAGACATGATATTACCCATGTGACTGCTTGATGAGTCAGACAAGATATTACCCATGTGACTGCTTGACAATTAAGACATGATATTACCCACGTGACTGCGCGACGAGTCTGACATGATATTACCTGTGTGACGAGTCAGACATGATATTACCCGTGTGACGAGGCAGAAATATTACCCATGTGACTGTGTGACAAGTCGGACATGATATTACCTGTGTGATGGGTCAGACATATTACCCGTTTGACTGTGTGATAAGTGGGGCATGATATTACCCGTGTGACTGCATGACGAGTCAGACATGATATTGCCCGTGTGACTGCATGATGAGTCAGACATGATATTACCCACGTTACTGCATGATGAGTCAGACATGATATTACCCACGTTACTGCATGATGAGTCAGACATGATATTACCCGCGTGACAGCATGACGAGTCAGACATGATATTACCCTTGTTACAGCGTGATGAGTCAGACATGATATTACCCACGTTACTGCATGATGAGTCAGACATGATATTACCCACGTTACTGCATGATGAGTCAGACATGATATTACCCACGTTACTGCATGATGAGTCAGACATGATATTACCCACGTTACTGCATGATGAGTCAGACATGATATTACCCACGTTACTGCATGATGAGTCAGACATGATATTACCCGTGTGACAGCATGACGAGTCAGTTATGATATTACCCGTGTGACAGCGTGACGAGTCATACATGATATTACCCTTGTTACAGCGTGATGAGTCATACATGATATTGCCCTTGTTACAGCGTGATGAGTCAGACATGATATTACCCGTGTGACAGCGTGACGAGTCATACATGATATTACCCTTGTTACAGCGTGATGAGTCATACATGATATTGCCCTTGTGACAGCGTGATGAGTCAAGACATGATATTACCCGTGTGACTGCATGATGAGTGAAACATGATATTAACCATAGATATGCAGCACCAAAAACAAATATAATGTTATGGAATTACCTGATCCTACCATCAGACCGTATATTACAAATTATACATACAGTAATTATATATACAATAATTATATATACAGTAATTATATATACAATAATTATATATACAGTAATTATATATACAATATAAAATAATTATATATACAGTAATTATATATACAATAATTATATATACAGTAATTATAGGTATGCTAAACAACCTTTTTATACATGTTTAAAAATGCAAAATGCTAGTTTTACAATAACAATATTTTCAAAAAAAGGTATATATATATATATAAAAGTAATTTCTTGCATACTGGATAAGGTTATCTGCGTTTTGGGTAAAGATAAAAGTCATGCGCACACCAACATCCGGTATGCAGGAAAACATGCAAAACGTTAGTAGCTGGCAGCGTCAATGCACGACATGTCTCTGATATGCAAGAAAAATAATCTATCATGGGTATTCGGTTCAGATAGGGAATTCCAACCCTCAGTACAAGTGTTTTCATCAGAACTTTGGCAGAGCCTCGGTTCTGATAAAAACACTTATACCGCGGGTTGGAATTCCCCATATTCACCAGATACCAATGAAGACTCTTATAGTCACTCGCTGATATCAACATGACAGTTGCATGACATCATTGTGTAAGTAAACATCTAAAATGTTAGTAGTTTGCGACTTGAACGTGCAGAATATAAGTGATATGCAAGAAAAAGAATCAATCATGGGTATCTCGGCAAAGCCTCGGATCCGATAGAAAATTCCGATCTTCACCGGATACCCATGAAAGATTCTTATAATACGGACTCCGTTTTCTTAAGATTGGTGAAAAAGAATCCAGGACATTTATCCTCAAATACAAAAATCACAGGTGGATTGCCCCACAAATGAAATGTTATGTAGTACATTTGTCACCCATTTGAAATGTATTTAAACTGAATTGGGTTTTAAGGCGCATCAACACATGAAAGGTTATATGGCGCCTGACAGGAATGAACATGCCAGGCTCATCCTCCATGTACATTAAGATAAAATATGGAGAATGGGCCTAGAACCTTCTCACCTGCAGAACTGCAGAGTTGCTGCAAATTCTATTGTAGACACTCCATTTATGCTGGAGCCACGTTTATTGTTTTTTCTGCCACTGCTCTAGTGATATGGGCGAGATGGCACCTGAAACAATGCAGGGGTCATGATGAAGACCTTTAATGAGCATGAACAACAAATGATAAAATGAACATGAATTTTGGTGGGTGGGGGGTTCTACAGTTCTACCCCTCTGCCTACCCCTCCAACAGGATCTGCAGTGGCCCTATTCTTTGCCTCGGAACCAAACTGGGGCCCCGGAACCACACGGGGCAAGACTTTTAAAGTGTTCCTATATAACACTGAGCATTGGAGTGGGACCAAATTATCCCAGTGACATCATTTGAACATACTTGTTAGAGGATCAATATGATAATAAAGCTGTCTCAGAGATTCTTGAGATATGAGTTTTTAATGTTTTAACCTTTAATGGTAATGGTGGCCATCTTGGTTGTGAAGTTTGGTCAAAATCGTCCAAGTGGTTTATGAGGACGTAATTTTAGCAAAAATTAACAGACAATGACAATGGATGACAAAGACAGACGACTGACAAAATGCAGTTACAATAACTCACTTTGATCCTTTAGCTCAGGTGGGCAGAAAAAACTGTTCAAACTTATTTTTTTGTTTTATGCTTCTTTGTCAATCTTTTGACTACTATATGAGTATTGCACAAAGAAATATTAATAACATCTGGGTTAATTTAAATTTACTAGACTTGCTACAAACATGAGAGCTTTGTGCTCGCAAGTATGTGGTTTTGTTCTTCTGATCTCGGTAATAAGTTTAGAATTTGTCATATCATTTACTCGACTTAAATTGATAGTGCAAACTGATGAGTGTTTATATCAATCTCAAAAACCAAGTTTCTAGATGTGTAATATCTGGAGGTGAAGTTTACAATTCATCGTGTTTATCTGGCTCCTGTTCTTTCATGTGCATTTCAATGAAATCTGCCATGGCTGTGGCGGTGTTATCTCCATCATACATGGCCAGGACAGCAGCATCCTTGTACAGGCGCAACACTGGATATGGCTTCCTCACCTTCACAATACAAGGCAAACAATTACGAGTTAAACAAGTATCGTTATAAAATGCAAACATCAGGTATTTACCTGCAACAGGAATCTACTTTTATATATTATCTGATGTCGGTTAGGAAAACACTCCTGTTTGTCTTTGCCCTTATGGACTGAAACTAGAAAGTGTTCCACAGAGCATAATTGTTTCAACTGCTTTCTTGAAACTTAACTGATTTTAGATTATTTACCGTACTAGTACATGCCTTCTGAATAAAAACTCAAACAAAACAAGAGGGCCTGAGGGCTCTCTAACAGGTTAACATGACTCGTACTGAGGGCTCTCTAACAGGTTAACATGACTCGTACTGAGGGCTCTCTGACAGGTTAACATGACTCGTACTGAGGGCTCTCTGACAGGTTAACATGACTCGTACTGAGGGCTCTCTAACAGGTTAACATGACTCGTACTGAGGGCTCTCTAACAGGTTAACATGACTCGTACTGAGGGCTCTCTAACAGGTTAACATGACTCGTACTGAGGGCTCTCTGACAGGTTAACATGACTCGTACTGAGGGCTCTCTAACAGGTTAACATGACTCGTACTGAGGGCTCTCTAACAGGTTAACATGACTCGTACTGAGGGCTCTCTGACAGGTTAACATGACTCGTAACAATAGCGAGAGTGACATCTGTTTTTATTATACCTCATGTCAATCCCCCATGTTAAATTCCCCCAGATTGCTATTTAATATTTCGCGCTGCCGTACGCTGTTGTACGCTGTTGTAATGTATTGTCACTGGAGGGCAGCATTTTTTTAATGTTACGCTCCCAATCGCATAATCTCGGAATCGCTGTATGTCTAATGATAAAATCCGACGTCACAGTAAATTTATAAATACTGATTTTTTCCATGACTAACATCATACAGTGAACACTTTATTCATTCATGTACACGTATTATGTTATTTAGATTTCTAAAATGTTGATGAATGTGCATTTTTCAGATATAAATAATGTTTTTGTTGACCATAACATTTTACTTAAACCAAAACTGGTTAATAAATAAAAACATCCTGGACCTGGTTTTACATGTCACATTTCCCACCACAAAAATTCTTTTTTTTCGTTTTTTTGGTAGAATAAAATAAATATTGCATCCCTGCACAGACATATTAATAAACAGATAGGAAACTTCATATCTTAACCAATGAAGTAACCAAAATATCACGTGGCACCTTAACTTTTTCTTCTATCTCCTCTCTCAATTATTCACTGATTTTGATGAGAATACATTCAAACGATTCATAGTGAATAGCAAAATGGTATTATAATACTTTATGTTTATTTTGAAAGTAAGAAATTGTATAAAAAGATGTTTAAAGTTAAAAATGTCATCATTTTTCGCTTTTCTCCTAAAAATCAAGGTTTTTACATAGTCAAAGTTTCCATCAAACTCCTTTTTTGCTCTAAATTTAAGAGAAAAAAAATACTATCATTGGAAAGAAAATTAAGTTTGAGATGGTATTTGGCATGAATGAAACTTGTATCTATAAAACTCTTCATAATATGTGTGTTTAAAGTTGGGAAATAATTTGTGAAATTATCGCACTGTGCCACGTGAAATTTAGATAATTTTCGTAGTGTCCAATCTATTTGTTATTAGGTCTGTGATCCCTGTGAGGGTGACAGTGGATATTTATATAGTGTCAATCTGATGCAGAACAACCACGTATCATTTATAATTGTAGTCCGTTATGCAGTATCAGAGGACTAAAAGGGTGTTCCATTTTTTAAAATAGTAAACGTTTTATTTAAAGGGGCATAACTTTGCATTAAAAAACTGATAGAGAACTATTAGCCACACTCAGTTGTCAGGTAAAAATTAACGGACAGACAGATGGACGGATGGACAATGCCATGACATAATACATCCCTACGGGCGTATAAAAAGAATGGTAATTCATTATAGATAAGACATGCTATATTAAAATAAATGTTTATGTACAGAGGGATAATTCTGCCTTTACTTAAGCTAAAGTTAGTTATAATTCTTTTGCTCTGCACATCCCATCAGTAGTTTTAAGTTATGCGTATTAAGTATAAGATTACAAAGAGCACTATCTCTAATTTGAATGAATATAGAGTTACGGTTATTGTGCTCTGCACTTTCTCTCATTGCCCTCTATCATTGCGTGGTTTCTTTTCAGTCCCATTAGTAGTTTTAAAGTTATACTCCGGACAAAAATGATAAGTATATAATTAAAAAGGATAGTAACCCTAATTTGAATGAAGGCAGAGTTCTTGCACTTGGCACCTCCTCCCATTACCCTCTATCACTGTGTTAAGTTTCATTCCAGTCCCATTACCAATTCTCAAGCTATGCTCCGGAAAAGAATTACAAGTATAAAACTACAAAGTGCAATAACTCTAATTTGAATAAAGATAGAGTTATGGTTTATCTTCTCTGCACTTCCTCTCATTGATCACTCTCATTGTGTTTAGTTACATTTCAGTCCCATAAGTTGTTTTCACATTTTACATTAATTTATACAAAACGATAAAAAGGGTTCCTTCCGGCAATCCACATAAAACAGGCAAATATTTTATCCTACTTCCTCTAACAAAGGTTTATGCATCTTAAATTGTTGAACCACAGAACCAGACACATGTACATAAAACAATAAAATCGGTAGAACAGATGTACATGTATCCCAACTTAATTGGACGTGTATCACCCAGCAGTATTCAGTTTGCAGTACCATTAATAGTTTGCGAGTTATGCTCCTGACGAGAGTTATAAGTATAAAAATTCAAAGGGCAATAACTCTATTTTAAATGAAGATTGGTTCCAGTTCTTTGCACTTTCTCTCATTGCCCTTTAACAATGTGGGATGTTTCATAACAAAGGGCAATAACTTTAATTTGAATGGAGATTGGTTCTAGTTCTCTGCACTTCCTATCATTGTGTGAAGTTTCATATCAGTCCGATTAGTAGTTTTCAAGTTAGGCTCTGGATAAAAAAGATGTACAAAGGGACAAAGCCACCAACCCCCGCCCAACGAAATTGGCTTGCATAAAAATCCAAATATATATATTATTTTTTTCTGCTTCTTAAACGTATTTTAGAGTGTCAACACAGTATCAACAATTACAAAACAGGCGCATCATTCATACTCACCATTTCACTGTCACAAATACTCTTCAATTGTGAGCAGTCAAGCGTAGCAATCATTACATCATAATCTTCGCTGTATTGCTCTGCAAGTTTTGTCAGCTCTTGTTGTACAGTTTCACACTCTTTACATCTGGTGGGAAACATATAAAATTAAAATATGGCACCTGTTTCATATTCTTCCTCACACAATCCCATAACTGCATATCACTACGCTATTTCAGAGATGTTATTTTTGTAAAATTGTTAATGGACAAGATATGATACCATTGCCAGGGTCCGACAAACCTTAACATTAGGTAGTAGCCCACCGGTCATCCTAGAATGAAAGGAAAAACAGTCAATTAATTAGTCATGCTTCTGTGTGTGTGTGTGTGTGTGTGTGTGTGTGTTTGTTCATGTGCGCGTGTGGAGGGCAGTTGTTTCTAGGGACCAAAATGTCTCGTAGAGAGGCCAGGTTGCTACATCTGAGGTCAATGCCAGATTGCTACATTTGAGGTCAATGCCAGGTTGCTAAAGGTGTGGTCAATGTCAGGTTGCTACATCTGAGCTCAATGCCAGGTTGCTACATTTGAGGTCAATGCCAGGTTGCTACAGGTGTGATCAATGTCAGGATGCTAAAGGTGAGGTCAATGCCAGGTTGCTACATCTGAGGTCAATGCCAAGTTTCTACATTTGAGGTCAATACTAGGTTGCTACATTTGAGGTCAATGCCAGGTTGCTGCAGGTGTGGTCAATGTCAGGATGTTACAGGTGTGGTCAATGTCAGGATGCTACAGGTGTGGTCATTTCAGGATGCTACAGGTGTGGTCAATGTCAGGATGCTACAGGTGAGGTCAATGTCAGGATGCTACAGGTGTGGTCAATGTCAGGATGCTACAGGTGAGGTCAATGTCAGGATGCTACAGGTGTGGTCAATGTCAGGATGCTACAGGTGAGGTCAATGTCAGGATGCTACAGGTGTGGTCAATGTCAGGATGCTACAGGTGTGGTCAATGTCAGGATGCTACAGGTGTGGTCAATGTCAGGATGCTACAGGTGATGTCAATGTCAGGATGCTACAGGTGTGGTCAATGTCAGGATGCTACAGGTGTGGTCAATGTCAGGATGCTACAGGTGAGGTCAATGTCAGGATGCTACATGTTAGGTCAATGTCAGGATGCTACAGGTGTGGTCAATGTCAGGATGCTACAGGTGTGGTCAATGTCAGGATGCTACAGGTGAGGTCAATATATAAAATTAACTTACCTTCCATTATGAACAAACAGTATTATGATAAAACATGCATATGAATCCTACTGAAATAGTAGTTTCAGAGAGTAGTCGTCACACGTTTTTACTTTATACCTCCATGTAAAAGATGTTCCAAAATTAATGTTGAATCAAAACTAGAACTGTCACTAAAGGCAGACAAATATACTGCTGCCTCTGACCCTTTGAACCCTGCACTTTATTGCACCAATACAATTTTCCTTTATGATCACATTCACTTGAAACTGAATCATCAGAAACATATAAGAAGCCCAAGAGGGCCTCTGGATGTTCTACTGGCTAAAATGGCTCTTATATCAAGGGTTGTCATCATAAAATTCCCATCAATACTTCTTTTAAAACATTGCAAAAAAACAACAAAAAAACAATAACCCACAACAGAAACTTAAACCCTTAACCCATGTTAACAATTTAAACAAGCAGCCCTAGTTCTAATTTGGTATGGTTATTTAGGGACTCGAGGCACAACAATTGTATAAAATAGGTTTGACCGCCTCTAGAGGGGCCTCTTTATGCAGGCGGTCAAAACCCATTTTATATAATTGTTGTGCCTCAAATCCTTAAATAACCATACTAAATTAGAACTAAGGGTTGTTTTTAGTATAACCAGATGTCTCCCCTACAGGAGAAAGGGCCATAAATCCGCCAAAAATCAATAAACTGGAAAATGACGAAGACGTGCAACTAGGTTTGGTAATGGTCATCCTTACCAAGTTACATGGAAATCCAGGCAGCGGATCAGGAGAAGTAGTCATGACAAAGCTTATGTATTAACACCTTTAAAGGGCCACAAGTCCACGAAAAATCATTCAACTGGAACAAGACAATAATATACGCAACCAGGTTTGGTTGAAAGCCAAATGGTGGTTGAGGAGAACTTATCCAGACAAAGTTTGTGTATTAAAACGTTTTAAACTCCACTAAATATCATTCAACCAGAAGACGACAAGGATATGCTCAACTAGGCTTGGTAATGATCATTCATGCCAAGTTTCACTGAAATCCAATCAGAGGTTCAGGAAAACTAGTCCGGATAAAGTTAAGTATAAGTGGACATAACTGTGTCAAAAATCATTAAACCGGAACATGGCAATGACTTGCGAAACTAGATTTGGTACTGATCATTCCTGCAGTTTCATTGAAATCCATCAGGGGTTCAGGAGAACTAGTCTGTACAAAGTAAGTGTATTAAAACCTTTAAAGGGCCATAACTCCACCAAAAATCATTCAACTGGAACACAGCAATGATATGCACAACTAGGCTTAGTACTGATCACCCTGCAAAGTTTCTCTGAAATCCGTCCAGGGGTTCAGGAGAACTAGTCTGGATGAAGTTTGTGTAGTAAACCTTTAAAGGGCCATAACACTGCCAAAATTCTTTCAACCAGAACATGATGATGATATGCAAAACTAGGCTTGGTATTGATCATCCTTGCCAAGTTTCGTTGAAATTCGGCCAGGGGTTCAGCAGAACTAGTCCGGTAAAGTTTGTGTATTAAAACCTGTAAAGGGCCATAACTCTGCCAAAAATCATTAAACCAGAACACGGTGATGATATGCAAAACTAGGCTTGATACTGATCATCCTTGCCAAGTTTCGTTGAAATCCGGCCAGAGGTTCAGCAGGACTAGTCCATACAAATTATGTGTATTAAAATCTTTAAAGGGCCTTAACTCCACCAGAAATCATTCAACCAGAATAAGGTGACAATATGCACAACTAGGCTTGGTACTGATCATCCCTGCGAAGTTTTGCTGAAATACGGAAAAATGAAGGACTGATCATAACAATCTGGTGAAGTTTGGTAAAGATCGGATGAAAAATGAAGGTGCTAGTGTTTTTTTCAATAATTCAAGGGCCATAACTTTGGTGTTACTGGTACGATGTGGCTGGTTTTCGAACTTGACCAAACTTTCATCAATATGAACAACATGGCAAAGTTTGGTAAAGGTAGGATACAAAATGGAGGCGCTAGAGTGACAAGACAAGCTACAGCAATTTATGTTAATTCAAGGGCAATGACTCCGGTGTTACTGGTTCGATCTTGCTGGGTTTTAAAGTCGTCCTAGCTTTCATAGATATGAATATTCTGGATAAGTTTGGTAAAGATCAGATGAAAAATGCAGGAGCGTTGACATCAAAAAGTTAACAAGCACTGACATCAAAAACAAATTTTTCAATAATTCAAGGGCCATAACTTCAGTGTTACTGGTCCAATCTAGCTGGTTTTAGAACTCATCCAAACTTTCATTGAAATTAATAATCTGGTAAAGTTTGGTAAAGATCGGTTGAAAAATGGAGGCACTAGAGTGTTGACAAGACAAAATACAGCAATTTTCGTTAATTCAAGGGAAATAACTCCGGAGTTACTGGTCAGATCTGGCTGGTTTTTGTACTCGTCCGAGCTTTCATTGATATTAATAATCTGGTAAAGTTTGGAAAAGATCGGATGAAAAATGGATGCACTAGAGTGTTGACAAGACAAAATACAGCAATTTCCGTTAATTCAAGGGCAATAACTCTGGTGTTACAGGGACGACCTGGCTGGTTTTCGAACTCGTCCAAGCTTTCATTGATACTTATAACCTGGTAAATGGAGGCGCTAGAGTGTTGACAAGACAAAATATAGCAATTTTTGTTAATTCAAGTGCTATAACTCCTGTGTTACTGGTTCAATCTGACTGGTTTTCGAACTCGTCCTAGCTGTCATTGATATTAATAACCTGGTAAAGTTTGGTTAAAATCGAATGAAAAATGAAGGTGCTAGAGTGCTGACATCAAAAAGTTAACAGACGACGGACGGACGACGGACAAAATACCATGGCATAAGCCCTACTGGCTAAAAACAAACCATAGGCCAATGAATGGGCAGTAAAGGATTCCCACTGGCTAAAACTACAAAGTGTCAGAACTCATTAAAAAATAATCAAATGAAATCTTTTTCTTCGCTTACATATATGGTAATGGTGGCCATCTTGGATGTTGCACTGCCCTAATTTGTATGACTTTGAAAGACATTGACCTCAGTATTGTCCATGTGAAATTTGGTCAAAATTGGCCTTGCAGTTTCTAAGGAGATGTTTACTCCCCATCCCCGCACCCTCTAGCCCCACTCCACCCCAATGTCGGCCATCTTGGATGTGGCACTGCACTAATTTTAACAAATTTGAAAATCATTGACCTAAAGATCATTCATGTGAAGTTTGGTCAAAACTGACCACGCAGTTTTGGAGAATAAGTTTTTTCTAAAGAAATCCCTATACTATTCTATGTAAAACTGTGACCCTCGTTGCGGGGCAAGATTTGACCCCATGGTCACCATTTGAACAAACTTTGTAGAGGACCATAAGCTAATGCTACATACAATATATGAGAGATCTACATCTTGAACTTTTAGAGAAGAAGATTTTTAAATGCCCTTTATAAGTCTATGTAAACGTAAAATCTCCAAATACAAACTTTGGAACCCCGGGGCAAAGCCACTTTTGACCCTAGGAAAATCGTTTGTGTAATTTCTGTAGTCTAGGAGTTGGCAATCCTTTATAAATAAACTAGAAATGTGTCCATGGGACACGAATGCCCCCATCGAAAACAATCGGTGTAAAACATAAAATTCGACTAAAAAGGGGCCGTAACTCTGGAATCAATATACACATTTTGATATCACAGGTAAGCATTCTGTAAAGTTAGTAAAACTGTGGGAGGAGATAGAAACACAAGATATTTTAACAAGAGGGCCAAGATGGCCCTATATCGATCACCTGAGTACTGGCCCATTATCAAACTTCTTCTCATGGACATATACAATCTGTGCAAGTTTGGTTAAGATTGTTCAAGAAATGTGGCCTCTGTTGGGTTAACAACATTGATATAAAGACTCTGACGAAGTTTGGTAAAGATCAAATACACAATGAAGGTGCTAGAGTGTAACCCATGGGGCATGGCCAAATGTTACCCCAGGGCTACATGTAATATATGAAAGCTGTGTGCCTTGTGGTTTCAGAGGAGATTTTTTAAGTTTTTCCCTATACAAGTCTATGTAAAACATGTGACCCCTGGGACAGGGCCAAATGTGACCCCAGGGTCACCATTTCAATAAACTTGGTAAAGGACCATAAGCTCATATTAAATGCAAAATAATAAACCTCTGGCTCTTGTAGTTTCAGAGAAGAAGATTTTTTTTAATTTTTTTTACTATATAAATCTATGTAAAACTGTGATGCCCGGGATGGAGCAAAATTTGACCCCAGGGTCACCATTTAAACAAACTTGGTGGAGGACCATGAGCTTATAGCAAATTCAAAATATTAAACCTCTAGCTCTTGTAGTTGCAGAGAAGAAGATTTTTTAAAGTTTTTCCCTATGCAAGTCTATGTAAAACTGTGACCCCCGGTGCGGGGCCAAATGTGACCCCAGGGTCATCATTTGAACAAACTTAGCAAAGGACCGTAATCTTAAAGTAAATGCAAAAGATTAAACCTCTGGCTCTTGCAGTTTCAGAGAAGAAGATTTTTTGATTTGTTTCCTATACAAGTCTATGTAAAACATGTCACCCCTGGGGCGGGGCCAAATGTGACCCCAGGGTCACCATTTGAACACATTTGGTAAAGGACCATAATCTTATAGAAAATGCAAAATATTAAACCTCTGGCTCTTGTAGTTTCAGGGAAGAAGATTTTTTAATTTTTTTCCTATATAAGTCTATGTAAAACTGTGACCTCCGGGGCAGGGCCAAATTTGACCCCAAGGTCACCATTTGAACAAACTTAGTAGAGGACCATAAGCTGATGCTACATGTAATACATGAAAGCTCTGTGCCTTGTGGTTTCAGAGAAGAAGTATTTTCCTATATAAGTCTATGAAAAACATGCAAAATCCCAATATAAAAACTTTGGACCCCCAGGGCAAGGTCATTTTTGACCCCGGGAACTTCATTTGAATAAACTTGACAGTCTAGGCGTTGGTGATCATTTTAAAAGAAAAACTGTCGAAATCTGTCCAGTGGTTTTTGAGAAGAAGATTTTTTAAGGTTTCGACCATATATGGTAATGGCGGCCATCTTGGATGTCACGCTGACCTAATTTTAACAAGTCTAAAAAACATTTATCTACGGATCGTCCACGTGAAGTGTGGTCAAAATTGGACAAGCAGTTTCTGAGGTTCGAAGCAAAAGTTAACGACGGACGACGGACGAAGAGTGATCCAAATACATCACCTTGAACCTTCGGCTCAGGTGATCTAAAAGAGGGCCATAAGTCCGGTAATACTAGATCGATTTTGACACCGAAACGATATGCACATCTTGACATCCTAGGTAAGCATCCTGTAAAAGTTTCGAAACAATCGGTTGGAAAGTGTGGGAGAAGATAGACACACAAGATATTTTCACGTAAAATTCGACGAAAAAGGGGCAGCAACTCCGGTAATACTGGGTCGATTTTAAAGCCGAAACGATATGCACATCTTGACATCATAGGTAAGCATCCTGTAAAGTTTTGAAGCAATTGGTTGAAAACAGTGGGAGGAGATAGACACAAACTTTTCGGGACGGAAGGACGGAAAGATGGAAGGACCTATATACCCCCTCATCATTCGGTGGTGGGGGCATAAAAATGTCAAAATCTGTTCAGAGGTTCTTGAGAAGAAGATTTTTTAAGGTTTTGATCATATATGGTAATGGCGGCCATCTTGGATGTCACACTGACCTAATTTGTATAATTTTGGAAGACATTGACATCAGTATCATCCGCGTTAAATTTAGTCAAAATTAGTCAAGCGGTTTCTGAGAAGATGTCGTTTACAAATGCCCTATATAAGTCTATGTAAAACAGGTAAAATCTCTATATATATATATACTTTGGAACCCCGGGGCACAGCCATTTTTTACCCAAGGAACTTGGTATGTATAACTTTTGTAGTCTAGGAGTTCGCGATCATTTATTAACAAAAACTGTCAAAATCTATTCAGCGGTTCTTGAGAAGATTTTTTAAGGTTTTGACCATATATGCACTGACCTCGGTATCATCCATGTGAAATTTGGTCAAAATTGATCAAGCGGTTTCTGAGGAGATGTGGTTTACAAATGCCCTACAGGGCAGTCTATGTAAAACATGAAAAATCTCCATAGTAACAAACTTTGGAACCCTGGGGCACAGCCATTTTTGAAACTAGGAACTTCATTTGTAAAACTTTTGTAGTTTAGGAGTTGGCGATCATTTATAAACAAAAACTTTCAAAATCTGTTCAGCAGTTCTTGAGAAGAATTTTTTTTAAGTTTTTGACCATATATGGTAATGGTGGCCATCTTATATGGTAATGGTGGCCAAGATGGCCACCATTACCATATATGGTCAAAATCTTAAAAAAAATAAGATGGATGTTGCATTTGGAACCATTACCAAAGCGATTAGCATGACATGTAGTTGGTTTTAAACAAAATACATTTTGATTCGATGTCAAACATGGTCGCCAGCGTCCATCTTTGATTGCATAGAGTCGTATAGTAAAAACTTGTGGCGAAACAACCGGATGGATTTTCATGGTCTTGTGTGTTTAACTCCTCATACATTTTTAGATGGATTGTTTTAATATTGTACATGGTGAATTAGTATGATGTGAAGATGTTAGCGAAGAAAACAATTTTTAATTTAATCATTTTTACCTCTTTCAAGATACTGAGGTCAGATCATTCCAAAATTATACAAATTAGGTCAATGCAACATCGAAGATGGCCACCATTACCATATATGGTCAAAAACTTTTAAAAAAATCTTCTCAAGAACCGCTGAACAGATTTTAAAATCCATCAAGTAGTTTCAGAGGAGAAGTCGTCTGAGCACAGTAAAAATGTTTACGGACAGACAGACAGATGGGCAGACTGACGGCAGACACACCACGGCATAAGCTCTGCTGATCTTTGATCAGTAGATCTAAATATGTAATATTTATGTGTAAGTACATATACTTACTGGTCATCCTTAAACATAAGGAATGTGTAATCCTCCGCAATTAAAGGCTTAAACTCCTCTTCTGTAATTTCTATGACATCCTGCAGTGTAAAAATAAAGTTGATAAACCAGCTTTACAAGAATCATATTAAATCAATCCTCAAGACAATCTTCATCAATGTTATTAACTGTCAAGTAATTGTTACCGCACATAAAAATCACCCGATCTATCCACTTAAACTGTTAATGATTTGATGATGATGTCATACCATGGGTAACACAACATCACTAGTAAATGTAACCACGTTTCTCACACTATGAATAGACGCTATGAAGAGAAATCTTCGCCGTTAAGAAATCAAAAGGCATAGCGACCGACCACGGTTATCCAACTTAGTGTTTACCACAGGTTTATTGAAAGTCTTTATATAGGTCATACTATTCATGAAGAACGCTGGTGGTAAACTCTTCATGAACAATTGGTGTATTTGAATATCTGAGGCAACTAAAAAAGTACAACAGGATCCACTCTGCCATTAGCCATTGGAGCCAAATACGAAAGAAAATGATATTAGCGATTAAAAAAACAAAGTTGCGAACATTTGTGCCATATATTACGAGATTTTCAAATACATGGTACATCTGTTTTGCACCCAATATTAACAAGAAGCAAGATATGCATATTGTAGTGCAGACCAGACATGACCTACAGTTTGTCAAAAGTAGGTCACAGCGACCTATATTTCATTGAAAGTAGGTCACATTGATCCGAAATTATGAACATGATGTTAGATGCATACAAGGAACATGCTGGTGAAGTTTGGTGTAAATTCTGCAAGAAAGAAGCACAATACGCACGTCGTAGGGGAGACTGGACGTTACCTATATTTTGTCTAAAGTAGGTCTAAAGAACGTGACAGTGACCCAAAATTATGCAAATGATGTTAGATGCATATAAGGAACATTCTGGTGAACTTTGGTTAAAATCCTGCAAGAAAGAAGCAAGATACTCATGTCGTAGTGGAGACCTGACGAGACCTACATTTTGTCAAAAGTAGATCACAGCGACCCAACACTTTTCACATGATGTTAGATGTATATAAGGATACGCATTTCGTAGTGGAGACAGGAAATTACCTATATTTTGTCGAAAGTAGATTGTAACGACCCTAAACTGCATATATCCATATAATGAACGTTATGGTGGAGTTTGGTGAAAATCCTATAAGTAACAAAGAAGATATTAAGATATGAAAATCGGACGCACTGACAGACTAACAAACAATCTAATGAACTGACATAAATACATCCGGACAACATTGTGATCGCTAAGTCGAGATCCGTAAATGGGCTCGAAGAAAGGAACATTGTGATGAAGTTTGGTGAAAATCCTGCCAGAAGAAGCAAGATACGCATGTCGTAGCGGAGACCGGACGTGACCTATATTTTGTCGTATATCACAGCGACCCAAAATTGTGTACATGATGTTGGATCTATATAATGAGCATTTTAGTGGAGTTCTGTGAAAAACCTGCAAGTAACGAAGAAGATATTAAGAAAATGCAAATCGAATGTCCGGACAGATGGACTAACAAACAGACGCACATACACCCGGACGACATTGTGATTGCTAAGTCGAGATCTGAAAGCCTCTAAAAAAACAACGGACGCCCCTGCTGTTGCTTCACATACTAATAAGGAAATGTCTTCCAGACAACATTAATTTTATGAATTTTTACTATTTCAAGGGGCATACCTCAGGAATAACTGAGGCGATTGGGCCAATTATCGAACTTGGCTGTGACATTGTGCCCATATACAATTTGATTAATTTTAGAGAAGATTGGATAACAATTACCCAAGTCAGAGTTCGGACAATAATAATTTTGTGAATTTTATCTATTCCAAGGAACTCTAGAATTACTGAGGTGATGGCATGGATTATTGAACTTGGTCGAGGCATTGTGCCCATGCATAATTTGACCAATTTTGAGAACATATGTGTGTAAGAATTGACTAAAACAACAAAGAAACATGTAAAAAAAAATAAAAAAAAAATTCAAGTGTGGATATATATATACATGCTTACATGCAAACCTAGATCTGCATTTATTGCACATTTTATGGGCCATCACAATTTGGGTTCCATGGGAGCCCAGAATTTGCAGAAGACAAAATTACTTATCCAACCCTTTAGAACATACTATAAGGAAACCAATTCCAAAATTTAGTTCAGCTAGAACAAAAAATGTAAGAGATATAGACCTGTAAACACAGCTTACACGCAAAATTTGATGTGAAACAGACATATTTTAAGGGCTATCAGAATTTGGGTTCCATGGGAGCCCAGGGGTTACAGGAACCAAAATTACTTAAGCAGCCCTTACGATAATGCTATAAGGAAGCTAATGGCCAAATTTGGTTGTGCTAGGGTAAGAATTGTAAGAGATATAGACTTGTAAACACAGCTTACACGCAAAATTTGATGTGAAATGGGGCACATTTTATGGGCTATCATAATTTGCGTTCCATGGGAGCCCATGGGTTACAGGAATCAAAATTGCTTATGCAGCCCTTAAGATAATGCTACAAGGAAGCCCATGAACAAATTTGGTTGTGGTAGGATAAGAAATGTAAGAGATATAGACTTGTAAACACAGCTTACACGCAAACCTTGATGTGGGACGCCGACGCCGACCCCGGGGTGATTACATAAGCTCTCTTATTCTTCGAATAGTCTAGCTAAAAACACAAACATGATAGAGGTCTATGTAAACTCTGGGTTATTGTGGCGGCCATTTTGAATATTTGACGACAACGAAAAACTTGACAGAGGCCAACAACAGGATATTAACTAGAATGGAATAAGTGGTAATATGTCATTTGATAAATGTCCTTAAATTTGACCTAAGTTTTAGCCATGGTGGCCATCATGGATGACTGGAGGCCCCAAAAACACAAATCTGAGGGGGACTAACCCCAAGATCATTGTGATTAAGTTTCATCAAAATCCTTCAAGCGGTTTCAGAGAAGATGTCATTTTTAACGTTTTCCTATATAACCCTATGTAAACTTTGGGTCGCTGTGGCGCCCATTTTGATTATTCGACAATAACGAAAAACACAAACTTGATAGAGGTTAGCCCAAGGAACATGTTTATGATATTTCACAGAATGGAATAAGTGGTTTCGAAGGAGATGTTGTTTGAAATTTCCTTAAATTTGACCTTATTTTAGACATGGCGACCATCTTGGATGACTGGCGGCCGCAAAAAAAAAAAATCTGAGAGGGACTGTCCCAAGTATCATGGTGATTAAGTTTCATCAAAATTCTTCAAGAGGTTTCAGAGAAGATGTCATTTTTAATCTTTTCCTATATAACTCTATGTAAACTTTGGGTCGCCGTGGTGGCCATTTTGATTATTCGACGATAATTAAAAACACTAACTTGATAAAGGCCAACCCAAGTAACATGTATATGATATTTCACAAGACTAGAATAAGTGGTTTTGGAGGAGATGTCGTTTGAAATTTCCTTAAATTTGACCTAGTTTTAGCCATGGCGGCCATCTTGGATGAGTGGCAGCCGCAAAAAACACAAATGTGAGAGGGACTATCCCAAAGATCATTGCCATGGCGGCCATCTTGGATGACTGGCGGCCATGAAATACACAAATCTGAGAGGAGGCCTCCTAAGTAACATTGTGATGAAGTTTCATCAAAATCCTTTAAGCGGTTTTAGAGGAGATGTCGATTTTATAAAGTTGCTAACAGACGGACAGACAGACAGACAGATGGACGACGGACGAAAAGCGATCCCATAAGCTCGCCGGCCAGTAGAGCTAAAAACTGACGGGATGCCGCTAGTTTTTAAAAAATCAAGATTGCCATGTGTCACTTTAAGAGAAACATTTCTGTAAAGTAGGAAAAGAATTGCAGTAACTAATAAAGTTTTCATAATTTTCTAGTAGATTAAGATGCACAGAACAATAGAAAACATGGGTCTTAACTCTTTCACGATTTCCTTCTCACTAACCTTTTCTTCCATCTCGTCTTCTTGATCTTCCTTGACATCATCTGGAATCTTACCGTCCACTGACTTCTTTGCCTCTTCTGATTCTACACTTGTCATCTTGACTATGAAAGCCTTCAAATCTGCAATAGATCTGCCTGACCTGTAGTCTTCATTCTGGAGAAAATTAGGATATACTTTCATGATATATGCTTTTAGATATGTATTCCGTCAATCATTAGATATGTATTCTGATATGTATTTTGTCTAACGTTAGAGTTAGATATGTATTCTGTCTATTATTAGCATTAGATATGTATTCTGTCTATCGTTAGCGTTAGATATGTTTTCCGTCTATCATTAGATATGTATTGTCAATCGTTAGATATGTATTCTGTCTATCGTTAGTGTTAGATATGTATTCTGTCAATCATTAGATATGTATTTTGTCTAACGTTAGTGTTAGATATGTATTCCGTCTATCGTTAGATATGTATTCCGTCTATCGTTGGATATGTATTTTGTCTATCGTTAGATATGCATTCTGTCTATCGTTAGATATGTATTCTGCCAATTGTTAGATATGTATTCAGTCTATCGTTAGATATGCATTCTGTCTATCGTTAGATATGTCGTAAGATATGCATTCTGTCAATCGTTAGATATGATTGTATTCTGTCTATCGTTAGATATGTATTCTGTCAATCGTAAGATATGTATTCTGCCAATCGTTAGATATGTATTCTGTCAATCGTTAGATATGTATTCTGTCTATCGTTAGTGTTAGATATGTATTCTGTCAATCATTAGATATGTATTTTGTCTAACGTTAGTGTTAGATATGTCTTCTGTCTATCGTTAGCATTAGCTATGCATTCTGTCAATCGTTAGATATGTATTCTGCCAATCGTTAGATATGTATTCTGTCTATCGATAGATATGCATTCCGTCTATCGTTAGATATGTATTCCGTCTATCGTTGGATATGTATTTTGTCTATCGTTAGATATGCATTCTGTCTATCGTTAGATATGTATTCTGCCAATTGTTAGATATGTATTCAGTCTATCGTTAGATATGCATTCTGTCTATCGTTAGATATGTCGTAAGATATGCATTCTGTCAATCGTTAGATATGATTGTATTCTGTCTATCGTTAGATATGTATTCTGTCAATCGTAAGATATGTATTCTGTCTATCGTTAGATATGTATTCTGCCAATCGTTAGATATGCATTCTGTCTATCGTTAGATATGCATTCTGTCAATTGTTAGATATGTATTCTGTCTATCGTTAGATATGTATTCTGTCTATCGTTAGATTGTATTCTGTCAATCTTTAGATATGTATTCTGTCTATCATTAGATATGTATTCTGTCAATCTTCAGATATGTATTCTGTCTATCCTTAGCATTAGATATGTATTCTGTCTATCGTTAGCATTAGATATGTTTTCCGTCTATCATTAGATATGTATTCTGTCAATTGTTAGATATGTAATTAATCTAACGTTAGTGTTAGATATGTATTCTGTCTATCGTTAGCATTAGATATGAATTCTGTCTAACGTTAGCGTTAGATACGTTTTCCGTCTATCATTAGATGTATTTTGTCTATCGTTAGATATGCATTCTGTCTATCGTTAGATATGTATTCTGCCAATTGTTAGATATGTATTCAGTCTATCGTTAGATATGCATTCTGTCTATCGTTAGATATGTCGTAAGATATGCATTCTGTCAATCGTTAGATATGATTGTATTCTGTCTATCGTTAGATATGTATTCTGTCAATCGTAAGATATGTATTCTGTCTATCGTTAGATATGTATTCTGCCAATCGTTAGATATGCATTCTGTCTATCGTTAGATATGCATTCTGTCAATTGTTAGATATGTATTCTGTCTATCGTTAGATATGTATTCTGTCTATCGTTAGATTGTATTCTGTCAATCTTTAGATATGTATTCTGTCTATCATTAGATATGTATTCTGTCAATCTTCAGATATGTATTCTGTCTATCCTTAGCATTAGATATGTATTCTGTCTATCGTTAGCATTAGATATGTTTTCCGTCTATCATTAGATATGTATTCTGTCAATTGTTAGATATGTAATTAATCTAACGTTAGTGTTAGATATGTATTCTGTCTATCGTTAGCATTAGATATGAATTCTGTCTAACGTTAGCGTTAGATACGTTTTCCGTCTATCATTAGATGTATTCTGTCAATCGTTAGATATGTATTCTGTCTATCAATAGTGTTAGATATGTATTCTGTCGATCATTAGATATGTATTCTGATATGTATTTTGTCTAACGTTAGTGTTAGATATGTATTCTGTCTATCGTTAGATATGTATTCTGTCTATCGTTAGCATTAAATATGTATTCTGTCTATCGTTAGATATGTATTCTGTCTATTGTTAGATATGTATTCTGTCAATCTGATCCACAGTAAACAAGTAGCATATGTAAAGCAGTGTTGCACACAAGCAAGCACATTTCATGGAGCACACACAAGCAAGCATATTCCAAGGAGTACACACAAGCAAGCACATTGCATGGAGTACACACAAGCAAGCACATCTCATGGAGTACACACAAGCAAGCACATTGCATGGAGTACACACAAGCAAGCACATTTCATGGAGTACACACAAGCAAGCACATTTCATGGAGTACACACAAGCAAGCACATCTCATGGAGTACACACAAGCAAGCACATTTCATGGAGTACACACAAGCAAGCCTATTCCATGGAGTACACACAAGCAAGCACTTTCCATGGAGTACACACAAGCAAGCACATTTCATGGAGTACACACAAGCAAGCATATTTCATGGAGTACACACAAGCAAGCATATTTCATGGAGTACACACAAGAAAGCACATTTCATGGAGAACACACAAGCAAGCACATATCATGGAGTACACTCAAGAAAGCACATTTCATGGAGTACACACAAGCAAGCACATTTCATGGAGTACACACAAGCTAGCACTTTTCATGGAGTACACACAAGCAAGCACATTTCATGGAGTACACACAAGCAAGCATATTTCATGGAGTACACACAAGCAAGCATATTTCATGGAGTACACACAAGAAAGCACATTTCATGGAGAACACACAAGCAAGCACATATCATGGAGTACACTCAAGAAAGCACATTTCATGGAGTACACACAAGCAAGCACATTTCATGGAGTACACACAAGCTAGCACTTTTCATGGAGTACACACAAGCAAGCACATTTCATGGAGTACACTCATTCGTCTTAAATGTGTGTACTCCTGCGCTAACCTCCATGTAATATGCAAATATTTACATACTCCACTGCAATTGTTTTTTTATAGATACACTGTCAATGGACTGATACAAATTGGTCTTAATTTGTATGTTGGTCTATCGTGTTTTGTTTCCAGCTTTATCTTCTTTTTGCATGGGCAGGCTTTGTTCATATTTTTCAGGTGCAAAAATGAAGGTGCTCACAAGGCCCAATATGGCATTTGTCAATAAATCAAGGGCTTTAACTCTGGTGTAACCAATCAGCTATAACTGTTTTTCAAACTTGTTCCAACTTTCATGGATATCAATAATCTGGCTAAGTTTGGTAATGATCAAATACGACTTAAAGAAATTTGCTAGTGTTCAAAAAGCAGAATATGACATTTTTTAATAAATCAAGGGCCATAACTCTAATTTGACTTATCTGATATAGCCAGTTTTTGAACTTGTCCAAGTTTTCATTAATACCAACAATCTGGCCAAGTTTGGTAAAGATCAAACACAAAATAAAGGTGCTAGAGTGTTCACAAGGCAAAATATGACATTTTTCTATAAAGGGGCCATAACTCTAGTGTTACCGAGTTTTAAAACTTGTTCGAGCTAGCTGGTTTTAAAACTTGTTCAAGCTTTCATTAAGGGGGCAGTCCACAGTTTCGCATTAATGTCCATGGTGTAAATGTGAAAGAAATCTACTAAGCATCTTTTAGGTCCATGAATGGTATTAATAATGGTTATAAAGTGCATGTTTGTTTGTTTTTTCAGTTATTCGTACTTATGGCTTGATTTTGATATCTGTCAAAGCTGCCTTGTTTGGGTTTTATGGAGGCTATAAATAGAATACGAAACTATCAAAAACTTCTATAAAGTAGGTAAAATGGCCGATTTTCACACGCATGATGATCAGTATGGAATAACTTTTTAAAATGCCGGACTCGGTATGTGCAATTTAGCATTTCCTGATATGCAAGAGCATGATAAGTGCAGAAATGACCATGATATGTTTATTGACATTTGAGATATTGCTAAAATTGCATTTTTATCATGTTTTGAAGGGTGGGGTAATCTTAAAGAAATGGGACTAAAGTTGTACAGAAAATACTTTTTGATACTTGTATTTGGTATGGAAACATGGGTAATTTTATTGTCTTCTAAGAAATGTATGACACAATGATGGTGTGATTTATTTTTGCTCAAGGGTTCAGGCTAAGGGCTTGTCATGGGTTTGATTATTGAGAAATGTACATGAAACTGTGGAGTGCCCCCTTAATATCGACAATCTGGTCAAGTCTGGTAAAGAATGAAAGGTGCTAGATTGATCACAAGCCAGAATATGGCTCAAAAGCTCAAAACTCTGGTGATTCTAACCCTTAACCTGCACATATATAAAATGGACTGTTCTTTCTTTGAATTAGGACCATTCCATTTATGTGACAAAGGGGTGTTTTTGGGGGAAATGACTGATCAGCAGCCAGACATTGTAAACCCTGATCAGCCAGCAAGTAGCGCCTGCGAGTTACTCCAAGCTTTTATTATGATATCCAAGCTTTTATTATGATAAACAACTTGACCAGATTGGATGAAGGCACTAAAGAGTTCGGAATGCTAACTATAATGCTAACTATAGCATTTACACAATAAATCAAGGGCCATAACTACATTGTTTCTCGTATAGCCTTTACAAAAAACTATTTCATGGCTAGGGCATCAAGGTCACAGGTACATGATACAGGCTGGTCCAGGTTTCCATCTCGTGGCTGGGACAGCAAGGTCACTGGTACATGATACAATCTGATCCAGGTTTCCATCTTATGGCTGGGGCAGCGAGGTCACAGGTACATGGGTCAGACTGGTCCATGCTTCCATCTCATGACTGGTGCATCAAGGTCACAGATACATGATACAGGCTGGTCCAGGTTTCCACCTGGTGGCTGGGCAGCAAGGTCACAAGTACATGGGTCAGACTGGTCCTGGTTTCCATCTGGTGGCTGGGCAACAAGGTCACAAGTACATGGGTCAGACTGGTCCTGGTTTCCATCTGGTGACCAGGACAATGGAATGAAAATAATCAAGGACAACTGTTGATAAAATTTAGTCTATCATGTCCTTATGGAAAAGGGAAAAAAACATCTCCGTATTTAATAAACTCATGATAAGCTCACCTTCTGTCCATCTGTGAACCAAACAAGGGTAGGGTAGCCTCTGATCCCGTGTTTGGAACAGGTGGCTGATTGCTGTGTACAGTCAACCTGAAACGGACACAAAGCATGTAAACATATCATTGTTATAAAGTCTGACACCGACAGTCAAATCTGACACTGACAGGGATGGAATTTATAATTAAAGAGACATAATTCTGTAATAAATTTGGCGGTGATGTAGAGGGACATAAGGTCATCAGTTGTTATGCTATCAGCATATTAGCCAGCCAACCATGAAGCTGTCATTGCATGGTAGTTTTGAAAAATCACAATCAATATTTGATGGAATGGGTAGGGTTATGCTTTGTATACATTTATAGAAGAAATATGATCTAAAATGTTTATCTGACTAAAATTGCACCAGAGACAACCACTTGATGCGAATTGGCTCTTAGCGCGTGTTAGCAAATAATTTTGCACACCTTGTTTGCATATTTGCACACCTAAGTCTTGTATTTCTGCCTAATACACTGATGTGTGTAAGTAGTTTGGGAACAATCCATTTGAAACTGTGTGAGAAAAATGTGCTATGGGACATTATACAAGAAAAGAGTGGAAAATTCTAAGTCAAACAGGAAGGGTGTTCCATGGAACACTTGTGTCACCTGCCGTGTTCTTATTTCAGCAAGTACAATCTAACTACAGTTGAACCTCGATAGCTCAAAGTATGCGGGACCATAGGGATATGTTCCAGCTATCGGTGGCTTCGAGGCATCGAGGGAACGATAAAAACCAAAAATCTATCCGAATTTGTGTACCGCCCAAAATAGTGTTACTTGTGTACGTGATGTATCGTTCTCGGTATGTTTTTTATGTTCATGCACGTTTGTTTAAACCTCATAACGGATATATAACATGTAATTGTTACGCTGAAAATACAAGAAAAACTGCAATAATGTGTTTGTTTTATCATTTATTTAAAGAAATATCACAATAATAGATTTTAACATACAAGCCGGAAGTCCGAATAATGAGAACAAGGTAAGACTGGTTTTGGTACATAGACTTGAATAGAATAGACAATCACTCGCGAAATGCTCTTATCTAAGTGAATTAAACATACTCGGGAAATGCTCTTACCTAATTAAAAAGTGAACACACTTTATTTTAATTATTGTTTTATTTTTATTAAAACCAATCAACAAACGTAATTTAATTAGAAAAGCAACCGTGTTTAATTTATCGTAATTAACAGTAAACGAAGTTCACTAAACATAAATTGTATCTGTCTATTATCGCTTTTCAATCATGAATGTTCGCACCTTTCACAACCAACTTGATCTGTTTTCGCACTATGATCGAACTTGCTACAAACAAATACAACCGCGTCGATTACAATTAATATGGCCGACGTCACATGGCAACGGATCATCACCTTCGATTTAGCGAGGTTTAAATTCACACACAAATGGATCTTCGTACCTTAAAAAGTACTCGGGCGAGCCAGGGTATTCGAGTAATCAAGGTTAAATTACATTGAATTATATAGGAGTTGTGTCTGGACCGGAAAATGTGCTCGAGTTACCAATGGTATTCGAATCACCGGTGTTCGAGCTATCAAAGTTCGACTGTATACAGTTTGAAGACAGGGGTTGCAATTTTTTTCATGATGGAGTAGTTTTTTAAAGTGTTAAAGTTTATGATAAGTGGCACACATCTGCAATGGATAATTGATAAGGAAGAACAGTATAAAGTTCCATGACTGTAAGTCAATATTTTGCCAAGTTATCAGCTAGGTTAGGTTGCAGGTTAAAGTTTTATGAGGGGCATAACTCTGCCAAAAGTCAGAGTTATTGGACATGTGTAACGACATATCTTTGGTTAAGATAAAGACCTGTGTGAATTTTCATGAATATAGGTCAAATACTTTTCAAGTTATGGCCAGTTATGAGCTTGGTTAGGTTACAGGTTAAGGTTTTATGAAAAGGGGCATAACACTGCTGAAATGAAAGTCAGAGGTATTGGACATGTTTAACAACATTCCTTAGGTTAACATGAAGATGTGTGTGAAGGTTCATGAACATAGATCACATTCTATATAATGTGAGTTATTGGACATGGGTAACAATATTCTGTGTGACAAGATCACTATGTGTGTGAAGTTTCATGAACATAGGTCATACTTTTCAAGTTATGACCAGTTATGAGCTTGGTCAGGTTGCAAGTTAAAAATGCAAGTCAGAGGTATTGGACATGTTTAACAACAATCCTTAGGTTAACATGAAGATGTGTGTGAAGTTTGATGAACTTAGGTCACAATCTATACAATGTGCGAATACGTAAATTGCATTTTAGTATAACTAGACACAGTTTTCTTGTGATCACTGGTGATCGTGTGACGTATGACCAGACGAAATGTAAACAAAGGGAGATTTGGATAGAAAAGTAGCTTCAAATCGTAAGTATCTTAATTTTAACAAATGCAATCTGCTTTTGTTTCGACCTATGCCTTTGATCATTGCTAGTAATTAACTACATACCCATACATCACTCTACACCATTTGACAATTTTTGAAATATATTTTTAATATCTCTTTCCGATCATCCACAAGGTGAAATTTTGTATCTCAATGTGTGTTTAGGTACTGTAAGTAAGTAAACTACACACATATTTAATTTCATGCCAGTTAAATGTATTTAATCCTTAGATAAAATCACGATGTGACAGTTTCTTTTTATAAGCGCTGCAGTTTCTTGTAGTACTTTTACACATGTGCTACAGTTTAATCTTGAAAAAGCTACAGTTTTTTGATACAACATTACAAGCAGATGTGCATACCAAAATGATTATACTTCATTAATATTCAATATAATTTTGGATTTAGAAACATACAGCCGAAAAGGTTTTATTGCATTTCACCTAAAATGCACCAGTACCGTTGCTACTATTGTGACTTCACTGATGATTCGTGTGTAGGCATCATCAATCACGTGTGTTTTTCATGGAACAAAGTCACTGAGTATAAATTGAATGTTGTTTAACGGCTCATCAACACAGTATAGGTTATTTAGAGCCGCCCCAGAGAGGGGAGAAGGAAACATAGGAATCCGGGAACCTGCCCTACTCTTACTATCGAATAGTTTCCTGTGGTTCTTTAACGTACTCGGAGGATAAAGAGTATAAAGTATAAAGAGAACTGAAGTATTTAATTGGAAAACTATCAGTAGATCTGTACATTTCCAAGTAATACCATCTGTACACTATTCCAGTGGGAAAGGCATTGAGGCATTGCCTTGCACCCGGACCATTATATTTTAACATGGGTACTATTTCTGTAAAGTTTCAAAATCGTCCTCTCACCAAGGGCAAGGTGCCTACAAAGTGTTGTGAGTGTATGTAGTTTGAGTGTATGTAGTATACTCCTGGAGTTATGACTTGGAATATGTACTGGTGACCTTGACCTTTGACCTAGTGACCATAAAAGCAACAAGAGCTGTCGGAGAACAGCGCAGCTCGAATATTTGATTTTTCAGAGAAAAATAAATTATATAGCTAGTATATACCATCAGAAAACAAGGCTAAAACAATGTGGGGTGGGGTTGGGGGGCGCAACATAGCGATGTGTAAGAATTACAGAAATATGTAAAAAAAAATATATATATTAAAACAAGAGGTCAATGACCTTGAAGCTCTACTGATAGATTTTGATAGCTAGATCAGCATTCCTATGAAGTTTCATAAAAATCTGTCAGGTAGTTTCGGAGGAGTTGTCGCTACAAATTGAAGTTTTTACTATATAACTTCAGGAAAATAAAGATGGCCACTGGCAGCCATGTTTAATGTCAAATCAAAATAATTTTCGACAATGATCAACATCTTGTCATGCTGATCATTTCAGAAAAAGTCCCATATCAATATTACTTACAGTTCTCAAGAAGTAGTCGCTACAATCTTGTCTTTAAAAATCTATGTTTAGCCGTGGTGGCCATCTTGAATTTCCGGCCGATCTGAAATTTTGCTAGGCTCAACTAAACATCAAGAGCAACATTCCTGTGAAGTTTCATGAAAATCCGCCAAGTAGTTTCAGAGGAGTAGTCGCTACAAATGTTTACTATACAAACTCTATGTAAACAAAGGCCGACGCCGGGATGATTACATAAGCTCTCTTATTCTTCGAATAGTCGAGCTAAAAAGGTTCCTTCTCTGACCAACGGCAATGTACGTTTTAAGTTTTATGAAGTCATCACGTGGAATGCATATTGCCACAAGAGGTCATAAAGACCTTGACCATTAACCCATTGACGCTATAACAATATGGTTTCACCTCTTACCAAGGGCTGCAAGAGATGTTCAACTGTATCAAATACCTTGACATTCTCGTATAATATGATGATTTTAATGTCAAGTATAATGATTTCTTTTATATTATGACATGAACTTGTATGTGCTTCCTACTTGTGCTGCATCCGCATATTTGAAAAGGATAGAGAATGATGTTTTGAAGCAAAATATTCAATTATAAAAACAACTGCACTACAAGAGGGCCTGTGGACGCTCTACTGGCTAAAGATAAAGTTTATGCACAAGGGGCCATAACTCTTTCAACTATCGTTCAACCAGAACATGGTGATGAAATACGCAACTAGGCTTGGTACTGATTGTCCCTGACAAGTTTCGTTGAAATCCAGCCAGAGGTTCAGGAGAACTAGTCTGTAAAAAGTTAGTGTTTAAAACCTTTAAGGGGTCATAACTCTGCCAAAAATCATTCAACCCGAATATGGCGATGATATGTACAACTAGGCTTGATACTGATCATCCTTGTGAAGTTTCGTTAAAATCCAGCCAGGGTTTCAGAAGAACTAGCCCGGAAAATGTTTGTGTATCAAAAAACTTTAAAGGGCCATAACTCCACCAAAAATCTGTTAACCGGAATGCGACGATGATATGCACAACTAAGCTTGGTGCTGTTCATCCCTGTAAAGTTTTGTTGAAATGTGGGGAGATGTTCAGGAGAATAGTCCAGACAAAGTTTGTGTATTAAAACCTTTAAAGGACTATAACTCTGCCAAAAAGCATTCAACCGAAACACGGCAAAGATTTGCACAACTAGACCTGGAACTGATCATCCATAAAACGTTTTAACTCCGGCCAGGGTTCAGGAGAACTAGTCAGAACAAAGTTTGTGTATTAAAACCTTTAAAGGGACATAACTCCGCCAAAATCATTCAACCGGAACACGGTGACAATATGTACAACTAGGCTTGGTACTGATCATCCCTGAAAAATTTCAATGAAATCTGGCCAAATGAAGGCCCTTTCTCCTTAATGAGGCCAAAATATAGCACATTTCAGAAAATAAAGGGTCATAACTCCGGTGTAAATGGTCCAATCTGGCTGGTTTTCAAACTTGTCGCAGCTTTCATTGATAGTAATAATCTGGTAAAGTTTGGTAAAGATCGGATGAAAAATGAAGACCCTATCGTATTAACGAGGCAAAATATAGCATTTTTAACTAAATCAAGGGCCACAACTCCGCTGTTACTGGTCCGAACTGGCTGGTTTTCAACTTGTCTGAGCTTTCATTTATGTTAACAATCTGGTAAAAGTTTGGTAAAGATCGGACATAAAATGAAGGCCCTATCGTCTTAACGAGGCAAAATATAGCATTTTTAACTAAATCAAAGGCCATAACTCCGCTGTTGCTGCTCCGATCTGGTTGGTTTTCGAACTTGTCCAAGCTTTCATTGATTTTAACTATCTGGCACAGTTTGGTAAAGATCAGATGAAAAATGAAGGCCGTATCGTCTTAACGAGGCAAAATATAGCATTTTTAACTAAACCAAGGGCCATAACTCCGCTGTTACTGGTTCGATCTGGCTGGTTTTCAAACTTGTCCGAGCTTTAATTGATATTAACAATCTGTTAAAGTTTGGTAAAGATCGGCTGAAAAATAAAGGCCCTATCGCAGTCTGCGAAATTAGCGGTTGTCCGGGACAACTAATTTTTGAACAGGACAACCACGTGTTCACACTTTGGTTGTCCGGACAACCAAAATTTCTGAAAGAGCAAAGCTATTTGTCAATCAAAATAAATATAAAAGTCGAACAGGAAACACGATTTCGGCTTTTTCATTGATGTTGAGAAAATTACTGTGACACCGGTATAAATGCTACGAGGAATTGATCAATTAATTGTATCCCTCTATGGAAGGTCACAACACATCATTTTATGCTATTTGTCGGTTTTCAACATTTTCAACGAAAATTAACATGAAATCCAACTTTAAAAATGATTGAATTCATGAAAACTTCTATTTTGAAACATCAGCTGCGGGCATTGTTATGATTTCCTCCTCTATAAAAAACAAGTTTTGTTACTTTCTTATAAGAAAAGAAAGAAAAATGTGTAACTTAAGATTTAGGGGCTAACACACACACATTTGCAAATAAGCATGAAAAAAATATATATTTTGATCAAAGATATCTGTTTTTGTGATAATACAGCAAAAATAGCTATTTATTTTTTGTCTAACAAATATAATGTGAATAAAATGCTTATTTTGGTTAAAATTTATAAAATCATCGCTAACATACGAACAAACTGTCGTATTAAGTGTTTACATAATCGTGTTTACATAAACAATACCTGTACTATAAACAAACCATTTGGATCTGCGCACATCCTGTTACGCTTAGCGTTGGTGCAGCGTGTAGGGAATACAGCGTAATTAGTATACACAAATTTATTCGGCATAGTGTGTATAGTTTAATTTTATTCAGTTGATTTGACAAATCCCCCATGTTGTAACACTTCCGAGTGCTTCGTCAACTGTTTCAGTTTATGTTTTAATAAGCATATTCTGCCTTTAAACAATTATGACATGTTTAATGGATATGCATTTAGTGGAATTATTTGGTAAGGTAAAACTCTACGGCAATAGATACATACAGGTTTAAAACTGAAAAACAGTATGCATCTAATTCAAAATGTAATTTAAAGCAAATCACATACCTAGAAACTGTCTTTGGTGTGCATGCTATGCTTTCAATGTTATCGCTCAGAATCCATATTTCTATATATGGGCTTGGACCTTCAGACTCCAAAAACAATAAAGTTCATTCTTTCCCCAAGGGAGATGTACCTATGAAGTTTCATGAGTGGAAGTGTTATGGTTTCGAAGTTATTTAGCGGAATTTGTATTTCCATGTAAGGTCATTGCGACCTTGACCTTTGATCCATTAACCCCAAAACAATAGGGTTCCTCTCAACTAGGACAATGTTCCTATGAAATTTCATGAGTGTGGGTTTTATGGTTTCGAACAGAAGCATTCTTGAACAACGTTTTCAAGAGATTAATATGTATAAACTTCGATCTAAACACATCTAAACACGTATACCATTCAATACACATTTCATGTCTTACATAATTTAGATGTATTTGTGAACCGAACCCATAACCCCTGAATAATTCCAGTTTTGTTTATACAACATAACAATAACAAGCACATATTATATAGATAACGTCATATCTTTGTTACATTGCTTATAGGAGTATGGTGTGTGTCTTCAGTTGGTGATGTAGCAACATACAACACTGACTAGATATACGTTGAAACTGTCGCGTTTACACAAAAAAACGTATGCATCAGTAAAATAATGCATGAACAAACACTAACATTTCATAATTATAATTTACTCTATAACATCCTAAAGACACGACTCAGAGACAATATAGTGAAATTAAAGAAAGAGATACATCATAAGCTACATTTACAACATTTAAAACATAGAAAATATATTTAAAAAGTGCATACAGCGTCAATGTATCCTGCTAAAATACATTGGGCGTGTTTATGTAAATAGAAGAACCGGTTTATCGTGCAGGAACACAACCTTTACAGGGCTTATTGTCATATACTGTATTACTGTATAAAACTTACAACCAACATGCGAAATGAATTAGACAGATACTGTGTCTAGTTATATTAAATACAGGTTACATATTCACACATCGTTTAGAGTGGGTCATAGACTTTTCAAGTTATGTCCAAGGTTAGGTTGCAGGTTAAAGTGTGACGGACGGATGACAATGGACGACAACAAACGACGGAGGACTGACGATGGACAAAGTGATCCCTAAGTGTCTGCCATGTTACATAGGCCACACAACAAAGAGCCATAAATTAGGCAATCAACAATATGTGATGTAGAGGGACATTAAGGTCATCAAGTGTTATGTGTAGACGCAGTTTGGGAATAATTCTTTGGAAACTGTTCGAGAAATGTAAGTAATGAAAATGTGTTAAGTGACGGGACACGACATGATGTGAAAATGTGTTACGTGATGGATTTTACAGACAATGTGATCCCTATAGCCCACTTCACAAATGAAGTGTGGTTATAATATTATAAGTTTGCACTATACACAAAAAAAGACAGTATGTCAACTTTCTATAATTATAATGCATGTTCCCAGAAACAAACATTGCAACATTCTTATTACCTTGGCAATTTTCACTTTTCCAGTTTCCTGTTGGGACTTTCCAAGTTCCTCCCATGTTGGTGCAAGACTCTTACAATGGCCACACCATGGAGCAAAAAACTTGACAAAATGGTGACCTTTCTGTATATGTGCATCGAAGTTGGCATCAGTGAGATCATACACACCGTTATTCTGTACAATATCCTCCACCACTCTCTCCACTATTTCTTCTGCCTTCACTTCTTTTTCAAGCTGGAAGTTATAAATATGAATACAAACTAGACGGGTAGGCAAAGTGATTGGTGGTTATCATATGAGGAAAAACACAGTATACAGATTGGTAGTCACAGTGGTTGGTGGTTATGAGGGAAAACACAGTATACAGATTGGTAGTCACAGTGGTTGGTGGTTATGAGGAAAAACACATTATACAGATTGGTAGTCACAGTGGTTGGTGGTTATGAGGGAAAACACAGTATACAGATTGGTAGTCACAGCGGTTGGTGGTTATGAGGAAAAACACAGTACACAGACTGGTAGTCACAGTGGTTGGTGGTTATGAGGGAAAACACAGTATACAGATTGGTAGTCACAGTGGTTGGTGGTTATGAGGAAAAACACATTATACAGATTGGTAGTCACAGTGGTTGGTGGTTATGAGGGAAAACACAGTATACAGATTGGTAGTCACAGCGGTTGGTGGTTATGAGGAAAAACACAGTACACAGACTGGTAGTCACAGTGGTTGGTGGTTATGAGGGAAAACACAGTATACAGATTGGTAGTCACAGTGGTTGGTGGTTATGAGGAAAAACACATTATACAGATTGGTAGTCACAGTGGTTGGTGGTTATGAGGGAAAACACAGTATACAGATTGGTAGTCACAGCGGTTGGTGGTTATGAGGAAAAACACAGTACACAGACTGGTAGTCACAGTGGTTGGTGGTTATGAGGGAAAACACAGTATACAGATTGGTAGTCACAGTGGTTGGTGGTTATGAGGAAAAACACAGTACACAGACTGGTAGTCACAGTGGTTGGTGGTTATGAGGGAAAACACAGTATACAGATTGGTAGTCACAGCGGTTGGTGGTTATGAGGAAAAACACAGTACACAGACTGGTAGTCACAGTGGTTAGTGGTTATGAGGAAAAACACAGTACACAGACTGGTAGTCACAGTGGTTGGTGGTTATGAGGAAAAACACATTATACAGATTGGTAGTCACAGTGGTTGGTGGTTATGAGGAAAAACACAGTACACAGACTGGTAGTCACAGTGGTTGGTGGTTATGAGGAAAAACACAGTACACAGACTGGTAGTCACAGTGGTTGGTGGTTATGAGGGAAAACACAGTATACAGATTGGTAGTCACAGTGGTTGGTGGTTATGAGGAAAAACACAGTACACAGACTGGTAGTCACAGTGGTTGGTGGTTATGAGGAAAAACACAGTACACAGACTGGTAGTCACAGTGGTTGGTGGTTATGAGGGAAAACACAGTATACAGACTGGTATTCACAGTGGTTGGTGGTTATGAGGGAAAACACAGTATACAGATTGGTAGTCACAGTGGTTGGTGGTTATGAGGAAAAACACAGTACACAGACTGGTAGTCACAGTGGTTGGTGGTTATGAGGGAAAACACAGTATACAGATTGGTAGTCACAGTGGTTGGTGGTTATGAGGAAAAACACAGTACACAGACTGGTAGTCACAGTGGTTGGTGGTTATGAGGAAAAACACAGTACACAGACTGGTAGTCACAGTGGTTGGTGGTTATGAGGGAAAACACAGTATACAGACTGGTATTCACAGTGGTTGGTGGTTATGAGGAAAAACACATTACCGTCTTTTACCTTGTATAGTACGCAGTTTTTTTACCACTTTTACGGTTTCCGAAAGGGGGGTGCGTACAATATAAGGAAACAATAAAAAGAACTCTTTTTTTTCTTGCAGAAAATAGATGTCTGGCCCTGGGAAGAAAAACCTTGACGACGAACAGACATCGAGACAGAAAATTGTGATTACCGATAATACACAATTTTTTCGTAATTTACTCGCTTCATATAAGTAATATATTGACTTAATTCGAATTATAAATGAATAAAGTGTATTATGATGCTTGTTTTTGTATAAATGTTTGCATGTTTGTTGTAAAACTTCAATAAATTTTGTGAAAAATCGTCCTTCCATTTTGTTGTTTATATCGCGTGACGTAATATCACGTGACTTCCAGCTGTTTAGACTTTAGACTGGTACATGGAGTATTGTTACAGTTCTATTCTATTCTAATATTTATAGGATTTTATTTAATATTTTATAAAAAATTGATGAAGTTTTTGCTTTCTTTTGAAAGACATATATTTTAGACGGCGTAGAAAGGCAGAATCACCCTACTTTAAATGGCTATTATTCAATAATGCTTGTGAAAACATGCTTACCGGTACACATTTGATGATTGATAATTGGGTCAAACAAAATCGCACCTCGGCTGCAGTATAGACACATTTTAAACACGGGGTAGACTGGGTTATTCCATTTCTATAATCCTTTGAAGTTGCCGTGTGTAGCGACTATTTCTGAGGATGCACTTTGACACGCCTTGTGACCTTTACCAGATTTAGCCACGGGGTACATGTAACTGATCACGCGTTACGCTTGTGCTACACTTATGATAAGCACTGGTTCCCGTGAATACACAATGTTAGTATAATCGGCGTAATGGATTACGGTAACCAACGACTTTGTTGCGTTTTAGTAGATGTAATTAGCGGATTACGGACAATTATCTGCGGCATTATAATTGGCTCTTTGATGAGATGATACAAGATAGGTACTCCCCTATAGATTGGCAATTAATGATTGAAGTATTATATTTACTTTTGTACTCTAATTTTCACGATCGTGATTTTTTTTGATTTTTTTTTTTTAACCTTTTATTTTCGTTGAATGGTTCATCTAGGAAAACTAATATTTTGATGCGTATTATACACGGAAACAACTTTTTTACACCAGTTTTGACCTCTGAGAAGGGGGGTGCGTGTTATACACGGGTGCGTACTATACAAGGTAAAATACGGTATACACATTGTTAGTACACATTGGTAGTCACAGTGGTTGGTGGTTATGAGGACAAACACAGTATACATACTGGTAGTCACAGTGGTTGGTGGTTATTAGGAAAGACACATTATACAGACTGGTAGTCACAGTCGTTGGTGGTGATGAGGGAAAACCCAGTACACAGACTGGTAGTCACAGTGGTTGGTGGTGATGAGGAAAAACACAGTATACAGACTGGTAGTCACAGTGGTTGGTGGTTATTAGGGAAAACACAGTATACAGACTGGTAGTCACAGTGGTTGGTGGTTATTAGGGAAAACACAGTATACAGATTGGTAGTCATATGAGGAACATAGTATACAAACTAGACTGGTAGTCACAGTGAACGGTGGATATGAGGAACATAGTATACAACCTAGACTAGTAGTCACAGTGAATGGTGGATATGCGGAACATAGTATACAAACTAGACTGGTAGTCACAGTGAACGGTGGATATGAGGAACACAGTACACAAACTAGACTGGTAGTCACAGTGAACGGTGGATATGAGGAACATAGTATACAACCTAGACTAGTAGTCACAGTGAATGGTGGATATGCGGAACATAGTATACAAACTAGACTGGTAGTCACAGTGAACGGTGGATATGAGGAACACAGTACACAAACTAGACTGGTAGTCACAGTGAACTGTGGATATGAGAAACATAGTATACATAGTATACAAATTAAACTTAAGTAGTCACAGTGAACGATGGATATGAGGAACACAGTATACAAATTAAACTGGTAGTCTAAGCTTAGAAAACTGAAGGTCTTAACTCTTTCACGATTTCCTTCTCACTAACCTTTTCCTCCACCTCGTCTTCTTGATCTTCCTTGACATCATCTGGAATCTTACCATCCACTGACTTCTTCGCCTCTTCTGATTCTACACTTGTCATCTTGACTATGAAAGCCTTCAAATCCTCAATAGATCTGCCTGACCTGTAGTCTTCATTCTGGAGAAAATTAGGATATACTTTCATGATATATGCTAGATGACCTAGCAGACGAAATTGCCAAAAATGGGTTTTAGTATAAATAAGAAATATTGCCATGGTAATGCAATGCAGTGATTTAAATAAAAGTCAGCTCTCATAAGTACATCTTGGCATCATGGTGAACCATCCTGTAAAATTCCAGAACTGAAATGGCCACATTGTATGTTATTTTGAATTTATTCGATATGCACATCTTCGCATCATGTAACATTTCATAACAATCGATCGAAAACTGTCGAAGGAGTTCGACACACAAGCCTTTTTCAAGAAAAATTTCAATTAAACAAGAGGGCCATGACCTGTCCATTGTAGTCACTTGCAACAAAAGTGGATCAGACAAAGGAGATCTGGTAATTTCACCACGAGGGTGGAGGCAAATTTGACCCCAGGTTCTTAATTTGGTAGAGGACATAAGCTGATGCTATATTCAAAACATGAGACCTCTAGCTCTTGTAGTTTTAAAGATTTTTTAAAGAGTTTCTTATATAACTCTATGTAAAACTGTGACCCTGTGAGGGGGTCCAGATTTGACCCATAGATCAACATTTGAACAAAAAAAGGTATAAAACTCGAACAGGAAATGCAGCTTTCACAGAACACAGGAAACCCAAAAACATGCAAAACTACAAACATGAATGGCAATGAATGGTAATGTTAATAAGGAATAAAGGCATATTATGTCACAAACACAAAAAGGGTTGACAATAGGGCTACCACCTTTAAACCAGGGTGCACCAAACCTCACACTTACCCTACTGTTATCTCAATAAAATGGGATAGTGCAAATAAAGAAATCCCCACCATGAACTATTCTCTAACCAACAAGGCAGCATTAATAGACAATATAAGTAAAACACAAAGATGCTCGTGTATATATAAATACAAAAAACAATAGTCTAGAAAGCCACAAAGAAGGTACTCAATGACTTGGCAGAAGCCATAGCAACAACAGAATAAATCATTGAGGGCACGACAAGACAAGAATGCAGACAAACATCAAACATCACCGTCCTTTTGGGTTTTAGGCAGATGTCATAATAGGGTCCACAGCCTGTCCGGTCATCGCACAATTAAAGAGGAAAGCATAATGGCGAACTGTAAATGGGTCCACCACCAAGCATGCAGTGCATTGCAAAATGATAGGGTCATAACCTCTTTTGATAAACCTTTTAATAAGTTTAGCAAAGATAGTATGAAAGTGATCATGACCAAGCAGTCCTCACGCTACCATATGCCACGGTCGACATTTGCGATTATTTTATAATACTGTCGATTATTTTAAAGAAATATCGACCTGAAATAGCGATTATTTTTTTTATTTTTTATTTAAATCTTTTTTTTTTAATTTTTCGTATAATTGTCTGTTTGACATCACAAGTAATAAATGACCGCAATAAACATTATATAATCCATTCACGCCCCCTGTGATGTCGCCACGTGCTTATCAATTATAGCTTGTAATAGTTGTTATAAATGGCACTTCGCAACCTCCGCACAGGGATATTGTAGCCACTAATTACTGTAATAGAAAGGGGAAGTAACCACTGCGGGGAGTTTGGGCACTTCGTTGTCGGATAATCGGCATTGTTGATACACGCAACCATCATGTGATTAATGGACCGAATAGCCAATCAGATATGCCGTTATTTGTTATCTTTTGGGCAATTGACCAATCAGACAATCCGTTGCGCATCCAACAGTCGGTACAGCTAGACTGCTTCACTGCGCATGTACCGTTTCACTCGAACAAACGACAGTCAAAGACTGATTTTTTGCCGTAAATTACGGCTAAATAAAGCGCATTCCAACCATGATCGTGGCCAACCGTCTGATCGACGTTCTTTAAAAACATATACATGTATTGCAATTTCACTCAATATTGTTTACATAATGCAGACGCGTCACTTACATAAAGGATTTAAGGTGGCGGGATATTTATAAACTGTTAAATTGGCTACGCCTATAAAACAAACAGGTGAAGATAATGGCAGACTTCTACAGTCGTTTATATTTAAACGCTGTGTAGCAGTCTATCAGTACAGCTTCCTGTTTGTTTTTCTGTACACAAAATACGAAGAGATGAAAATAATTTGTGTTAGCCAACAAAGGTGGCTAATTGCACACACTATTATGAATATAGGCACTACTTTCACCTGCTGTAATAGTTATTTCATCATGATCCCGATATGTAGCAAACTGCGGATCCGTAATTAAATTGTTAAATTAAATTCCATGACGAATGGAACAAAGGGATGAGATGCACCGACTATAATTTCTATGTTTACATAGCTCAAAATTTGAGCAGAAATTGTAAGATATGGTATGATATATATATAAAAGAATAAATATGACAACTTTAATATTTCCATTCTTGGTTAATATAGGGCGTCCAAAACGCAAATTGTCTCCGTTAAAGTCGGATAATAAAGTCCGAAAACTGAGTGCTTTTGGCTTTGGTGTTAATAGGCAAAGTGATCACTGCGATGACAATTCAGAAACGGATAATCATAATCAGTCTGAATTAGTAAATAATCAAAAAGATTCTGAACAAACCAAAACAGACCGAAAGCTGTTGTAAAAAGAAATAATTTTAGACCTGAATGGCAACTTACTAGGCAATGGCTAGTGTTTGACACATCATTAATGTTTTGCAAGATTTGTATTAAAGCTGTATCTTCTGTGGAATGTGAAAGAGGGTTCAGTCGACATAATCTGATCAAAACTAAAACAAGATACAGTTTGAATATATACAGGTACTGTTGAGAATCTGATGAGAATATCTCTAGAGAAGCCAGGCATGAAGTTTGACTATGCTAGAGCTTTTCAGAAATAGGTCAGTGTAAAGAAAAGGAGAATGATGACAGTGTAAAGAAAAGGAGAATGATGTAGATAATGTACACTGACATCTCATTACAGTTACATCAGCCAGCACAGACATAACAGAAATATCTGTGTAGGAGATGCTATAGCATGTTAGAAATTGATAAAAAAATTAAAACAATGACATGATTGAAATTATTGTATGTGTCAACTGGCATACACATAACAGACATTTTCATGCAGAGTGTGTACGTCAGTTGACTCACATATATTTATAAACATAACAACAAAGGGTTCCAAAGTGTGTAGTACCATACTTTAAGTATTATTATTATTATTGAATAAGAGTAAAATAAAAAAAAATGTATCTTCCTTTCTATTTGCCCTCTGAGCGTAGTATATTTCACATATTATCTCAGCATCCAAGTATACTATAACATACTTCATAGTCATTTAAAAAAATATACATCACATATAATGTAGACATCGTCGGAGTTAACACAAAAACGAAACCACTCCCTATGCCGCTTTGACTTTGGCTATTATTTTTTTTGTTTAAAATGATGTGTCTATTAATTGAAATTGGCCATTGTGAGCACTTCCAAGGATCTTACGAAGTTTGTAAATCACGTCACCATAGAAGTCAGGTTGTGATAGTCTTTGTCGCAAAAAGTTCTTAAATTACTTTTATATTTGGAAAAAAGATTAGGGTTACGGTAACAAACTTAAGTGCACCATAAGTGAATGCTACATGCAACTTACGAGAGCTCTATGCTTTGCGGTTTCAGATTAGAAGATATTTTCCCCAATATAAATATCCTTAAATGTGATCCCACTCATATAAGCTATAATTGTATGTATGTATGCATATGTATATGTTAATTGTGCCTCCAGACGAGTGTGTTGTGATGTAGAGATACAGTATATCAGCATGTGTTTCAGCTATCCTTTATAGGGAAGTGAATGCACGTTTGATTTCTGTGTCTCTCATCATAGTTAGGCGCTCTGCCATAGTTCGTCCGAATGTTGTCTGTCCTTGGTTGTTCAGAAATATTTCTCCCTATATAAATATTGACCCCAGGGTCACCATTTGGACAAACTTAGAAGAGGGACCATGTGGTATATGACAGCTCTATATGTTTATGCTACATGCAAAAGTATCAGAAAAATCAGAAGATTTTTTAAGGTTTTCCTATATAACTTTATGTAAAACTGTGATCCAAGGAGAGGGCCAGATTTGGACCCACAGGAACACCATTTGAACTAACTTGGTAGGGACCAGTAGTGTACGCCTACTGCTACATATAAGAGCTCTGTGCCTTGAGGTTTTAGAGAAGAAGATTTCTTAAGTTTTTCCCTATATATAAAAAATGTGACCCTTGGGGCTGTGTCAAATTTAGTAATAAGAGGTCCATGACCTTGAAACGCGCTCCTGAAGATCTGAACAGCTAGATCTTGGAACTGTACCATAATTTTCATATGTTTGTCATTATTTGAAGGGATAGTGTTTGTTAATCATTAAACAATACAAGGCATGTTTGAAGTCCAACGCAGCACTTACAGTTGTCAGAATAAATACAATTTATTTTCAATATTTCTCAAATATTTTTTTTTTTGTAACATGAGTAACATGAGTAACATTCCTGTTAAGCTTCATGAAAATCATTCATGTAGTTTCAGGCCGGGGCTCCTCGAAATCCATTCCGAGTCTGTCTTATATTTTGCAGACAAGGAGCCCGTCGGGCCTGTCTGAAAAAAAATAAAATAAATAAATGCCATATTTAATTTCACTGAAGACAAAATACTCCCATTAATGAGGGCAATGTGTATTGTGATCCGTGAAAACACTTGCAATAAAGCAATTAAAATGTCTCAGCTGTTAATTACTTCATCCCCTTGGGCAAGTGGTTCGCTGTTTGTTGTGATACCCCAGCTGTGAAGTACCTAATATTCATGAGTTTATACTTATTCGTACTGTCATTGGACAGTTCTGTCGAACAAGGTAACTTTTGACACCTATGAATAACCAATTGAATGTTCAAAACATTTGAGAAGATAAATGACTTCAGGTGATTAATGAATAATGGGTTTTAATTAGTTATACAAACATTGAAACAACACAGAAGTTTGTGCCTGGCTTCATGTGCAGTTTGTCACAACTTTGAGATCGACAATTATTGACATAAAACTACCTTATCCTGCTATTAGATTTGTGTTTTCTTTACTCTTTGATAAGAAAGAACGTTTTTGGCATTCAAAACACATTAATAAATGATTTTTTTTTCATAATTGACAGTTTTTCGATTTAATATTGTTGAAATTTTCCATCGTAAAAATGCGGTGTCATAGTAGTTTGGATGATACATAATTGAATTACAAAAACTGTCCTTTACAAATACACATTGATGGAAAGGAAAAAGGATGTACAGTACAGATGAATAAATAAAGATACATAAAGTATATTTCTATTCATTATTTAATCCATCATTCTTTCTTTTATCAATGTGTGAGGAGTTCCTGTGATCCTACTTTCAGATAAATTCTAGAATTGGCTCCTGTTTCTTAAACTTGGAGAAAGTGGTGGCAAGTTTGATGTTGAATCAAAATGAGTTTTATCAAGGACCAACATTATGTCATGCTGATCATTTTAGTAAAGGTCCCATATCAGCATTACTTATAGTTTAGGAGTAGTCACTAAAAACTTCTTTTTTTTAGATTTGGTGGCCCTTTTGGATTTCACATCAACATGTTTTTGCTATGATCAATGGGACACTTTTCCTGTAAAGTTTGATGAAAATTCATCCAGTACTTTCAAAGGACTAGTCGCCATAAAAAACGTTTACGGACAGAAGAACAACGAACGATGCATCAATAAGGCAAAAGCCCCGACTCCTTATGAGGATATTACAGAGATATTTATATAAACAACACATACAAGAATGAACATTCATGACCTGGCTTTTACACTCATACAAATTGTTTCATGAATACAAAACGTTATCAAACATTTAAATCTAAGAGGAACTTCTAATACATCAGCTACAAAGATGTGTTCTAATATATCAGCTACAAAGATGTGTTCTAATACATCAGCTACAAAGATGTGTTCTAATACATCAGCTACAAAGATGTGTTCTAATACATCAGCTACAAAGATGTGTTCTAATACATCAGCTACAAAGATGTGTTCTAATACATCAGCTACAAAGATGTGTTCTAATACATCAGCTACAAAGATGTGTTCTAATACATCAGCTACAAAGATGTGTTCTAATACATCAGCTACAAAGATGTGTTCTAATACATCAGCTACAAAGATGTGTTCTAATACATCAGCTACAAAGATGTGTTCTAATACATCAGCTACAAAGATGTGTTCTAATACATCAGCTACAAAGATGTGTTCTAATACATCAGCTACAAAGATGTGTTCTAATACATCAGCTACAAAGATGTGTTCTAATACATCAGCTACAAAGATGTGTTCTAATACATCAGCTACAAAGATGTGTTCTAATACATCAGCTACAAAGATGTGTCATTCAATTATCTCAGCCCTCCAGCACAGATTTTAATATGTAATTTATTTATATAAATATCGGTGAAAAGGGTTCCTTCTGGCAATCCACAAAAAACAGGCAAATATTTTATCCTACTTCCTCAAACAAATGTTAATGTATCTTAACTTGTTATATCAGAGGAATCAGCCTATATTGTGACTTTAATTTACAACTGAACAAGACATTCTGTGAATTTATGTCCCCCACCAAAGTATGCTGATTATAGAAGTAAAGGGTTAAAATAAATGAAAGCAGCTGCAGCTGTTCAAGTTCATTTCAAGAACAGTTTTTTTGTTTGTTCTCAATTAATAATAACTAGAGCTATCACTAAAGATGATTAATACCCCCGCTTGGAGACCTGTTTGTATATGTGTGTACCCCTGCTTGGAGACCTGTTTGTATATGTGTGTACCCCCGCTTGGAGACCTGTTTGTATATGTGTGTACCCCCACTTGGAGACCTGTTTGTATATGTGTGTACCCCCGCTTGGAGACCTGTTTGTATATGTGTGTACCCCCGCTTGGAGACCTGTTTGTATATGTGTGTACCCCCGCTTGGAGACCTGTTTGTATATGTGTGTACCCCCGCTTGGAGACCTGTTTGTATGTGTGTACCCCCGCTTGGAGACCTGTTTGTATATGTATGTACCCCCGCTTGGAGACCTGTTTGTATATGTGTGTACCCCCGCTTGGAGACCTGTTTGTATATGTGTGTACCCCGCTTGGAGACCTGTTTGTATATGTGTGTATCCTCGAAAAAGGTACTGATTCTGTATTTTCATATAAATTAACTAAAGAACAAATTTAGTGCAAATAATGTGGAGGTGATTAATATTCCCACATTGGTGTCCAGCCAGAATAGGTATCATTTCATTAATGTGGATGTCTGGGAATACTCTGAAGTTTGTGCTGAGCAGCTCTAGTCTCAAATAATTAATAATTACAAATAATAGAAAAATATGTGGCGTCTCATATATTAAATAAAAAAAAGGAAAAGAAAATATACAACGATTATCTGATTAAATAATGCAACAAATAATTAAAATATGTGGAGTAAAAATTAGTGGAGTGTAACTTTATGAAGTCTTATAATTAGTGGAGTGTAACCGTATATGGTTTTGATTAAGTATGTTTACATCATACCAAAGTGGAAAAGCAAATATGCAAGCATGCAACCATTATCTGTTAAATAACTCAAAAGTGATTATTATATAGCCCCCAAAAACCTTGTTTGGCGGGGGTATAAATATGTGGTCTTACGCAAAAATTAGTGGAGTGTAACCTTATGAGGTCTTAAAATTCGTAGTGTGTAACTTCATGAGGTGTTCATTATGTATTTTCTCGTCATAAAAAAAAAAGAGAAAGAAAATATGAAACCATTGTCTGTTGAAGAACAGGACAAGTAATTAAAAACTTAATGGAATCTTTTGTAAAAATTAGTGGAGTGTAACCTTATTGTGACCAACATGTTTACATGTATTGTTGCATGTGTCTCGGAGAGTACATGCATTGTTGCGTGTTTATTATTGATTTGTCCTTGAAGAAAGTTAAAAATAGTACAGATATAAGCATGTTTACAATGCATACATGTGATACCTCACAGCGTGAGACGAAATCACGGAATTCTAACCCTCCTCCCGGCCCCACGGAATTGTGCAAAAAACTCCCGTAACAATTGCTAAATCAAATTTGCGAAAATTCTTTGTTTGGTACATGTTTGCCTAAAAGCCAACTTGATGTTACTGTCTCGCGACTCGCGAGAAGTTCATGTGACGCGCTGTTTTCATTGAATGACTGTAATCTTGCTAATGTGAATCAAAGGAAAATTGGATAATTTTATTTGGACTTAATTCACAATTGGATATTAATGAAAAACTGGATTTGTGTATTCTGTAAGTGAATATTTTATGTAAATAATTTTTTTAATTATATCTTTGTGTGCTGGTTTTGCTTCCTTTCTTGTTACATTTTACTTGTAACATTATGAAGTCTATATAATTAGTGGAATGTAACCTTAAGTATTTTCACATCAAACCAAAAAGGAAAAGCAAATATGCCACCATGCAACCATTATCTGTTAAACAATGCTACGGGTCGCGACAGGATGGGACGCGACGTAAATTAGTGGAGTGCAACCTTATGAGGTCTTAAAATTCATAATGTGTAACTTTATGAGGTTTTCATTATGTATTTTCATTTCATAAAATAAGAAAAAGTCATAAAATAAGAAAAAGAACATATACAACCATTGTTTGTTAAATAACAGGACAAGTAATTAAAAACTTAGTGGAATCATGTCTAAAAATTAGTGGAGTGTAACCTTATGAAGTCTGTGTAATTAGTGGAATGTAACCTTATATGGTTTCATAATGTATTTTCACAAAATACCAAAAAGGAAAAGCAAATATGCAACCATGCAACCATTATTTGTTAAATAATGCAATGAGACGCGCAAGACTAGATGCAACATGACGTAAATTAGTGGAGTGTAACCATACGAGGTCTTAAAATTAGTAGTGTGTAACTTTATGAGGTTTTCATTATGTATTTTCACATAATAAAAAAAGAAAAAGAACATATGCAACCATTATCTATTAAATAACAGCACAAATAATTAAAAACTTGGTGGAATCTTATGTAAAAATCGGTGATGTAACCTTATGAAGTCTGTATATCTAGTGGAATGTAACCTTATGTGGTTTCATAATTTATTTTCACATCATACCAAAAATGAAAAGCAAATACAGAACACACTCAGCATCTCAAATTTCACGGGAGTGGAAATTAGTGCTGTAACCTTATGAGGTCTTAAAATTCATAGTGTGCAACTTTATGAGGTTTTTATAATGTATTTTCAAATCATAAGGAAAAGAAAAAGAAAATATGAAACCATTATCTGTTAAATAACAGGACAAATAATCAAAGTTCCATCAATCAATTTTGTCCAGCTTGTCTCCAATATCTCTTTGAAACATCCTTTACATTACATTTGGTGAAATTCTATAACCTTTATTGAAGCTGTTAAACTAATGAGCTAACGGGACAGACAGACGAGTGACAGACAGACGAGTGAACGACAGGAAATGCGCCAACACATAAACTCGTCAGGCCTTTGGATATTAAAGCTACAAATTGATTTGGATGTGAACCAGTTAATAATTTATTTTATAAAGATGTTGAAAGTATTTTATAAATTCCTGATAAACTTACCTTCTGTCCGTCTGTGAACCAAACAAGGGTTGGGTAGCCTCTGATCCCGTGTTTGGAACAGGTGGCTGATTGCTGTGTACAGTCAACCTGAAATGGATACAAATAATGTAAATATATCTGACACTGACTGGGATGGCATTTCCAATTAAATTCCAATTTTACCTCAATGAAATTCATGTAAATCGAGACCTTTTGTAAACAAGAGGTCAATGACCTTGAAGCTCTACTGATAGGTTTTGATAGCTAGATCAGCATTCCTGTGAAGTTTCATGAAAATCTGTCAAGTAGTTTAAGAGTAGTCATTACAAGTTTTAATATATAACTCTATGCAAACAAAGATGGCTGCTGGCAACCATGTTTAATGTCAAATCAAAATATTTTTCAACATCATGTCATGCAGATCATTTTAGAAAAGTCAAATATCAATATCACTTAAGAGTTTTCAAGAAGTAGTCTATAGAATTATTATTTTTTTCAAATCTATTTTTAGCCATGGCAGCCATCTTGAATTTCCTGACGACCTGAAATTTTGCTAGGATCAACTAGACATCAAGAGCAACATTTCTGTTAAGTTTCATGAAAATCTTTCAAGCCGTTTCAGAGAAGTAGTCGCTACAAGTTTTTACTATATAACTCTATGTAAACAAAGATGTCCGCTGGTTCAGTTAGACATCAAGAGCCACATTCCTGTGAAGTTTCATGAAAATCCGTCAAGTAGTTTCAGAGGAATAGTCGCTACAAGTTATTACTATATAACTCTATGTAAATAAAGATGGCCACTGGCAGCCATGTTTAGCGTTGAATCAAAACTATTTTTGACAAGGACCAACAGGAAGTCACTACAAACTTGTTTTTTAAAAATCTATTTTTAGCCATGGTGGCCATCTTGAATTTCCGTCCGACATGAAATTAAGAAACCACTATTTATAATCCCCATAGACACCAATGTTAAAGTGTCACATATTAATGATTTGCTGCAAATTCAACTCAAGTATGGATAACGCAGCAATGTAATGTTAATATAGAAATTAGATTCCACTTGAAAAATCACCAGAAAAGGTGGGCTCACAAGACATGTAAGAAAGTTCTTGTTTGTTTACTAAACAGGTCAACGGTACACTTGTTTTCATTGATTGAATATTTCCATTGCTCACAAAGTTCGAAAATGTTCATCAGTGATCCAGTAAAACCTATTAATACGCTTCTTATACATATAACCACAAAATCGAATAGTAATGGGCAGTTTACCCTTACTTATAATGCCATTTCCATCAAAAAAGGAGGGATTACTTTTTACTATAGGAACTACATTCGACTACACCTCGGAGGTTTACATGTAATTAGTGGTGGTAAACCAAGAGCAACATTCCTGTAAAGTTTCATGAAAATCTGTAGTTTCAGAGGAGTAGTCGCTACAAGTTTTTACTATATAACTCTATGAAAACGAAGATGGTCGCCGGCAGCCATATTTAATGTTGAATCAAAACGATTTTCGACAAGGACCAAATGTCATGCTACGCTCCCTCCCTTTCGGTTTCTTAATGGTGAAGATTTCTCTTCATAGCCTCTTCTATCCTATACATAAACATTACAACTGCGCGCGCGTAAAATTGATTAGACCATGGTATAATTGCCGAATCAGGCATTTACAGCACAGTTTAGGCTCAGACCTTCAGGTTTATGAAAATTATATCATAAGCAAGAACGAAGGAAAACTGTTAGAGCTATGGTCGAAACATAGTTAAAGAGATATGGACCAGACACGAAATATAGTGCATATGACGTTCGACCTCTAAGTGTGACCTTGATCTTCAAAGAAAGTAGATGGAAGTTGCGCTCTGCATGTCGTCTTGATATGGTGAGGGGGTACGACATAACAAATCAAGAGCTCTGGTGTTATTAATCTGATCTAGCTGGTTTTGAAACTTGGCTTTCATCAACAATTTGGCAGAATTTGGTAAATATCAGATAATGTGCTTAGGAGCTAACCAAGCAAAATATAGCATTTTTCTATAAATATAAAGTCATACAGGGCCCATAAACACATTACTGTAAAATGTTTATTACCTTGGCAATTTTCACTTTGCCAGTCTCCCCTTCTGTCTTTCCGAGTTCCTCCCATATTGGTGCAAGTCTCTTACAATGGCCACACCATGGAGCAAAAAACTTGACAAAATGGTGACCTTTCTGTATATGTGCATCGAAGTTGGCATCAGTGAGATCATACACACCGTTATTCTGTACAATATCCTCCACCACCCTCTCCACTATTTCTTCTGCCTTCACTTCCTTTTCTGGCTGAAAGTTATATATGGGCCATGAATGAGTGAGAATGTTCTACAGATATACAGTAAACAAGGAGTCATGAGGGCCAGCAGGCCTGATAATACTCTACAGGTAAACAGTCAACAAGGGGCCATGAGGGACTGATCGTGATTTACAGGTATACTGCAAACAAGGGGCCATGAGGGCCTGAAAATGCTCTTCAGGTATACAGTAAACACGGGGCCAAGAGGGCCTGAATATGCTCTACAGGTATACAGTACACAAAACGCCATTAGGGACAACTGATCGTGCTTTACAGGTATATAGTAAACAAGGGGTGATGAGGGCCTGAATATGCTCTACAGGTATACTGCAAACAAAGGGCCATGATGGCCTGAAGATGCTCTTCAGGTATACAGTAAACAAGGGGCCATGAGGGACTGATTGTGCTTTACAGCTATACAGTAAACAAGGGATGATGAGGGCCTGAATATACTTTACAGGTATACTGCAAACAAGGGGTCATGAGGGCCTGAAGACGCTCTTCATGTATGCAGTAAACAAGGGGCCACGAGGCCAGAAGATGCTCTTCAGGTATACAGTAAACAAGTGCCCATCAGGGACTCTGGATGTACTAAATGTATACAGAAAACAAGCAAGGGGTCATGAGGGCCTGAAGATGCTCTTCAGGTATACAGTAAACAATTTGCCATGAGGGAATCAGTATGATCTAAATGTATACAGTAAAAAAGCAAGGGACCATGAGGTCCTGAAGATGTTCTTCAGGTATACAGTAAACAAAGGGTAATGAGGACCCGAGGATGCTCTGCATGTATACAGTAAACAAGAGTAATGAGGATCTGAGGATGCTCTGCAAGTATACAGTAAACAAGGCGTAATGCAGCCCTGAGGATGCTCTTCAGGTATACAGTAAACAAGGGATAATGAGGACATGAGGATGCTCTGCAGGTATACAGTAAACAAGGTGTAATGAGGACCTGAGGATGCTCTTCATGTATACAGTAAACAAGGAGTAATGAGGATCTGAGGATGCTCTTCAGGTATACAGTAAACAAGGGGTAATGAGGACCGGAGAATGCTCTGCATGTATACAGTAAACAAGGGGTAATGCAGACCTGAGGATGCTCTTCAGGTATACAGTAAACAAGGGGTAATGAGGACCTGAGGATTCTCTTCATGTATACAGTAAACAAGGGGCAATGAGGACCTGAGTATGCTCTTCAGGTATACAGTAAACAAGGGGTAATGAGGACCTAAGGATGTTCTTCATGTATACAGTAAACAAGGGGTAATGAGGACCTGAGGATGCTCTTCAGGTAAACAGTAAATAAGGGGTAATGAGGACAGGAGAATGCTCTTCAGGTATACAGTAAACAAGGGGTAATGAGGACCAGAGGATGCTCTTCATGTATACAGTAAATAAGGGGTAATGAGGACCGGAGAATGCTCTTCAGGTATACAGTAAACAAGGGGTAATGAGGACCAGAGGATGCTCTTCATGTATACAGTAAACAAGGGGTAATGAGGACCAGAGGATGCTCTTCATGTATACAGTAAACAAGGGGTAATGAGGACCTGAGGATGCTCTTCAGGTATACAGTAAACAAGGGGTAATGAGGACCTGAGGAAGCTCTTCATGTATACAGTAAATAAGGGGTAATGCGGACCTGAGGATGCTCTTCATGTATACAGTAAACAAGGGGTAATGAGAACCCGAGAATGCTCTGCATGTATACAGTAAATAAAGAGTAATGAGGCTGGAGAATGCTCTTCAGGTATACAGTAAATAAGGGATAATGAGGATCGGAGAATGCTCTTCAGGTACACAGTAAATAAGGGGTAATGCGGACCTGAGGATGCTCTTCAGGTATACAGTAAACAAGGGGTAATGAGAACCTGAAAATGCTCTGCATGTATACAGTAAACAAAGATTAATGAGGCTGGAGAATGCTCTTCAGGTATACAGTAAATAACGGGTAATGAGGTCCGGAGAATGCTCTTCAGGTATACAGTAAACAAGGGGTAATGAGGACCAGAGGATGCTCTTCAGGCATACAGTAAACAAGGGGTAATGAAGACCTGAGGATGCTCTTCAGGTATACTGTAAATAAGGGGTAATGAGGACCGGAGAATGCTCTTCAGGTATACAGTAAACAAGGGGTAATGAGGACCAGAGGATGCTCTTCATGTATACAGTAAATAAGGGGTAATGAGGACCGGAGTATGCTCTTCAGGTATACAGTAAACAAGGGGTAATGAGGACCAGAGGATGCTCTTCATGTATACAGTAAACAAGGGGTAATGAGGACCAGAGGATGCTCTTCATGTATACAGTAAACAAGGGGTAATGAGGACCTGAGGATGCTCTTCAGGTATACAGTAAACAAGGGGTAATGAGGACCTGAGGAAGCTCTTCATGTATACAGTAAATAAGGGGTAATGAAGACCTGAGGATGCTCTTCAGGTATACAGTAGATAAGGGGTAATGCGGACCTGAGGATGCTCTTCAGGTATACAATAAACTAGGGGTAATGAGAACCCGAGAATGCTCTGCATGTATACAGTAAACAAAGAGTAATGAGGCTGGAGAATGCTCTTCAGGTATACAATAAATAACGGGTAATGAGGACCCGAGAATGCTATTCAGGTAAACAGTAAACAAGGGGTAATGAGGACCAGAGGATGCTCTTCAGGCATACAGTAAACAAGGGGTAATGAGGACCTGAGGATGCTCTTTAGGTATACAGTAAACAAAGAGTAATGAGGACCGGAGAATGCTCTTCATGTATACAGTAAATAAGGGGTAATGCGGACCTGAGGATGCTCTTCAGGTATACAGTAAACAAAGAGTAATGAGGACCGGAGAATGCTCTTCATCTATACAGTAAATAAGGGGTAATGCGGACCTGAGGATGCTCTTCAGGTATACAGTAAACAAGGGGTAATGAAGACCAGAGGATGCTCTTCATGTATACAGTAAACAAGGGGTAATGAGGACCAGAGGATTCTCTTCATGTATACAGTAAACAAGGGGTAATGAGGACCTGAGGATGCTCTTCAGGTATACAGTAAACAAGGGGTAATGAGGACCTGAGGAAGCTCTTCATGTATACAGTAAATAAGGGGTAATGAAGACCTGAGGATGCTCTTCAGGTATACAGTAAATAAGGGGTAATGAGGACCTGATGATGCTCTTCAGGTATACAGTAAACAAGGGGTAATGAGGACCTGAGGATGCTCTTCAGGTATACATTAAACAAGAGGTAATGAGGACCTGAGGTTGCTCTTCAGGTATACAGTAAACAAGGGGTAATGAGGATCAGAGGATGCTCTTCAGGTATACAGTAAATAAGGGGTAATGAGGACCGGAGAATGCTCTTCACGTATACAGTAAACAAGGGGTAATGAGGACCAGAGGATGCTCTTCAGGTATACAGTAAACAAGGGGTAATGAGGACCTGAGGATGCTCTTCAGGTATACAGTCAATAAGGAGTAATGAGGATCTGAGGATGCTCTTCAGGTAAACAGGTAACAAGGGGTAATGAGGATCTAAGGATGCTCTTCAGGTAAACAGTAAACAATGGGTAATGAGGACCTGAGGATACTCTTCAGGTAAACAGTAAACAAGGGGTAATGAGGATCTGAGGATGCTCTTCAGGTATACGGTAAACAATGGGTAATGAGGACCTGAGGATGCTCTTCAGGTAAACAGTAAACAAGGGGTAATGAGGACCTGAGGATGCTCTTCAGGTATACAGTAAACAAGGGGTAATGAGGACCTGAGGATGCTCTTCAGGTATACAGTAAACAAGGGGTAATGAGGACCAGAGGATGCTCTTCAGGTTTACAGTAAACAAGGGGTAATGAGGACCTGAGGATGCTCTTCAGGTATACAGTAAACAAAGAGTAATGAGGACCGGAGAATGCTCTTCAGGTTTACAGTAAACAAGGGGTAATGAGGACCTGAGAATGCTCTGCATGTTTACAGTTAACAAGGGGTAATGAGGACCTGAGGATGCTCTTTAGGTACACAGTAAACAAAGAGTAATGAGGCTGGAGAATGCTATTCAGGTATACAGTAAACAAAGAGTAATGAGGACCGGAGAATGCTCTTCATGTATACAGTAAATAAGGGGTAATGCGGACCTGAGGATGCTCTTCAGGTATACAGTAAACAAGGGGTAATGAGAACCCGAGAATGCTCTGCATGTATACAGTAAACAAAGAGTAATGAGGCTGGAGAATGCTCTTCAGGTATACAGTAAATAAGGGATAATGAGGACCGGAGAATGCTCTTCAGGTATACAGTAAATAAGGGGTAATGCGGACCTGAGGATGCTCTTCAGGTATACAGTAAACAAGGGGTAATGAGAACCTGAGAATGCTCTGCATGTATACAGTAAACAAAGATTAATGAGGCTGGAGAATGCTCTTCAGGTATACAGTAAATAACGGGTAATGAGGTCCGGAGAATGCTCTTCAGGTATACAGTAAACAAGGGGTAATGAGGACCAGAGGATGCTCTTCAGGCATACAGGAAAGAAGGGGTAATGAAGACCTGAGGATGCTCTTCAGGTATACTGTAAATAAGGGGTAATGAGGACCGGAGAATGCTCTTCAGGTATACAGTAAACAAGGGGTAATGAGGACCAGAGGATGCTCTTCATGTATACAGTAAATAAGGGGTAATGAGGACCGGAGTATGCTCTTCAGGTATACAGTAAACAAGGGGTAATGAGGACCAGAGGATGCTCTTCATGTATACAGTAAACAAGGGGTAATGAGGACCAGAGGATGCTCTTCATGTATACAGTAAACAAGGGGTAATGAGGACCTGAGGATGCTCTTCAGGTATACAGTAAACAAGGGGTAATGAGGACCTGAGGAAGCTCTTCATGTATACAGTAAATAAGGGGTAATGAAGACCTGAGGATGCTCTTCAGGTATACAGTAAATAAGGGGTAATGCGGACCTGAGGATGCTCTTCAGGTATACAATAAACTAGGGGTAATGAGAACCCGAGAATGCTCTGCATGTATACAGTAAACAAAGAGTAATGAGGCTGGAGAATGCTCTTCAGGTATACAATAAATAACGGGTAATGAGGACCCGAGAATGCTATTCAGGTAAACAGTAAACAAGGGGTAATGAGGACCAGAGGATGCTCTTCAGGCATACAGTAAACAAGGGGTAATGAGGACCTGAGGATGCTCTTTAGGTATACAGTAAACAAAGAGTAATGAGGACCGGAGAATGCTCTTCATGTATACAGTAAATAAGGGGTAATGCGGACCTGAGGATGCTCTTCAGGTATACAGTAAACAAAGAGTAATGAGGACCGGAGAATGCTCTTCATGTATACAGTAAATAAGGGGTAATGCGGACCTGAGGATGCTCTTCAGGTATACAGTAAACAAGGGGTAATGAGGACCAGAGGATGCTCTTCATGTATACAGTAAACAAGGGGTAATGAGGACCAGAGGATTCTCTTCATGTATACAGTAAACAAGGGGTAATGAGGACCTGAGGATGCTCTTCAGGTATACAGTAAACAAGGGGTAATGAGGACCTGAGGAAGCTCTTCATGTATACAGTAAATAAGGGGTAATGAAGACCTGAGGATGCTCTTCAGGTATACAGTAAATAAGGGGTAATGAGGACCTGATGATGCTCTTCAGGTATACAGTAAACAAGGGGTAATGAGGACCTGAGGATGCTCTTCAGGTATACATTAAACAAGGGGTAATGAGGACCTGAGGTTGCTCTTCAGGTATACAGTAAACAAGAGGTAATGAGGATCAGAGGATGCTCTTCATGTATACAGTAAATAAGGGGTAATGAGGACCGGAGAATGCTCTTCACGTATACAGTAAACAAGCGGTAATGAGGACCAGAGGATGCTCTTTAGGTATACAGTAAACAAGGGGTAATGAGGACCTGAGGATGCTCTTCAGGTATACAGTCAATAAGGAGTAATGAGGATCTGAGGATGCTCTTCAGGTAAACAGGTAACAAGGGGTAATGAGGATCTAAGGATGCTCTTCAGGTAAACAGTAAACAATGGGTAATGAGGACCTGAGGATACTCTTCAGGTAAACAGTAAACAAGGGGTAATGAGGATCTGAGAATGCTCTTCAGGTATACGGTAAACAATGGGTAATGAGGACCTGAGGATGCTCTTCAGGTAAACAGTAAACAAGGGGTAATGAGGACCTGAGGATGCTCTTCAGGTATACAGTAAACAAGGGGTAATGAGGACCTGAGGATGCTCTTCAGGTATACAGTAAACAAGGGGTAATGAGGACCAGAGGATGCTCTTCAGGTTTACAGTAAACAAGGGGTAATGAGGACCTGAGGATGCTCTTCAGGTATACAGTAAACAAAGAGTAATGAGGACCGGAGAATGCTCTTCAGGTTTACAGTAAACAAGGGGTAATGAGGACCTGAGGATGCTCTTCATGTATACAGTAAACAAGGGGTAATGAGGACCTGAGGATGCTCTTCAGGTATACAGTAAACAAGGGGTAATGAGGACCTGAGGAAGCTCTTCATGTATACAGTAAATAAGGGGTAATGAGGACCTGAGGATGCTCTTCAGGTATACAGTAAATAAGGGGTAATGAGGACCTGAGGATGCTCTTCAGGTATACAGTAAACAAGGGGTAATGAGGACCTGAGGATGCTCTTCAGGTATACAGTAAACAAGGGGTAATGAGGACCTGAGGATTCTCTTCAGGTATACAGTAAACAAGGGGTAATGCGGACCTGAGGATGCTCTTCAGGTATACAGTAAACGAGGGGTAATGCGGACCTGAGGATGCTCTTCAGGTATACAGTAAACAAGGGGTAATGCGGACCTGAGGATGCTCTTCAGGTATACAGTAAACAAAGGGTAATGAGGACCCTAGGATGCTCTGCATCTATACAGTAAACAAGGGGTAATGAGGACCAGAGGATGCTCTTCAGGTTTACAGTAAACAAGGGGTAATGAGGACCTGAGGATGCTCTTCAGGTATACAGTAAACAAAGAGTAATGAGGACCAGAGAATGCTCTTCAGGTTTACAGTAAACAAGGGGTAATGAGGACCTGAGGATGCTCTTCAGGTATACAGTAAACAAGGGGTAATGAGGAAAAGAGGATGCTCTTCAGGTATACAGTAAACAAGGGGTAATGAGGACCGGAGAATGCTCTTCAGGTATACAGTAAACAAGGGGTAATGAGGACCAGAGGATGCTCTTCATGTATACAGTAAACAAGGGGTAATGAGGACCGGAGAATGCTCTTCAGGTATACAGTAAACAAGGGGTAATAAGGATCTGAGGACGCTCTTCAGGTATACAGTAAACAAGGGGTAATGAGGACCTGAGGATGCTCTTCAGGTATACAGTAAACAAGGGGTAATGCGGACCTGAGGATGTTCTTCAGGTATACAGTAAATAAGGGGTAATGAGGACCTGAGGAAGCTCTTCATGTATACAGTAAAAAAGGGGTAATGAGGACCTGAGGATGCTCTTCAGGTATACAGTAAATAAGGGGTAATGAGGACCTGAGGATGTTCTTCAGGTATACAGTAAACAAGGGGTATTGAGGATCTGAGGATGCTCTTCAGGTAAACAGTTAACAAGGGGTAATGAGGATCTGAGGATGCTCTTCAGGTAAACAGTAAACAATGGGTAATGAGGACCTGAGGATGCTCTTCAGGTAAACAGTAAACAAGGGGTAATGAGGATCTGAGGATGCTCTTCAGGTATACGGTAAACAATGGGTAATGAGGACCTGAGGATGCTCTTCAGGTAAACAGTAAACAAGGGGTAATGAGGACCTGAGGATGCTCTTCAGGTATACAGTAAACAAGGGGTAATGAGGATCTGAGGATGCTCTTCAGGTATACAGTAAACAAGGGGTAATGAGGATCTGAGGATGCTCTTCAGGTATACAGTAAACAAGGGGTAATGAGGACCTGAGGATGCTCTTCAGGTATACAGTAAACAAGGGGTAATGCGGACCTGAGGATGCTCTTCAGGTATACAGTAAACAAGGGGTAATGCGGACCTGAGGATGCTCTTCAGGTATACAGTAAACAAGGGGTAATGCGGACCTGAGGATGCTCTTCAGGTATACAGTAAACAAAGGGTAATGAGGACCCGAGGATGCTCTGCATGTATACAGTAAACAAGGGGTAATGAGGACCAGAGGATGCTCTTCAGGTTTACAGTAAACAAGGGGTAATGAGGACGCTCTTCAGGTATACAGTAAACAAAGAGTAATGAGGACCGGAGAATGCTCTTCAGGTTTACAGTAAAAAAGGGGTAATGAGGACCTGAGGATGCTCTTCAGGTATACAGTAAACAAGGGGTAATGAGGACCATAGGATGCTCTTCATGTATACAGTAAACAAGGGGTAATGAGGACCGGAGAATGCTCTTCAGGTATACAGTAAACAAGGGGTAATGAGGACCAGAGGATGCTCTTCATGTATACAGTAAACAAGGGGTAATGAGGACCAGAGGATGCTCTTCATGTATACAGTAAACAAGGGGTAATGAGGACCTGAGGATGCTCTTCAGGTATACAGTAAACAAGGGGTAATGAGGACCTGAGGAAGCTCTTCATGTATACAGTAAATAAGGGGTAATGAGGACCTGAGGATGCTCTTCAGGTATACAGTAAATAAGGGGTAATGAGGACCTGAGGATGCTCTTCAGGTATACAGTAAACAAGGGGTAATGAGGACCTGAGGATGCTCTTCAGGTATACAGTAAACAAGGGGTAATGAGGACCGGAGAATGCTCTACAGGTAATGAGGACCTGAGGATGCTCTTCAGGTAAACAGTAAACAAGGGGTAATGAGGATCTGAGGATGCTCTTCAGGTATACGGTAAACAATGGGTAATGAGGACCTGAGGATGCTCTTCAGGTAAACAGTAAACAAGGGGTAATGAGGACCTGAGGATGCTCTTCAGGTATACAGTAAACAAGGGGTAATGAGGATCTGAGGATGCTCTTCAGGTATACAGTAAACAAGGGGTAATAAGGACCTGAGGAAGCTCTTCAGGTATACAGTAAACAAGGGGTAATGCGGACCTGAGGATGCTCTTCAGGTATACAGTAAACAAGGGGTAATGAGGACCTGAGGATGCTCTTCAGGTATACAGTAAACAAGGGGTAATGCGGACCTGAGGATGCTCTTCAGGTATACAGTAAACAAAGGGTAATGAGGGACCGAGGATGCTATGCATGTATACAGTAAACAAGGGGTAATGAGGACCAGAGGATGCTCTTCAGGTTTACAGTAAACAAGGGGTAATGAGGACCTGAGGATGCTCTTCAGGTATACAGTAAACAAAGAGTAATGAGGACTGGAGAATGCTCTTCAGGTTTACAGTAAACAAGGGGTAATGAGGACCTGAGGATGCTCTTCAAGTATACAGTAAACAAGAGGTAATGAGGACCAGAGGATGCTCTTCAGTTTTACAGTAAACAAGGGGTAACGAGGACCAGAGGATGCTCTTCAGGTATACAGTAAACAAGGGGTAATGAGGACCTGAGGATGCTCTTCAGGTATACAGTAAACAAGGGGTAATGAGGACCAGAGGATGCTCTTCAGCTATACAGTAAACAAGGGATAATGAGGACCAGAGGATGCTCTTCAGGTATACAGTAAACAAAGAGTAATGAGGACTGGAGAATGCTCTTCAGGTATACAGTAAACAAGGGGTATGAGGACCCGAGAATGCTCTGCATGTATACAGTAAACAAGGGGTAATCAGGACCTGAGGATTCTCTGCATATATACAGTAAACAAGGGGTAATGAGGACCTGAGGATGCTCTTCAGGCATACAGTAAACAAGGGGTATTGAGGACCTGAGTATACCATAAACAAGGGATAATGAGGACCTGAGGATGCTCTTCAGGTATACAGTAAACAAGGGGTAATGAGGACCTGAGGATGCTCTTCATGTATACAGTAAATAAGGGCTAATGAGGACCTGAGGATGTTCTTCAGGTATACAGTAAACAAGGGGTAATGAGGACCTGAGGAAGCTCTTCATGTATACAGTAAATAAGGGGTAATGAGGACCTGAGGATGCTCCTCAGGTATACAGTAAACAAGGGGTAATGAGGACCTGAGGATGCTCTTCAGGTATACAGTAAACAAGGGGTAATGAGGACCTGAGGATGCTCTTCACTTACACAGTAAATAAGGGGTAATGAGGACCGGAGAATGCTCTTCATGTATACAGTAAACAAGGGGTAATGAGGACCAGAGGATGCTCTTCAGGTATACAGTAAACAAGGGGTAATGAGGACCTGAGGATGCTCTTCAGGTATACAGTAAACAAGGAGTAATGAGGATCTGAGGATGCTCTTCAGGTATACAGTTAACAAGGGGTAATGAGGATCTGAGGATTCTCTTCAGGTAAACAGTAAACAAGGGGTAATGAGGACCTGAGGATGCTCTTCAGGTAAACAGTAAACAAGGGGTAATGAGGATCTGAGGATGCTCTTCAGGTATACAGTAAACAAGGGGTAATGAGGACCTGAGGATGCTCTTCAGGTATACAGTTAACAAGGGGTAATGAGGACCAGAGGATGCTCTTCAGCTATACAGTAAACAAGGGATAATGAGGACCAGAGGATGCTCTTCAGGTATACAGTAAACAAAGAGTAATGAGGACTGGAGAATGCTCTTCAGGTATACAGTAAACAAGGGGTAACGAGGACCCGAGAATGCTCTGCATGTATACAGTAAACAAGGGGTAATGAGGACCCGAGGATTCTCTGCATGTATACAGTAAACAAGGGGTAATGAGGACCTGAGGATGCTCTTCAGGCATACAGTAAACAAGGGGTATTGAGGACCTGAGTATTACATAAACAAGGGATAATGAGGACCTGAGGATGCTCTTCAGGTATACAGTAAACAAGGGGTAATGAGGACCTGAGGATGCTCTTCATGTATACAGTAAATAAGGGCTAATGAGGACCTGAGGATGTTCTTCAGGTATACAGTAAACAAGGGGTAATGAGGACCTGAGGAAGCTCTTCATGTATACAGTAAATAAGGGGTAATGAGGACCTGAGGATGCTCTTCAGGTATACAGTAAACAAGGGGTAATCAGGACCTGAGGATGCTCTTCAGGTATACAGTAAACAAGGGGTAATGAGGACCTGAGGATGCTCTTCACTTACACAGTAAATAAGGGGTAATGAGGACCGGAGAATGCTCTTCATGTATACAGTAAACAAGGGGTAATGAGGACCAGAGGATGCTCTTCAGGTATACTGTAAACAATGGGTAATGAGGACCTGAGGATGCTCTTCAGGTAAACAGTAAACAAGGGGTAATGAGGACCTGAGGATGCTCTTCAGGTATACAGTAAACAATGGGTAATGAGGATCTGAGGATGCTCTTCAGGTAAACAGTAAACAAGGGGTAATGAGGACCAGAGGATGCTCTTCAGGCATACAGTAAACAAGGGGTAATGAGGACCTGAGGATGCTCTTTAGGTATACAGTAAACAAAGAGTAATGAGGCTGGAGAATGCTCTTCAGGTATACAGTAAACAAAGAGTAATGAGGACCGGAGAATGCTCTTCATGTATACAGTAAATAAGGGGTAATGCGGACCTGAGGATGCTCTTCAGGTATACAGTAAACAAGGGGTAATGAGGACCAGAGGATGCTCTTCATGTATACAGTAAACAAGGGGTAATGAGGACAAGAGGATGCTCTTCTTGTATACAGTAAACAAGGGGTAATGAGGACCTGAGGATGCTCTTCAGGTATACAGTAAACAAGGGGTAATGAGGACCTGAGGAAGCTCTTCATGTATACAGTAAATAAGGGGTTATGAAGACCTGAGGATGCTCTTCAGGTATACAGTAAATAAGGGGTAATGAGGACCTGATGATGCTCTTCAGATATACAGTAAACAAGGGGTAATGAGGACCTGAGGATGCTCTTCAGGTATACATTAAACAAGGTGTAATGAGGACCTGAGGTTGCTCTTCAGGTATACAGTAAACAAGGGGTAATGAGGATCAGAGGATGCTCTTCAGGTATACAGTAAATAAGGGGTAATGAGGACCGGAGAATGCTCTTCACGTATACAGTAAACAAGGGGTAATGAGGACCAGAGGATGCTCTTCAGGTATACAGTAAACAAGGGGTAATGAGGACCTGAGGATGCTCTTCAGGTAAACAGTAAACAATGGGTAATGAGGACCTGAGAATGCTCTTCAGGTAAACAGTAAACAAGGGGTAATGAGGATCTGAGGATGCTCTTCAGGTATACGGTAAACAATGGGTAATGAGGACCTGAGGATGCTCTTCAGGTAAACAGTAAACAAGGGGTAATGAGGACCTGAGGATGCTTTTCAGGTATACAGTAAACAAGGGGTAATGAGGACCAGAGGATGCTCTTCAGGTTTACAGTAAACAAGGGGTAATGAGGACCTGAGGATGCTCTTCAGGTATACAGTAAACAAAGAGTAATGAGGACCGGAGAATGCTCTTCAGGTTTACAGTAAACAAGGGGTATTGAGGACCTGAGGATGCTCTTCAGATATACAGTAAACAAGGGGTAATGAGGACCAGAGGATGCTCTTCAGGTATACAGTAAATAAGAGGTAATGAGGATCGGAGAATGCTCTTCAGGTATACAGTAAACAAGGGGTAATGAGGACCAGAGGATGCTCTTCATGTATACAGTAAACAAGGGGTAATGAGGACCAGATGATGCTCTTCATGTATACAGTGAACAAGGGGTAATGAGGACCTCAGGATGCTCTTCAGGTATACAGTAAACAAGGGGTAATGAGGACCTGAGGAAGCTCTTCATGTATACAGTAAATAAGGGGTAATGAGGTCCTGAGGATGCTCTTCAGGTATACAGTAAATAAGGGGTAATGAGGACCAGATGATGCTCTTAATGTATACAGTAAACAAGGGGTAATGAGGACCTGAGGATGCTCTTCAGGTATACAGTAAACAAGGGGTAATGAGGACCTGAGGAAGCTCTTCATGTATACAGTAAATAAGGGGTAATGAGGTCCTGAGGATGCTCTTCAGGTATACAGTAAATAAGGGGTAATGAGGACCTGAGGATGCTCTTCAGGTATACAGTAAACAAGGGGTAATGAGGACCTGAGGATGCTCTTCAGGTATACAGTAAACAAGGGGTAATGAGTACCTGAGGATGCTCTTCAGGTATACAGTAAATAAGGGGTAATGAGGATCGGAGAATGCTCTACAGGTATACAGTAAACAAGGGGTAATGAGGACCAGAGGATGCTCTTCAGGTATACAGTTAACAAGGGGTAATGAGGACCTGAGGATGCTCTTCAGGTATAGAGTAAACAAGGGGTAATGAGGACCTGAGGATGCTCTCTAGGTATACAGTAAATAAGGGGTAATGAGGATCGGAGAATGCTCTACAGGTATACAGTAAACAAGGGGTAATGAGGACCAGAGGATGCTCTTCAGGTATACAGTTAACAAGGGGTAATGAGGACCTGAGGATGCTCTTCAGGTATAGAGTAAACAAGGGGTAATGAGGACCTGAGGATGCTCTTCAGGTATAGAGTAAACAAGGAGTAATGAGGATCTGAGGATGCTCTTCAGGTATACAGTTAACAAGGGGTAATGAGGATCTGAGGATGCTCTTCAGGTAAACAGTAAACAAGGGGTAATGAGGATCTGAAGATGCTCTTCAGGTATACGGTAAACAATGGGTAATGAGGACCTGAGGATGCTCTTCAGGTAAACAGTAAACAAGGGGTAATGAGGACCTGAGGATGCTCTTCAGGTATACAGTAAACAAGGGGTAATGAGGATCTGAGGACGCTCTTCAGGTATACAGTAAACAAGGGGTAATGAGGACCTGAGGATGCTCTTCAGGTATACAGTAAACAAGGGGTAATGCGGACCTGAGGATGTTCTTCAGGTATACAGTAAACAAGGGGTAATGAGGACCTGAGGAAGCTCTTCATGTATACAGTAAAAAAGGGGTAATGAGGACCTGAGGATGCTCTTCAGGTATATAGTAAATAAGGGGTAATGAGGACCTGAGGATGCTCTTCAGGTATACAGTAAACAAGGGGTAATGAGGATCTGAGGATGCTCTTCAGGTAAACAGTTAACAAGGGGTAATGAGGATCTGAGGATGCTCTTCAGGTAAACAGTAAACAATGGGTAATGAGGACCTGAGGATGCTCTTCAGGTAAACAGTAAACAAGGGGTAATGAGGACCTGAGGATTCCTTCATGTATACAGTAAATAAGGGGTAATGAGGACCTGAGGATGCTCTTCAGGTATACAGTAAATAAGGGGTAATGAGGACCTGAGGATGCTCTTCAGGTATACAGTAAACAAGGGGTAATGAGGACCTGAGGAGGACCTGAGGATGCTCTTCAGGTATACAGTAAACAAGGGGTAATGAGGACCGGAGAATGCTCTACAGGTATACAGTAAACAAGGGGTAATGAGGACCAGAGGATGCTCTTCAGGTATACAGTAAACAAGGGGTAATGAGGACCTGAGGATGCTCTTCAGGTATAGAGTAAACAAGGAGTAATGAGGACCGGAGAATGCTCTTCAGGTATACAGTAAACAAGGGGTAATGAAGACCTGAGGATGCTCTTCAGGTATACAGTAAACAAGGAGTAATGAGGATCTGAGGATGCTCTTCAGGTATACAGTTAACAAGGGGTAATGAGGATCTGAGGATGCTCTTCAGGTAAACAGTAAACAAGGGGTAATGAGGACCTGAGGATGCTCTTCATCTATACAGTAAACAAGGGGTAATGAGGACCTGAGGAAGCTCTTCATGTATACAGTAAATAAGGGGTAATGAGGACCTGAGGATGCTCTTCAGGTATACAGTAAATAAGGGGTAATGAGGACCTGAGGATGCTCTTCAGGTATACATTAAATAAGGGGTAATGAGGACCTGAGGATGCTCTTCAGGTATACAGTAAACAAGGGGTAATGAGGACCGGAGAATGCTCTACAGGTATACAGTAAACAAGGGGTAATGAGGACCAGAGGATGCTCTTCAGGTATACAGTAAACAAGGGGTAATGAGGACCTGAGGATGCTCTTCAGGTATAGAGTAAACAAGGAGTAATGAGGATCTGAGGATGCTCTTCAGGTATACAGTTAACAAGGGGTAATGAGGATCTGAGGATGCTCTTCAGGTAAACAGTAAACAAGGGGTAATGAGGACCTGAGGATGCTCTTCCAGTAAACAAGGGGTAATGAGGATCTGAGGATGCTCTTCAGGTATACGGTAAACAATGGGTAATGAAGACCTGAGGATGCTCTTCAGGTAAACAGTAAACAAGGGGTAATGAGGACCTGAGGATGCTCTTCAGGTATACAGTAAACAAGGGGTAATGAGGATCTGAGGATGCTCTTCAGGTATACAGTAAACAAGGGGTAATGAGGACCTGAGGAAGCTCTTCAGGTTTACAGTAAACAAGGGGTAATGCGGACCTGAGGATGCTCTTCAGGTATACAGTAAACAAGGTGTAACGAGGACCCGAGAATGCTCTGCATGTATACAGAAACAAGGGGTAATGAGGACCTGAGGATTCTCTGCATGTATACAGTAAACAAGGGGTAATGAGGACCTGAGGATGCTCTTCAGGCATACAGTAAACAAGGGGTTTGAGGACCTGAGTATACAGTAAACAAGGGATAATGAGGACCTGAGGATGCTCTTCAGGTATACAGTAAACAAGGGGTAATGAGGACCTGAGGATGCTATTCATGTATACAGTAAATAAGGGGTAATGAGGACCTGAGGATGCTCTTCAGTTATACAGTAAACAAAGAGTAATGAGGCTGGATAATGCTCTTCAGGTATACAGTAAATAAGGGGTAATGAGGACCGGAGAATGCTCTTCAGGTATACAGTAATAAGGGGTAATGCGGACCTGAGGATGCTCTTCAGGTATACAGTAAACAAGGGATAATGAGGACCAGAGGATGCTCTTCAGGCAAAGGGTAATGAGGACCTGAGGTAGTTCTTCATGTATACAGTAAACAAGGGGTAATGAGGACCTGAGGATGCTCTTCATGTATACAGTAAACAAGGGGTAATGAGGACATGAGGATGCTCTTCATGTATACAGTAAACAAGGGGTAATGAGGACCCGAGGATGCTCTTCAGGTATACAGTAAACAAGGGGTAATGAGGACCTGAGGATGCTCTTCAGGTATACAGTAAACAAGGGGTAATGAGGGATTGGATGGGGTGTCAGGTAAATAAAAGTATCTTAGTTTTGAAAATTAAATAGCTTATAGCTGAAATAACTGTCTGCCTGAATAATTTGGATTTAAAATGTTAGGATGTCTTCATTTGGATGATACATCATAAATATCATTAAAAACGCATTAAACTATTTCTGCAGAAAACAAACAAAAAAAACTTTAATTTGAGTTGAAATGAGGTTTTACCGTGCACCAACACAAAAAGGTTATATGGTGCCAACATGAATGAACATTCAAGGTCCACTCTCAATTTACATATAGATAAAAAATGTGCATGCAGAATGGCCTTAGAACCTTCTCACCTTCATAGGTGCTGCAATTCTGCAGGTCATCCGATTATAACCAATGTCTAATCGGTAAGTGATTTCCGATTTTGGAACCGATTCACCATCACTAACTGGAAGTAGGTTACACATACCTCTTGTTTAAGCAGCTGTTCTGTAATAAATGCCTTCAGACTTTCCACCGTTCTCTGGCTCTGGTACTTGATTCCAGTTTTATCTCTGTTGAAGAACTTAAGGGTTGGATAACCTCGAACCTCATGGGCACCACAAAGGCTTTTCTCCACTGTGCAGTCAACCTGCACAAAAACACAGCATTCATGACCTTTGTCCATTGTTAACAATTTCACCTGTCAGATAAAACAGGTCTGGTAAGCTCAGAAGAAGATTTTCAAGATTTTCCAATATAACTCTATCTTAAACTGGTAGATTTGCCTATATGTAACTCTTATGTACAACTATAACGTCTGTGACACTCCAGTGTCACCATTTGAACAAACTTGGTTGGGGATCAAAGGCATATTCTGCATTAATATATAACAGGTCTATGCCTGTGGTTTCAGAGAAGATGATTTTTGTTTTCCCTGTGTAAGTCTATGTAAAACATATGACCCACAGGGCAGGGAAAGTTTATACTACATGCACTATTTCAGAGCTCTATGCCTTACGGTTTCAAGGAAGAAGATGTTTAAGTGTGTCACTATATTTATATATCTTTATAAGTCAATGTAAAATATATCAATGCTGGTGCTAGCCAAATCGGTCGGACCTTAAGTGTCACCATTTAAACAGTCTTTGTAGAGGCCATAAGCTTATGCTACATGAAAGATATTACTTTTAGAGAAGTTTCTTTCAAGATTTTCCACTATAACTCTATGTAAAACTATGACCCCTGGGGCATGGCCAGATTTGACACATGGTCACCATTTGAACAAACATGGTATATGTTACATGCAATATATGCGAGCTCCATGCCTTGTGGTTTCAGAGAAGACTGGGTAAGGGTATGTGTGCTTTCATATTTCAGCTAACTATTCCCTGTAGATGTTACTGACATTACACCTTAACCTTTGTCACTTGCCAAACATTGTTTTACAAAGGTAAACAAAGAACAAACTTGAAATATCAATAATAGACCGGCTACTACAGCATTTTGAATAGTTAACATGTTGACACTGCAAGCTAAATATTATTTTTTTTATGATCCAGGACCAGTTGTGTTATTCTTTGAATCAGTCCACTGTGTGGAATAAGGACATCTTCTGTTGATGTCTGTCATGTTTAAATGCGTGAAAATGCGTAAAACAGACCTGAAGGGTGATGTGTCTCTTTGAATGTTCATGAATATCTGCCAACATTTCAAAAGCCAAAAGGGGAAACCGAGTCCAAATATAGGCAGATTGGGTCTTTGAATAGGGATGTTTGTGGGGTTGTTAGTTATGGAAGGGGATTATCGCCATATATTGCATTGCCATTTTGATGTCGTCATTTATCTTACTGCTTGAGTGTATACTTTCAATTTTATTCAAACTAGTTAAAATCTCTTCCACCATTCTACATATTACTTTATTGCTAATTGTTTTCTTATTCTACATTATATATTAGTTGTAGCCGTAACTTTTATATTAATGTTAGTAATGCTATAATTAATTCATTAACTTTTTACCATGACAAACTGATGAATTAAAGATTTTAAACTGCATTAATGCCTTTTAAACCGTCATCATGGAAATATCATGAACAATGCAAGGAATGAACATGAATGGAACAAACATAAATATAATTTCACATTGTGATACCATTGTGATACCATAAGTTGCTGCTTAAAAGCATAAAAGTAATTAATTCCCCCAAGAACAAGAAAGGAGTGATTTTCGGGTTGGAGGTAAAAGCCATACCATACCGTACATTCCGAAATATAATGGAAATAGCAGGTGCATGCCGTGGTACGGATAATACCTAAAGAAGTAATGAATAGTTTAGCTTAGTGTAATGAAACGTAGGATGTATACTACACTTGGTGCCACGCGGATTACGACTAATCACGCGGTAAGATAAAAACTGATTTTGTCCCTGCGATCCATGGACAGTACAATCAATGTGGGGTCAATACATTTTGTCTACTGGGACACAGTTACCGAGATTGGCCCGCAATCTCAGCAATTTTGACATTCTCGGTGAATCTCCGGGATATTTCGGGTGACAATCCGCAGTATGATCGCTAGGATTTGCAACTTCGATTGAAGAACGGTCGCGGGGATACTGCGAAAAAGTTGTAATCCGCGTGGCACCAACTGTATATATTAAGACACATGAAAATGTCAATACATTTATTTATAATGTATATAAGAACAATTAGCATGCATACACGTAATAGATCTAGCAAATGTAATTAGATAATAAATCAAATCCGCGCCGTACGGTACATACCGGCGTGTGTGTAACAGTTATCATAAATAAAGATGTACGGTAATAATATAAATCAACTGTATTACATTTAATTATAATTTATAAATTAAAGGTATTACAAACACTTAGGCAGATTTCTAGTGAGATTACCACATCTTAACAACAGCAGACATACACTTCTAATCAGCAATATTTCTACCAGACAGACAGGCAGACACTATTTAAGTTTGTCTCATCATATATACAATACAAATATTATCACAAAATATATACGTATTTCATCTTTAACTTCATTGGTACAGTCAAAACGTGTGCAAATTTACAGGTAAGTTGGCATACATGTATCTAGCAGTTTCTAAATGTATGTGTGCAACACCACATCTGAATTTTGCGATTGCACTTCAATGACGAAAAGGTAATATGTCATGTATTTAATGTCCTTAATCGACACTGCATTTTCACTGCCTACTGCCATTGTCTGAAACAAAAACATGCCGTGCAGAGATCTGTTGCACAGCACTATTCATGTACTATGTCATGTCCAGCACTATCCATGTACTATGTGGTGTCCAGCACTATCAATGTACTATGTCATGTCCAGCACTATCCATGTACTATGTCGTGTCCAGCACTATCCATGTACTATGTGTTGTCCAGCACTATCCATGTACTATGTCGCGTCCAGCACTATCAATGTACTATGTCATGTCCAGCACTATCCATGTACTATGTGGCATCCAGCACTATCCATGTACTATGTGTTGTCCAGCACTATCCATGTACTATGTCATATCCAGCACTATCCATGTACTATGTCGTGACCATCACTATTAATGTACTATGACGTGTCCAGCACTATCCCTGTACTATGTGGCATCCAGCACTATCCATGTACTATGTGTTGTCCAGCACTATCCATGTACTATGTCATGTCCAGCACTATCCATGTACTATGTCGTGACCATCACTATTAATGTACTATGACGTGTCCAGCACTATCCCTGTACTATGTGGTGTCCAGCATTATCGATGCATTATGTGGTGTCCATCACTATCCAAGTATTATGAGGTGTCCATCAATATTGATGCACTATGTGGTGTCCATCACTATCCATGTACTATGTGGTGTCCAGCAATATCAATGCACTGTGTCGTGTCCAGCACTATCCATGTACAATGTCGTGTCCAGCACTATCCATGTTACTATGTGGCGTCCAGCACTATCCATGTACTATATGTCGTGTCCAGCACTATCCATGTACTATATGTCGTGTCCAGCACTATTCATGTTACTATGCAGTGTCCAGCACTATCCATGTACTATATGTCGTGTCCAGCAATATCGATGCACTGTGTCATGTCCAGCACTATCCATGTACTATGTCGTGTCCAGCCCTATCCATGTTACTATGTGGTGTCCAGGCCTATCCATGTACTATGTGGTGTCCAGCAATATCGATGTACTATGTCGTATCCAGCACTATCCATGTTACAATGTGTTGTCCACCACTATCGATGTACTATGTCGTGTCCATCACTATCCATGTACTATGAGGTGTCCAGCACTATCCATATACTATGTCGTGTCCAGCACTATCCATGTACTATGTGGTGTCCAGCACTATCCATGTACTACGTGGTGTCCAGCACTATCCATGTACTATGTCGTGTCCAGCACTATCCATGTACTATGTGGTGTCCAGCACTATCCATGTACTTTGTGTTGTCCAGCACTATCCATGTACTATGTCATGTCCAGCACTATCCATGTACTATGTCGTGACCATCACTATTAATGTACTATGATGTGTCCAGCACTATCCCTGTACTATGTGGTGTCCAGCATTATCGATGCACTATGTGGTGTCCATCACTATCCAAGTATTATGAGGTGTCCATCAATATCGATGCACTATGTGGTGTCCATCACTATCCATGTACTATGTGGTGTCCAGCAATATCAATGCACTGTGTCGTGTCCAGCACTATCAATCTACAATGTCGTGTCCAGCACTATCCATGTTACTATGTGGCGTCCAGCACTATCCATGTACTATATGTCGTGTCCAGCACTATCCATGTACTATATGTCGTGTCCAGCACTATCCATGTTACTATGTGTTGTCCAGCACTATCCATGTACTATGTCGTGTCCAGCACTATCCATGTACTATATGTCGTGTCCAGCACTATCCATGTACTATGTCGTGTCCGGCACTATCCATGTACTATGTCGTGTCCAGCACTATCCATGTACTATATGTCGTGTCCAGCACTATCCATGTACTATATGTCGTGTCCAGCACTATCCATGTTACTATGTGTTGTCCAGCACTATCCATGTACTATGTGGTGTCCAGCAATATCGATGCACTGTGTCATGTCCAGCACTATCTATGTACTATGTCGTGTCCAGCACTATCCATGTTACTATGTGGCGTCCAGCACAATCCATGTACTATATGTCGTGTCCAGCACTATCCATGTACTATATGTCGTGTCCAGCACTATCCATGTTACTATGCAGTGTAAAGCACTATCCATGTACTATATGTCGTGTCCAGCCCTATCCATGTTACTATGTGGTGTCCAGGCCTATCCATGTACTATGTCGTGTCCAGGCCTATCCATGTACTATGTGGTGTCCAGGCCTATCCATGTTACAATGTGTTGTCCAGCACTATCGATTTACTATGTCGTGTCCATCACTATCCATGTACTATGTCGTGTCCAGCACTATCCATGTACTATGTCTGTTCCAGCACTATCCATGTACTATGTGGTGTCCAGCACTATCCATGTACTATGTGGTGTCCAGCACTATCCATGTACTATGTCGTGTCCAGCACTATCCATGTACTATGTGGTGTCCAGCACTATCCATGTACTATGTCGTGTCCAGCACTATCCATGTACTATGTGGTGTTCAGCACTATCCATGTACTATGTGGTGTCCAGCACTATCCATGTACTATGTGGTGTCCAGCACTATCCATGTTACTATGTGTTGTCCAGCACTATCCATGTACTATGTGGTGTCCAGCACTATCCATGTACTATGTCGTGTCCAGCACTATCCATGTACTATGTCTGTTCCAGCACTATCCATGTACTATGTGGTGTCCAGCACTATCCATGTACTATGTGGTGTCCAGCACTATCCATGTACTATGTCGTGTCCAGCACTATCCATGTACTATGTGGTGTCCAGCACTATCCATGTACTATGTCGTGTCCAGCACTATCCATGTACTATGTGGTGTTCAGCACTATCCATGTACTATGTGGTGTCCAGCACTATCCATGTACTATGTGGTGTCCAGCACTATCCATGTTACTATGTGGTGTCCAGCACTATCCAGTGTTCTCCCCAGGATTTTCTCAAGGCATGTCGCCTTTATCAGAGAAAGTATGCTTCAGGGTGTATCCTTATACCTGACCCCTATATGTAAGGGTAGTTTGTCAGAATGACACTTGATTAGTATAAAAAAGGGGCTAGTGATTCTATATGTTGTGTTTTAAACTTATTTGAGCTAATCAAAATTAAATAATTGAAATGTGTTACATGTCTTTTCAAAATTAAGGCATGTTGCAAAAGCATTTTGGCTGTGAAGGCATGTTAAATGCGACATGCCTAAATAGCCTGGGGAGAACACTGCTATCCATGTTACTATGTGGTGTCCAGCACTATCCATGTACTATGTGGTGTCCAGCACTATCCATGTACTATGTCGTGTCCAGCATTATCGATGTACTATGTGGTGTCCAGCACTATCCATGTACTATGTGGTGTCCAGCACTATCCATGTTACTATGTGGTGTCCAGCACTATCCATGTACTATGTCGTGTCCAGCACTATCCATGTTACTATGTGTTGTCCAGCACTATCGATGCACTATGTCGTGTCCAGCACTATCCATGTACTATATGGTGTCCAGCATTATCGATGCACTATGTGGTGTCCATCACTATCCAGGTATTATGAGGTGTCCATCAATATCGATGCACTATGTGGTGTCCATCACTATCTATGTACTATGTGGTGTCCAGCAATATCTATGCACTGTCGTGTCCAGCACTATCCATGTACTATGTCGTGTCCAGCACTATCCATGTTCTATATGGTGTCCAGCATTATCGATGCACTATCTGGTGTCCATCACTATCTATGTACTATGTGGTGTCCAGCAATATCTATGCACTGTCGTGTCCAGCACTATCCATGTACTATGTCGTGTCCAGCACTATCCATGTTACTATGTGTTGTCCAGCACTATCCATGTACTATGTCGTGTCCATCACTATCAATGTACTATGTCGTGTCAATCACTATTAATGTACTATGTAGTGTCCAGCACTATCCATGTACTATGTCTTTAAAATTGCAAAGGGCAATAACTCAATTTGAATGAAGACAGAGTTACGGTTCTTGCACTCTGCACTTCCTCTCAATACCCTATATCAGTGTGTGAAGTTTCATCGTAGTCCCATCAGTAGTACTGAAGACAAAAATTGGTCAGATGCCCTGGACAAAAATGGGTCAAATGGATGGAAGGTCGGATGAAAGGACGGACAATATGCTCCTCTGAACATTTTGCGGAGCATAAAAATTATTCTCCGGACCAACGATTTCAATGTTAGTGCAGGATCATGCATGTGTCCCATTGACCCTGGTTAAAAAGTCATATATGGCTGAAAATTATCAAAATCTCCTAACAGACTGCATAGAACACACTTTTTAGCATTCTTCTGATAGTGTAAACCGTGCTCTAAAGTGTGAAACAAACATAAAATTTGCAAGACGGGTAGTGAATTTTATGCATAACTTATGTTGGGTAGCAGACTTTGACATTTTTTTCCTAAGACTTGTGTATTGACAATGAGTGTCAGTGCAGGGGAACATTGTATTTTATCAGTGATGTGTTAGTCTTCTAATAGCAAGTTATTTGAAAAAATTCTCAAAAACTTTAACAATGGCACTTCACTGTATTTGTCAACAAATCTGCACATGGTGAACTCTGAAATCATGTGCAACCCGAAATAATACAAGATGAAGACCGACGAAAAAGTAAGAATGTTGAAAGCATGACGTTGAAAGCATGACGACATGATATATTGTGTCCAGTACAATCTACTATACATACCTTTGCTATTGTGACTAAACCACCGCCATTATACTCCTTGGCAAGAGCATCCCACGTTGGTACCAGTCGTTTACAGTGCCCACACCTGAAATACATGTGCAATGAAATGTGTCTTCTAATCCACAGTGTTAACAATGGTCAAACAAATGTGTCTTCTAGCCCACAGTATTATTAACAATGGTCAAACAAATGTGTCTTCTAGCCCACAGTATTATTAACAATGGTCAAACAAATGTCTTCTAGTCCACAGTATTAACAATGGTCAAACAGATGTGTCTTCTAGTCCACAGTATTAACAATGGTCAAACAGATGTGTCTTCTAGACCACAGTATTAACAATGGTCAAACAGATGTGTCTTCTAGACCACAGTATTAACAATGGTCAAACAAATGTGTCTTCTAGTCCACAGTATTAACAATGGTCAAACAAATGTGTCTTCTAGTCCACAGTATTAACAATGGTCAAACAAATGTGTCTTCTAGTCCACAGTATTATTAACAATGGTCAAACAGATGTGTCTTCTAGTCCACAGTATTAACAATGGTCAAACAGATGTGTCTTCTAGTCCACAGTATTAACAATGGTCAAACAGATGTGTCTTCTAGTCCACAGTATTAACAATGGTCAAACAGATGTGTCTTCTAGTCCACAGTATTAACAATGGTCAAACAGATGTGTCTTCTAGTCCACAGTATTAACAATGGTCAAACAGATGTGTCTTCTAGTCCACAGTATTAACAATGGCAAACAAATGTGTCTTCTAGTCCACAGTATTAACAATAGTCAAACAGATCACCATAGCGTTATTATTTTTCACATACCTACCGGTAAACTGATGCAGCAACATTTTCTCCTTTTTTTTTGAGAAGTAGTTGCCACACAACTGTATTTTTATATTCACGTTTTTGAAAAAAACAGTGTATATTAAAACTGCCTCCATTTGTCGGTCCGTCCGTCCTTGGGAGAGGTTTGTGTGGGATGGGGGGCTTTTTTTTCTGAGGAAAGGGCATCAAATATACTAATTATTCCACTGTATTATTCCATTGTAGTGTAATTTTTCCATACTTTTGCACATTAATTGGTATAATAGTTGTCTATGAACGAGATACACAGCATGTCAAATGATTAATTGTTTAAAACTCGGACGTCTTCCCAGTAACAGGGGGTCAATTATTTTTTAATTACGTCTCAAACGAACATTTTGATGAAGGGATTAAGTATATAATAATATGTCTTTCTCCTGTATGTGTCTGCGTTGTTGGGGGTGGGGGTGGGGGTGGGGGTGTGGGGTGAGGGGGAAGGCTGTAAGAAGGGGGTCATAAGGTCCAATATACAAAAAAATCAATTGCAGTGTCATTTTTCTATTATTATTTTTTTAAACTTGACAAATATACAAGTATACTGCTCTGAACATTTTGTGTCCCGAGGTGGAGGGAGTGAGGCTGGGTGGGGCGTGAGGCTGGGTGGGGAGTGAGGCTGGGTGGGGTGAGGCTGGGGGGAGAGAGGTAAATTGGGTCAAATATCTATTTTCCTTTCTCAATAAAATGTAATGATTTTGGAAATTTCAGTTTAATTTGCTCCAGGGTCACCATGGGACTCCGGGATAGGGGTCAAAAGTTCAAATACACAAATACCCTAAACATTTTTTATTCATTTACAGTGTCATACATGTATACAGAAAAGCATAAATAGTACTTATAATGTCAGATCTCAGTATCAAAGAACAATCAAAATAATTACATGTAAAATGGATACAGGGTTAAATGGAATTGACCTGAGTGGAAAAAACGTGGGTATTTGCGCTGGCATGCCGTCAAATTCATTCTAGTTAAAATCTATCTCTAGCTATGGCCATCTTAAAATTTAGGCCAAACTGATTTTTGCTTAGGGCCAACTGGACATTAAGGGCATTATTCCTATAAAGTTTTATGAAATCCATCAAGTAGTTTCAGAGGAGAAGAAACTGCAAGATTTTCCTATATAACTCAATGTAAACAATACGGCCACTGGTGGCATGTTTGACATCGAATCAAAATGAAATTTGTTCAGGACCAACTACATGTCATGAAAGTCAATTTGGTAAATGTTCCAACTCAATATCTCTTCAAGTTTTTGAGATGTAGTTGTCTCAAAACTGTGTTTTTAAAACCTATTTTTAGCTGTGGCAGCCATCTTGAAAGTTTGGATGAAAAGATTTTTACTTAGGACCAACTAGACATCATAATCAACATTCCTATAAAGTTTCATAAAAATCCATCCAGTACTTCAGGAGTAGCTGCTGCAAGATTTTCCTATATAACTCTATGTAAACAAAGATGGCTGCTGGTGGCAATGTTTGACGTTGAATAAATGATTTTCGTCAAGGCCTAACATTATGTCATGCTGGTCATTTTAGTAAAGGTTTAAAGTATTATCAGTATCCTTATAGTTTCGGAGAAGTAGTCGTTACAAACTTCTTTTTCAAAAATCTATTTTTAGCTTTGGTGGTCATCTTGGATTTCACATCAACCTGAATTTTTGCTAGGATCAACTAGACATCAAGAGTAAGATTCCTGTGAAGTTTTATGAAAATCCATCCCGTACTTTTAGAGGAGTAGTCACCACACAAAAAGATTACAGATGGACAATGCACCACAGCATAAACCAAGCAATACTTATTGTCAGATACCTTTTTGAATCATAATTGCACAACATAATCAACATGTTAACCTACTAATTTGTCCCAATTTGTCTTATATCTTATAATCATGCTATTGCATTTGATTGCATGTTTTTTTTAATAATGGTTTTATAATTTTAGACTTTCAACTGTAAGAAACATGTGTTGTTACACCGTGTCAAATTCTGAATGGCTGTTACTAACTCAGTGGTCAAAGACAATTAAATTGTGGACTAGCAAGTAGATTTCAAAAGTCCACATGCCCTGACTGAATGATCACTTGCCCTGATAAAAACTTGCCCCAAAATTTTCATTTGTGATCAAGCGTTTGTTGTCAAGCATTCTTATGATACAGACTATTCATCGAAAAATAAACATGAACATGATAAATCGCCATTTAATCTGTTAATATTCGAGTGATATTTTTTCTTAAGTCCAACGTGACAATTTGCATGACCTCTTAATGTCAATTTGAAAGCTGTTTTAAATTGTGTAATCGAACAATAAAATGTGCTCTTTCAAACTGAGAAAATTGATAAATTTTAATCAAGGGAGAGAACAAATAAGGCTTCATATCAACACAATTTCTGGTTGGATTTTTAGTTTTTAGAGTTCAATTGTTGCAAGATTTTTTAGACTAGCCCGATTTTTTAGGCTAGCCGATGGGCAACCTTTTTTTGGAAAGAGAGACTAGCCCTGATTCTGACTGGACTAGCCTCTGGCATCAGACTATCACTGATACTGAGCATAATATGGTTGCTGCACTGTAAATAAGAAGAACAAAATATTAAAAATTGAAATCAAAGTTTCAGTGGGGGATAACAACAGCAAAGTCAATGACCACAGGGAGTTCCATCATACATTTGCACTTTCCTGTCAGTTACAAATCCTTGGAAACCACTGTGTCGAATTTAACTGGCAAAGGAATTCAGGTTAAATGGGAACAATAAGAACAAGCTATACTTGTTACATGTAAAGGTGTCCATGGTGGGGTGGGGTAATAGAAGGATTGTGTGTCAGATAGGGCAGTATCAAACTAGTTTTTAGCTCTACCAGCCAGCAGAACTAATGTGATGATGTGTTGTGCATCGTCCAGCCGTTAACTTTCAAGCGATCTTAACCAAACTTGGTCAAAGTCTTTATATCAATGAGAGCACGGAAGAGTTCGAAAACCGGCCAGATCGGATTAGTAACACCAAAGTTATTGCCCTTGAATTAACGAAAAACGCTATATTTTGCCTTGCGAACACTCTAGCCCCTTCATTTGTCATGCGATCTTGACCAAACCTCGCCAGTCTTTATACAGTGTTCCCACTGACTTTTTCATTTGGGGGTACATGTACCCCCTACTGTTAAATTTTGGGGGTACACTACAAATTTAGGGGGTACACTATGCATTTTTAAGATTTTTAAACCTTTCAACATACTTTGTTTGCTACTGAAGGCATTACAATACACAGCACAGCATAATATTCAAGTTGACAAGTTTTTTTGTTGTTTTTTTCTTCCTGTGCGTGCAGTTTTATGTGCGTGTTTTTTTGTTTTCATGCGTGATTCACGCACATGTGCGTGAATGGGAACACTGTTTATATTTATGAGAGCTCGGATGAGTTTGAAAACCGGCCAAATTGGATCAGTAACACCAGAGTTATGGCCCTTGTTTTACTGAAAAATGCCACTTTTTGCCTTGTGAACACTCATGCACCTTTATTTATTATTTGACCTTTTCCAAACTTGCGAAGATTGTTAATAGCAATGAAAGCTCGGACGAGTTTGAAAACCAGCCAGATCGAACCATTTACACTAGAGTTATAGCTAGATAGTTATGGCCCTTGTTTTTTGCTAATAAATGCCATTTTCTGCCTTGTGAACACTCATGCACCTTCATTTATTATATGATCTTTACCAAACTTACATAGAATGTTAATATCAATGAAAGCTCAGATAAGTTCGTAAACCAGCAAAAGGATAAGTAACACTAGAGTTATGGTCCTTGTTATTCTGAAAAAAAAATAATTCTGCCTTGTGAACACTCTAGCACCTTGCAAAGATTGTTAATAGCAATGAAATCTTAGACGAGTTCAAAAATCAGCCAGAATGGACCATTTACACCGGAGTTATGTCCCTTGATTTTCTGAAATATGCTATAATTTGGCTTTGTTAACACAATAGGGCCTTCATTTTGCATTGGATCTTTTCTAAAACTTTACCAGATTGTTGATATCAATGACAGCTTGGATGAGTTTGAAAACCAGACAGAATGGACCATTTAAACCTGAGTTATGGCCCTTGATTTTCTGAAATATGCTATACCAGATTGTTGATACCAATGAAAGCTTGGACTACCGGTAGTTTGAAAACAAGCCAAATTGGATTAGGCCAAGAAAAAAATATAGTCAGGTTTCAGGTTTCCGACAGACCCTATACTTCGTCACGACCCTAACCTTTTTTCCCGTTTCAAAAAAATAAAAATAAAAAAAAGAAGAAATAAATCAAAAAAATTGCGATCTCTTGTGCCCCGATGATGACGACATTGTTTTCGTGCTGTATTTGTCAATGTTTTAGTCCGACGGACATACTGCGATTGGTTTATCTCGAATGTTTACACTTGTTTTTGGCTGCCACAGCCTTCAAGGTTGCTAAATGCGACCACCAAGAGGCAAGGAGTTATATTAGCTGTATTTCTACGGACAAATTGGCGGCCGGTATTATTGGGGAGGTTCATCCTTCATATAAAGGCTACAATATTACTGTCACCGGTTCTGTATGTATTTTCCTAAAAACACAATAAAAAAAAAGTCAAATGTATTCTTCGCTCACACAACGAATGCTTATAAAATTGAAATATTAAAAGTAAACAAGAGGTCAATGACCTTGAAGCTCTACTGATTGATTTTGATTTCAGGAAGTAGTCGCTACAGACTTGTTTTTTGAAAAATTATATTTAGCCGTGGCGGCCATCTTGAATTTCCAGCCGACCTGAAATTTTGCTAGGATCAATTAGACATCAATTAGACAACATTCCTGTGAAGTTTCATGAAAATCCGTCAAGTAGTTTCAGAGGATTAGTCGCTACAAGTTTTCATTATATAACTCTATGTAAACAAAGATGGCCACTAGCCACAGTCGAATCAAAATAAATTTTGACTCTGATAACCATCATGTCATGCTGATCATTTTACAAAAAGTCCCATATCAATATCACTTACAGTTTTCAAGATGTAGTCGCTACAAACTTCTTTTCTGAAATTTTGCTAGGATCAATTAGACATTCAGAGCATCATTCCTGTAAAGTGTCATGAAAATCCGCCAAGTAGTTTCAAAGGAGTAGTCGCTACAAGTTTTTACTATATAACTCTATGTAAACAAAGATGGCCGCTGACAGCAATGTAAAATTTTGCTAGGATCAATTAGACATCAAAAGCAACATTCCTGTGAAGTTTCATGAAAATCCGTCAAGTAGTTTCAGAGGAGTAGTCGCTACAAGTTTTCATTATATAATTCTATGTAAACAAAGATGGCCGCTGGCAGCCATGTTTAACGTTGAATCAAAACGATTTTTGACAAGGACCAACATCATGTCATGCTGATCATTTTAGAAAAAGTCCCATATCAATATCACTTAGAGTTTTCAAGAAGTAGTCGCTACAAACTTGTTTTTTAAAAACCTATTTTTAGATTTGGTGGCCATCTTGGATTTCACATCAACATGAAGTTTTGCTAGGATCAACTAGACTTCATGGGCAACATTTCTGTTAAGTTTCATGAAAATCCATTCAGTAGTTTCAGAGGAGTAGTCGCTACAAAAAAGGTTTACGGACGGACGGACGGACAGACAAGACAGACGACGGACAGACGGACACCGCAACACGGCATAAGCTCTGCTGATCTCTGATCAGTAGAGCTAAAAAAACTACCTACCCTACTTTTTTTGAACAGGAAACCTGAAACACGACTATTTTTTTCTTGGCCTTAGTAACACCAGAGTTACTGCCCTTAACTTAGTTAAAAACTCTGTATTTTGCCTCATTAAGACTATAGGGCCTTCATTTGGCAGGATTTTAATGAAACTTTGCAGGCTTGATCAGTACTAAATCTAGTTATGCATATCGTCACTGTGTTCCGATAGAATGATTTTTGGCAGAGTTATGGCCCTTTAAAGGTTTTAATACACAAACTTTGTCCGGACTATTTTTCCTGAACCCCGTGCCGGATTTCAACAAAACTTTGCAGGGATGATCAGTACCAGGCCTAGCGGTGCATATCATCATCGTGTTCTGATTAAATGATTTTTGACAGAGTTATGGCCCTTTAATGGTTTTAATACACAAACTTAATCTGGACTCATTCTCCTGATACATTCAGTACCAAGCCTAGTTATGCACGTCATCGCCGTATTTCGATTGAAATATGTTTGGTGGAGTCATGGCCCTTTTAACATTTTTATATATAATTTTATCTGAACTAGTCTCCTGAACCCTTAGTAGGATTTCAGTCAAATTTTACAGGGATGATCAGTACCAGGCCTATTGTGCATAATTTATCATCACCTTGTTCCGGTTGAATTTTTGTTATAGCCCTTTAAAGGTTTTGATACACAAACTTTTTCTCCTGAACCCTGGCAGGATTTCAATGAAACTTTGCAGGGATGATCATTACCATGCCTAGTTGTACATATCACCGCCTATGTTCCGGTATTATTGTCAGGTTCCTGTTGCTGATTTGTGTTGGAGTTCAACTCTTTTAATACACAAACCTTGTCTGGACTAGTTCTCCACAAACACAGGTCGGCTTTCAACGATATTTGGTTGCAGCTATCAGTGTCGTGTTCCGGTTGAATGATTTTGGATTATTTAAAGAGTTATGACCCTTTCACAGCTTTAATACACTACCTTTGTACAGACTAGTTCTTCTGAACCTCAGGCGGGATTTCAACGAAACTTGGCAGGGATGATCAGAACGAAGAATTGTGTGTCAGATATGGCATATCAAACTAGTTTTTTATAAAGTATCTTCAATTACCAAGATATAGGGATGTATTTGGCTCAACTTTGGCTAGCTTTAAAACAAATCAAACTTTGGTAATATAAACACTCAAACCAAGTTTGGCATGTGACCCAGTGGCAGGGTCAAATATGACACAAGGGTCACCATTTGAACAAACTTGGTAGAGGATAATAAGCTGATTGTAAATTCAAAATATTAAACCGTTGGCTCTTGTAGTTTGAGAAAAAGATTTTTTTCGGAGAAGAAGATTTTTTAAGTTTGTCCCTACATAAGTCTATGTAAAACATGTGACACCAGAGACAGGGCCAATTTTTACTTCAGGGTCACCATTTGAACAAACTTGGTAGAGGACCATACGCTGATGGTAAATACAAAATATTAAACCTCTGACTCTTTTAGTTTCAGGGAAGAATATTTTTTAAAGTTTTTTCCTATATCAGTCTATGTAAAACTGCGACACATGGGGCGATGCCAAATTTGACCCCAGGGTCACCATTTGATTGATTGAATTGGATTTTATAGTCGCACCAACAGCTAAGGTCAAATGGCGACTTTCCAGCTTCCATTGGTGGAGAAAGACCCCAGGTGCCCCTCCGGGCAATTTTCGTGCACGGGCGGGCACCTTTGTAGAACCACCGACGTTCCGCAAGCCGGCTGGATAGCTTCCTCACATTAAGATTCCTAGGCCCCTGAGGGATCGAACCTACAGCGGTGAGGGGCAAGTGAATTCAAGTCAGAGACGTTAACCACTCGGCCACGGACGCCCCCGGGTCACCATTTGAACAAACTTGGTAGACGTCAATAAGCTGATGGTAAATACAAAATATTAAACCTTTGGCTCTTATAGTTTCAGAGAAGAAGATTTTGGCCAAATTTGATCCCAGGGCCATAACTTGGGTGTCACTGGTCCAATTTGGTTGGCTTGTCCGAGCTTTCAGGGCTGGTAAAGATCGGATGGAAAATGAACTCCCTATTGTCTTAACGAGGCAAAAGTTAACGACGGACGGACGACGGACAACTCGCCATCCCATAAGCTCTGCTGGCCTTTTCTGCTGGCCAAAGGCCAGAAGAGCTAATGAAAGGCCAGCAGAGCTAATGAAGAAATTATTAAAAATGTTGAAAACTGGCTGCAATATTCATTTTGACGAATTCGGCTGCAATATTCATCTTGACGAATTTGACCTTTCAGCTTGACCTCTGGACCCAGGGATCAACCCCCGAATAAGAAACCTTTGTTTCATCTACACGCCTAAGGCAACCACTCTGCCAAATATGAACACCCTCCTTCAACTGAGATGGAGGACTTTGTTGTTATGCATACCCCATATATGGTATCAAATCACAAAACTTGTTCCATATGATATTAACATGTACCAGGTCTGAATTGTCATCAAACAAAAACTATGGATTTGTGTTTTATGGAGCAATACATTTGGTTGACGTTAAACAAATTCTCCAACAGTCACATGATGTCATCTGATAAAATACTGATAGCAAAATATTGATTTACTGATCTATATTTAATTTTATACATTTGTACTTTCAAATAGGACAGTTACACGTAAGTTACACGTAAGCAATAGTAAAGCCACAGGCCAATATGGTTTACAGCTATATTAAATCAATAGTCATAAAGAATGAAATGTTGACATTTTTACATGCCTATTTTGTTCATTTTAATCCATAATATTTATAAGTCCTATTTCAATATTTAATTAAATGCCATAATTGAATAAAACAACTTATTTGGTAAATCTTAATCTTAACTTTTCAGTTAAAAATAAATGTATAAAACTGGCTGCATGTTGCATTTTTCATTTTGCTCTTATAATATCCAGATTTCAATCAAATCTTATCAGCTATTTCCTGCACTGGTTAAGGATATTCAACTGCAAATAAAATAATTGTTATGAAGTATAGCTTACAAGTAGACATGAGAACATGGCTCTAATGGTACCGTAGTATGTACCTACTATAGAGCCATGATTCCTTCTGTTAGAATTATCATTAGGACCCCGTACCGACCCCCATACCCACTTTTCCGGCGAGGTTTCTGACAACATCACGCAATGCCAGCATAAACAACTGCTGTACAACAAACCTTAAATACCACACGTGCATGCATAAAACTCACCAAAGAGGAAAATGACATGCCGATTTATTAGATTTTCATAAACCACTGTTAATTTCAGAAATGTTCATTGTTTACGCTCGAAATAATCTCGTTCACCTGTGACATCTTGTTCTGTATTTGGGAACTTAACCCCGCCCTATTCACACACCTGACACTTACCAGTTAACTTTGTTTTTTGTGTCAGTTTAGGGCGGGTTTAAGTTTCCAAATGCGGAACAGGACAGCACGAGATATTTCGAAAGGTAAACATTCAAGAAAAAAAAGAGTTGACATTCATTAAAAAAAAATCCTAGATCGACTAGATATTCTTCTCTTTGTTGAGTTTTAAGCATGCACACGTGGTATTTAAGGTTTACTCTATTGAAATAAGGTGTTTTTTTATGCATTGTCAGATGTCAGACAGTCTCCAGAAAACTCTCTTGATGAGGCTGACCCTGATATCTACCTATTCTATAAAAGATGGCATTGTAGATCTATGGAAGGTACACACCATAAGAGCTATGATTCTCACCATAAGAGCTATGATTCTCGCAGCTAGCTTACAAGAAGCTATTTATAGACAGTAATAAGGCCAGAAAAAAAATTACCTGTGTTTCTGGTTACCCGACGCCCCTATTTTTTGGCGCCGACCCTAGTTTTTTATCATAAAAAGAAAGAATAAAAATAAAAGATTTCCCTGTGTTATTTGTTGAAAACAAACATGTATTAAGTTTTCCTGAATAAATGTCCCAGAGTAATGTATTTATAGACTATGTGTGAAGCTCTCTCTGGTCAACATATGATACCTAACTGCTTTCATCAATTTTTTCTCTGGCCAAATTCCGAGAATTATCTACAAATCTCAGCTGGTTGGAATCGCAGATGTATGTCATTCTCGAAACCGAAAACCGAATACAATTTGATCAAACCGTTTTTCTGTGACAAGTCAAAATGTTTCGAAAAACGCGATTTCCAATTAGGTATACATCACTATGGAACAAAATAAAGCACATATTCGCCGCTATTTGTGGCGATTCCCTGAATGTATCAGTGTCTATCAATTCAATCCGATGTGATTTCAACAATGAAACAAGTAATAAACATAAATATAGACCAGAGAGAACTTCACACCTTGTCTACATTACGCTGGGACATTTTTTCAGGAAAACTTAAAATATGTTTGTTTTCAACAAATAACACGAAAAAAACAAAACCAATTGTGATTAAAGGCAACTATTATTTATATAGTCTTTTGTCTAGATTTGATTATTATTTTTATGATTCTTTTCATTTGGATACATTGATATAAATTCAGTGATTCATTTTTTTAAAAAAATGACAGGCTTAATGTAAGACTCGTGTTAATGACAGTTTTAATATTATTAAAAGTTTAGTTTTAATATGACAGAATAACAAATGGATTGGACACTTTCTTTCTGAAACAATGAAGTGGCCAAACTATCACTTAGCACCTTAACTTTTTCTTCGAACATCTCTTTCAAATATTCATAGATTTTGATAAGAATACATGCAAAGATTTATATTAAAATAAATGGCAATATGGGATTATAATAGTTTTTCTTAAAATTTATTTTCTAAACAAGAAATTGTATAAAAATACATTAATTTCCGCACTGCCACGTGAAACAGATATGCATTTCACAGTATCCTATATATTTTGTTATTTATAGGTATGTGGTTTTATATACAAAAATATCCAGAAGGCTGAGAAGTGGTATAAATACTAAGCGTAATGTCAAAAATCAGTATACATTTCATTTTTTAAAGAAGAAATGTGTCATTTTTATACAATTTCAATAGACAAATGTTCAAACAAAATTAATGTTTACTTAAAATACGCCTCGTCCGTCGGATGGGGACGTAAACCGGGCAGTCCCGTGTATCGGTCTATCCTCCGAGCACGTTAAAGAACCATAGGAATCTATTCGATAATAAGAGTAGGGCAGGTTCCCGGATTCCTATGTATCCTTCCCCTCTCTCTGGGCGGCTCTAAATAACCTGTACTGTGTTGATGAGCCGTTAAACAACATTCAATTCAATTCAATTCAATTACTTACAAGACCAGTAGCCAAATCTACACAATAATGCCACTTCCAACAATTCATCATTTTCAATATATTGTCATAAATAAAGGAGTTCCGATTTAAAAAAGCGTACACATTTGACATTTTAAAAATGAACGTGTCCCATTCGTCATATAACTGGTACCCTCTTGCATACCGTAGACTAATCGAGGAACAAACTGGTATTTAAAGTAGACTCTGTTGTATAACGCAGAGTAATCAGGAAACCAGCTTATTAGCCATTTGGCGGATAAACCTATAATTGGCAAGGGCGTACAGACAGTTTCGGATCCAGAGTATTTATATCCATTGCATAAATAATTTAATTTTTTTCTTTAAACTGTTCTTCGCGCGTTTTAAATCTTAAAATTTTAAAAAAATCTCAGGATTTTGTTTTAAAATGTTTGGCAAGCTTGGTAACAAAGCAGAACGTTAAGCTCACAGGAAATTGCATCTTTTGATTATTACCCACTTTAGTTTAGACTAAATTGATAATTTTAAAAATGAAACTGAGAGCCAAAAAAAACAGCAATAATCAGAAAATTCGGCAAAACTCATATTTCGTAATGTCAGGAGGTGGAAGGGATAAAGTTGAATCCATTATACCAGATGGGTGAGATGTATACAATTAAAATAAAATTGTCTTACCAAGGTGCGAAAAACATCACAAAAAGTCTTTCTTCTGAAACTTTATCACCAAACGTGTTCTCATCAAGTGAAAGTGAATATTCGCCATGGTCGTCTTCCGCTTTGACAGAAACTGTCAAACACGCAAACAAAAGACAAATTGCAATGTTCCTCAACATCATGTTTTAACACGTATTTTCAAGCCGGTTGCTGCTTTAATAATGCGACGTGTAATGTTTTGTACGAAATTGAAGGGGAACGAATAATATGAAGCTGTGGTTATTAAAAGGCGGGTCCCGTGTTCAGAGCGGTATGTTGAATGAATGACGGATTGCACTGCCAAAATGTTGAGATTTTCACTAGGTGATAAATGTTGTGTTACTCGGTTTTTATGTTGAGGTTCAAGAGTAAAATAAAACTCTTTGGCAGAGTAAAAAGATGATAATTTTCAAGATTCGATTTTGAAAGATACATTTTTTGAATAAGTTTGCATAAATGTGTAAGAAATATGCAGTGTTTCAAAATAATCACACTGTAAATACCTTAATTTTAACAGTAAACTTGGTTGAACATCAAGGATAAAGACCGAGTTTATCACCTACCAGAATTTAGAATTTATTTTGATGATGCTTTGTCAAAATCATGAATACAAGGATGTATTGCGAACGTTTTACATATAGAGCTATTTGTTTAATCGCGATCTAAGTGCTCCTCTAAGGCGCCGAATATCTAAACTGTATGATAATTGCATTCTCATAGGTGAGCTATTTTGACCACTCTTCGCCCGGCGTCTGTCGTCTGCTTGTTTACATGATAGAGGCCACATTTCTTGAGCAATCTTAATCTAACTTGCACAGATTGTATATGACCATAAAATCTCTGACGAGTTCCATAAAGGGCCAGATTGGACCAGTAACTCCAGAGTTATGGCCCATGAACACCGACCTAATAACATTTATTAATATGTCTGTGTCCTGAATTAGCAAAAGAATTGCAGTTTTTCATCTTGTTTGCACGAGAAGCCACATTTCTTGAGCAATCTTAACCAAACTTGAACAGATTGTATAAGACCATAAGATCTCGGAAGAATTCGATAATGGGAAAGATCGGACCAGTTACACCAGAGTTATGACCCCTGAATGAGCATATGATGCAATTTTACATGTTGTTAACATGATACAGGCCACATTTCTTGAGCAATCTTAAACCAAACTTAAACAGGATGTTTTTAATTTTATTTGTTTTGTCATGGATATACAGTATGTAGATCTATGGTTTTGTTTAAAGTTTTTTCTTTTTTTTAAATTATTTTTCTTTTATTATTAGATTTTTTTTGTTAAATGTCGTGTTTGATTTTACGAAACTTAGCAGGAAACACTAGTATGATGTATAGTTGATCATATTGCGTTTTTTCCGGTTCGTTGATTTTTGACTGAGTTACGGCCCCTTGACAGAGCAATCTTACCCAGTCTTAACAAAACAACGCAAATAAAACAGATCGAACAAGTTCAACGGAATGCAGCCCGCTTTGTGTTAAACCGGCCCTTTAATTACACCAATCCAGGTAGTGTGTCATTAATGATACAACTCCAGTGGCAAACCTTACAACATGGCAGAACTTGTGCAGATTTGACACTTTTATATAAAGTTATGAATAACCGCAGACATATTAATAAATTGTTATTAGGTCTGTGGAATAACCAAGCTATACCAATGCAATATTGGCCACAACCTGCACCAGTTAGATAGGCATAGCCATGCTCTGAAACTTATGACAGTTAGATGTAACATCAATGTATATCTACTACTCGTTCTTTCCGAGAACAGTCACACATTGGAATAGACTTTCAGATTCTGTGGTCGCCGTACCATCAGTGGATGCTTTCAAAGTAGCAGTCCTCCATTGTGGTAACTTCTAAGTCGTTCTTAACTCTTATGTATAGTGTAAATACATGTTATATTTTAAATCACCGGCAAAGACTTCCGATGGAAATAGATGTCTGCTCAGCGGATATTGCCAAGTATCCACATAGAAGTAAAGTAGAAACTTACACAGGTTGTGTATTTATTTATTTTTTTCTATTATTATTTTTCATAATATTGCTGTTTCCCCCCCAGATCCCACTGGTAATGCTAGAGTTATGGCCCTTTTATTGTTAAAAATTTCCAAAATGTCCATTGTTTATTATTTTATTATTCAATCTTTATGAAACTTACTTAAAAGTCAGAGGTTGAATGAGTCAAATTTGTCTCTTTATATGCAATGTTTGCAATTGAAAGCGGTGTTGTGGGGGTATTGATAGCATCTTGTTAACACGACATAGGCCACATTTCTTAAGCAATCTTAAGTGTGTGTGTAGTTCTAAGGTTTATAGTCCCTCCACCAACAAACTCGGTTAAGCCTTTCGGATATCTACCCCGAGATGGGTACAATAGAGTCTGGACTTTTTGAGCAATCTTAACCAAACTTGCTCAGATTTTATATGACCATACGATTTCGGAGAAGTTCGACAATAGGCCGATACCAAGGTAAGCGTTATAGTGCCATCATGGCCCTATCATGTTTTTCAAGTTTTTTTCTTTTTTTATATATATTTTTTTTTCAATATATATTTTTTTTTTTCAAGTTTTTTTTGTTGATTTTTTTAATTTGACGAAACTTAGCAGGAAGCATTGGTATGATGTCTGGTTGTGCATATTGTGTGTTTTTATTCGGTTCTTTGATTTTTGCCGGAGTTACGTCCCTTGACATTTTAAATTTTACTTTAAATTTCTTGTCGGCGCTACTCCTTCTAAACACCAATAATCCATGTTGGATTTCGACGAAACTTGGCAGGAAGCATGGGTAAGATGTCTAGTTGTGCAAATCACTGAATATCAATGAAATCTTGACAAGTTTGAAAACCGGCTAGCTAAGGTTAGTAACGACAAAGCCTTGATTCATTGAACAATGCTATATTGTATTTTCCTTTGTTAAATCTGTAGCTACTTCATTTTTTATCTAATCTTTACCAAATTTGTTTTGAATGTTTATATCAATAAAAGCTTAAACAAGTTGCCTGATTCATATCCATCCATATACTCGCCCCACCACCAACCCCCATCCCCCAACCCATTTTTATGAAATCTCATTCATAGAAGAAAGTGGGACAAATTAAAAAATACCCATGCCAGACTAGACACACCAGACGTATTGCCCAAGATTACCAGGTGAGCACTCTAGGGCCATCCTGGCCCTCTTGTTTAATACGTTTCATCAATTACAAAACATATTTCTGCTATCAATGCTGAACATTCAATGATTGTATTTTTACAGTATACATAATGACAGCAATATATATATATACCTTGTACATTTCACTTGTTTGTTAACTATTTTAATCTGATTCTTTTTCAGATATATTTTCATCAAAATCGGTTCCTTGGATGCTTTTACACATTTCACTTGCCATACGAAAAGCAACATTCTGTGCAGATTAAATTGTTTGCTTTGCATTGGAAAAAGTTGATCGTTCTTCGTGCTGGTTAATGACATCCTCATGCTGTCAGGTTTACCACCACCAATTACATGTAAACCTTCGAATGTAGTTCCTATAATAAGAAGTAATCCCTCCTTTTCCGATGGAAATGGGCATTATAAGTAGGGGAAAACTGCCCCATTTCTATTCGATTTTGTGGTTATATGTATAAGAAGCGTATTAATAGGTTTTACTGGATCACTGATGAACATTTTCGAAATTTCGACTCTATGCTTACACTTTGTGAGCAATGAGAACAGTCGATCAATAAAAACAGCTGTACCCTTGACCTGTTTAGTAAACAAACAAGAACTTTCTTACATGTCTTGTGACCCCACGTTTTCTGGTGATTTTTCAAGTGGAAAAATAGTTTTCTATATGAACATTACACTGCTGCATTATCCATACTTGAGTTGAATTTGCAGCAAATCATTAATATGTGACACTTTAACATTGGTGTCTATGGGGAAAATAATTAGTGCTTTCATACCTGTCAGCTCTATTTATCAACCTGCAGCAGAAGCTGTGAAAGTCAAAAGCAGTTTCAAATCATTGTCTTCTATTATCCAACCGTGTCCGTTTGGAGATGGGAAGATTTTTGTACTGCATGCCTGTCATGAACGTTTCCAGACTAGTAACTGATAATCAGTGACTGATAATTTGCCCTTTTTCTATGATGTTTAAGGCTGTTTGTTGTAGGTGTTTAAGGCAGTTTGTTGTAGGTGATACAGCTTCATTCATGTGTAAAACATCTGCAATATCCCTTAATGTTCTTAAACATACAAATCGTTCTCATTTTCATAGGCCATTTGAAAGTCCGAAGATAAAACCTCATCTTTTCCTAGTGTGAACAAATCCTGTTGAAAGGTTTGACTTAGTTCATGAATTTCGTTTTTCTTGCCTTTTCCAAATAATGCACTATTACTATCACAGTCTGTACAGCGGGAAGTGTAGAGATGGACCTACATGTAGTCAAGGATTTGTACAATATTGTACAAATCCTTGATGTAGTCTTTCTGTCACAGGGTATTCGTGTATGTTACAGTTTGTCTTTCTTCTTGTTCTGAACCCTAAGTTCATTACAGGTTAGAGAGTTATATGCGTATAGTTCATTACAGGTTAGAGTTATATGCATATAGTTCATTACAGGTATAGTTCATTACAGGTTAGAGTTATATGCATATAGTTCATTACAGGTATAGTTCATTACAGGTTAGCGTTATATGCATATAGTTCATTACAGGATAGAGTTATATGCATATAGTTCATAACAGGTTAGTTATATGCGTATAGTTCATTACAGGTATAGTTCATTACAGGATAGAGTTATATGCGTATAGTTCATTACAGGATAGTTATATGAGTATAGTTCATTACAGGTATAGTTCATTACAGGTTAGAGTTATATGCGTATAGTTCATTACAGGTATAGTTCATTACAGGTTAGAGTTATATGTGTATAGTTCATTACAGGTCGAGTTCATTACAGGTTAGAGTTATATGCGTATAGTTCATTACAGGTTAGAATTATATGCGTATAGTTTGTTACAGGTCAGAGTTATATGCATAAGTTCGTTACAGGTCAGAGTTATATGCGTATAGTTCATTACAGGTTAGAGTTATATGCGTATAGTTCATTACAGGTATAGTTCATTACAGGTTAGAGTTATATGCGTATAGTTCATTACAGGTATAGTTCATTACACGTTAGAGTTATATGCGTATAGTTTATTACAGGTTAGAGTTATATGCATATAGTTCATTACAGGTCAAGAGTTATATGCCTAAAGTTCATTACAGGTCAGAGTTATATGCGTATAGTTCATTACAGGTCAGAGTTATATGCGTATAGTTTATTACAGGTTAGAGTTATATGCATATAGTTCATTACAGGTTAGAGAGTTATATGCGTATAGTTCATTACAGTTAGAGTTATATGCGTATAGTTCATTTCAAGTTAGAGAGTTATATGTGTATAGTTTATAACAGTTAGAGTTATATGTGTATAGTTAATTTTAGGTTAGAGAGTTATATGCGTATAGTTCATTTCAGGTTAGAGAGTTATATGCGTATAGTTCATTACAGTTAGAGTTGTATGTGTATAGTTTATTACAGGTTAGAGAGTTATATGCGTATAGTTCATTTCAGGTTAGAGAGTTATATGCGTATAGTTCATTACAGGTTAGAGAGTTATATGCGTATAGTTCATTTCAGGTTAGTGAGTTATATGCGTATAGTTCATTACAGTTAGAGTTATATATGTGTATAGTTTATTACAGGTTAGAGAGTTAAATGCGTATAGTTCATTTCAGGTTAGAGTTATATGCGTATAGTTCATTTCAGGTTAGTGAGTTATATGTGTATAGTTCATTACAGTTAGAGTTTAATGTGTATAGTTTATTACAGGTTAGAGAGTTATATGCATATAGTTTATTACAGGTTAGTGAGTTATATGTGTATAGTTCATTACAGGTTAGTGAGTTATATGCCTATGGTTCATTACAGGTTAGAGAGTTCATTACAGGTTAGAGAGTTATATGTGTATATTACAGGTTAGAGTTATATGCGTATAGTTCATTTCAGGTTAGTGAGTTATATGCGTATAGTTCATTTCAGGTTAGTGAGTTATATGCGTATAGTTCATTACAGGTTTGAGAGTTAAATGCGTATAGTTCATTTCAGGTTAAAGTTATATGCGTATAGTTCATTTCAGGTTAGTTAGTTATATGTGTATAGTTCATTACAGTTAGAGTTAAATGTGTATAGTTTATTACAGGTTAGAGAGTTATATGCATATAGTTTATTACAGGTTAGTGAGTTATATGCGTATAGTTCATTACAGGTTAGTGAGTTATATGCCTATGGTTCATTACAGGTTAGAGAGTTCATTACAGGTTAGAGAGTTATATGTGTATATTACAGGTTAGAGTTATATGCGTATAGTTCATTTCAGGTTAGTGAGTTATATGCGTATAGTTCATTTCAGGTTAGTGAGTTATATGCGTATAGTTCATTTCAGGTTAGTGAGTTATATGCATATAGTTCATTACAGGTTTGAGAGTTATATGCGTATAGTTCATTTCAGGTTAGAGAGTTATATGTGTATATTACAGGTTAGAGTTATATGCGTATAGTTCATTTCAGGTTAGTGAGTTATATGCGTATAGTTCATTACAGGTTAGTGAGTTATATGCGTATAGTTCATTACAGGTTAGAGAGTTATATGCGTATAGTTCATTACAGGTTAGAGAGTTATATGTGTATATAACAGGTTAGAGTTATATGCGTATATTACAGGTTAGAGTTATATGCGTATATTACAGGTTAGAGTTATATGCGTATAGTTCATTTCAGGTTAGTGAGTTATATTCGTATAGTTCATTTCAGGTTAGTGAGTTATATGCGTATATTACAGGTTAGAGTTGTATGCGTATAGTTCATTTCAGGTTAGTGAGTTATATGTGTATAGTTCATTTCAGGTTAGTGAGTTATATGTGTATATTACAGGTTAGAGTTATATGCGTATAGTTCATTTCAGGTTAGTGAGTTATATGCGTATAGTTCATTACAGGTTAGAGAGTTATATGTGTATATTACAGGTTAGAGTTATATGCGTATAGTTCATTTCAGGTTAGTGAGTTATATGCGTATAGTTCATTACAGGTTAGTGAGTTATATGCGTATAGTTCATTACAGGTTAGAGAGTTATATGTGTATATTACAGGTTAGAGTTATATGCGTATAGTTCATTTCAGGTAAGTGAGTTATACGAGTATAGTTCATTACAGGTTAGAGAGTTATATGTCTATATTACAGGTTAGAGTTATATGCGTATAGTTCATGACAGGTTAGAGAGTTATATGCGTATAGTTCATTACAGGTTAGAGAGTTATATGTGTATAGTTTATTACAGGTTAGAGAGTTATATGCGTATAGTTCATTACAGGTTAGAGAGTTATATGTCTATATTACAGGTTAGAGTTATATGCGTATAGTTCATTACAGGTTAGAGAGTTATATGCGTATAGTTCATTACAGGTTAGAGAGTTATATGTGTATAGTTCATTACAGGTAAGAGAGTTATATGTGTATATTACAGGTTAGAGTTTTATGCGTATAGTTCATTTCAGGTTAGTGAGTTATACGCGTATAGTTCATTTCAGGTTAGTGAGTTATATGCGTATAGTTCATTACAGGTTAGAGAGTTATATGTGTATAGTTCATTACAGGTAAGAGTTATATGCGTATAGTTCATTTCAGGTTAGTGAGTTATATGTGTATAGTTCATTACAGTTAGAGTTATATGCGTATAGTTCATTACAGTTAGAGTTATATGCGTATAGTTCATTACAGGTTAGAGAGTTATATGCATATTCACTTACAACATCAGGAAAATGTATAACTACTCCAGCGTGGTTCTGGTAGGCATGTTGAGCGTGTAAAACCAAGCGTGTATCTGTCCCTTTGTACTGGGACCCAAGATCTTCAAGTAGGTATTTGGGCTTGACAATTGCATACAGTTTCCATGCCATCCCTGAATCCACCAGCAAGAATGACAACTACAACGCAATAGTTCATCTCTAATGGCACCATCTTTCACATAGTAAACAAATAGATCAAGAGTTGCGTGCAACATGGTGTCTCGCCTAAAGTGACGTGTCCACCAAACATGTTTCAAATGACCTTCATCTTGATAAAATCGAGGGTTTATGCAACATCAAGTACCTCTGTCTGCATTCAAAAGAGTAGCGTTCATAGTTTTCCATAACAGGAGCTAAATGCAAATATTGATAAAAATAGATGCGTGTCCATATCAGCTTGTTACTTCATTATGCTTACTATAGGCTTTATTTATAGACAGTGTCCCTTTAGCCTGCAAAAATATCCACTATTATAATTGGGAAGTATCATGTTACACAGAGGCTGTTGTTTTTTGCTCTAAAAAATTGACATTTTAAAGGCATTTTCGGTAGTTTTCCATGCGCAGCTTCTTTGGGCGAATTCTCTTCTAAAACTATTGGATGGATTTTCCTACAAATTTACAGGAATGTTGCTTTTGATGTCTAGTTGTAGTTTTTGTCTTTTTAATTTTTTTTGACTTTTTTTTTTTATTTTTTTATTTTTTATTTTTTTTATTTTTTTTTATTTCCTTTATTTAAATAAAGGCCTATTATTAGATACATAAAATAGGAAAATATAGCATTTTTTAAAAATTCCAACAAAAGCATAATGGTACGGCTCCAAAAACCAATATTAAATCTCAATATGCATGGTGACCTATCAATTTAATTGCATATATTGTCTAAATATATGTTTGAATAAGTGCCTAGGAAGTTTGAACAAATTCTGTTATTAGGAACATAACAAAAAAGGAAAATATACCATTTCTAAATAATTTCATACAAAACTTGCCCTTTTAGCATAGGTGTAGGGTTTCATTTTTTTTTTCTAAACAAGCATGGGGACCTATCATTTTTATTGCACATTTTGTTTTTATATATGTTAAACTATGTGCTTAGAATGTTTAAACAAATTCTATTATTGGGAACATACAAAAAAAAAAAGAAATTGTATCATTATGGGCTAAATTGTGCATAAATTGTGGTAATGGTTTCAACAGATTTTGTAAAAAAATATAGGTTTTACATAAAGATGAGCTTTAAATGTTATTGTAATTAAATGTTCTTTACTTTAATACAATTTTAGCAGAATTGTGACCAATGAATAAATTATTAGACTTCAAAAATGTTTTATTTAGCTATTTTGTTCAACTTTTTGGACAGATTGACATGACGGTGGCATTACAAATTATTTTTTAAAATTTTAACAATCATGGTGACCTACCATTATTTTTGCCTTTTCTGTCTATATATATAACAGACTTACTGTACAAAAAGTTTAAAGAAAATCTGTTATGCAGAAAAAAACTATAGAAAATGTCTTTAATATAACCATAATATGTCCTATTTTATTACGAACATGTCATCACAAATTAATGCTGATATCTGCTTGAGATGCAATAAAAGGCCAGGTTTCAGTATAAAAACTCCAACATGGCCTTTTTTCAAATCATTCTTCTATCAAAGAGGTTTAATCACACATTTCTAAATCATATTTAGCATTTTTAAACTCAAAATTTGGCATGTCAATACATTAAACATTACAACTGTATCATGTATTTATTTTCTATACAAACAATTTTTGAACTGAATCAAATTAGATGTTCTTTAACAGCTCATCAACACATTATAGGTTGTTTACAGCCACCCCAGAGAGAGGGGAAGGAAGGATACATAGGAATCCAGGAACCTGCTCTACTCTTACTATCAAATAGATTCCTAAGGTTCTTTAATGTTCTTGGAGGAAAGACTCCAATACATGGGACCGCATGTATAAGAACATAATTATTTTGTGTTTGTTTTATAAGCTCGAAGTAACACTGTGAGTGTCCCTTTAAATAGAAGTATTATTTTAGCAAACTTGGTTGTTTTGTAATGTTTATCAACATTAAACATTTTAAGTGCTTAACCTTTAAATATAAAATTGTCTTTGTCTTTGTCACTGAATCATTATTGTCATTAAAAAAATGTTTGTTTTTTAAAAAAAAAAATTCTGCAATTAAGTGAGGAAGTGTTAATTCTTACGGATGGCAGGAGGTGTACAGTACTGGTTCTACCCAGCAAAAGTGGGTGGTCTGCCTCCATCACAAAAAATCGAACGTCATATATAACCTTACGTGTGTTGAAAATGACTTAAAACACCATACAAACAAACAAATTTTCTGCAATTAATTGTTTGGTTTAAACATATTTATTTCCAGAATCTTTACCCATTTTGGATATCGAGGGGTCAGTGCAAAACTATTGTAACTACATATGAATAAAGAAGGAGATACAATAGTTCTGCACTGAACCCTTGATATATAGCAATAAAAAAGTCCAGGTGTTTACATTTTAATCTGCACAGCTTATCAGTGGCTGTCAAGTGAAAAGTGTATATGTCCTGTATAATTGCTTCAATTACCAGCTTGTCAGCTTTCATTTTTTTTAATCTAAGGATATCAGCAAGAATGACAATATATTATAATTAATGTAATGTTCACTGCTACTATGGATGTTTCAGCGGCGGGAAGTTATTAAAATAACAAGAATTCTGTCCAGTGAATTTAGATAGGACTTGAATTGAATGTTGCTTAACAGCCCATCAACACAGTATAGGTTATTTAGAGCCGCCCCAGAGACAGGGGAATGCTATAGATGGATATACTTTAGATCCGTGATTGGATTCCATTTTTGAAAAACATTTTTATAGAACTTGCCTGAGACCCCTTTTCCCTTTGGAATAGCGACTTGCACGATTGGACCATTATTTCTGAAAAATCTGGCGTACAATACTTTTCTAGAGGTCATTGCTTTTTGGCAATACTGGGTCTTTTGGCGTTTTTCCTTGCCCATACCCTATTGTCTGCTTTTCATCTGGGCTCATAAAAATGAACCCATGTCTCATCACCATTAATGAAGTTATCAAACAGTTTTTTGTTATATTCAGGGAACTTTTTCCGGAGTTGTTTTGCCATTTTTACCCTAGCACGCTTCTGGTCGTCAGTCAGTAAATGTGGGATCCGGGCACTTCTTTTCCTAACTTTAAGAATTTTCTTGAGAATTACATGGACTGATGCTAAACCCAAGTTGGTCATCTGTGCTATCTGTGTAACAGTATAACGCGCATCTTCATCAATGATTGACTTGATTTTTTTAACATTAGATTTGATGATTGCAGACTTTGGTCTACCGGTACGTTTGGCATCTTTGACCGACTCCTGACCAGAGTTGAATTTAGTTACCCACCTGCAAACTGTTGAAAATGACATTTGAGTATTCCCATAAATACTACACATTTCATCAAGTATGGGTTTTGCCTTGAAACCAAGTTAACACCGGGCCTTTATGTAAGCCCGTATCTCGCTAACTTTGTCAGCTTGTTTTCCTGTCATTTACAATGCAGTGTATATGAATGCACCACAAACCAATCTAAATTACAAAAGAACTGGTTTATGGATTTCAATGATATTTATGCACAATGTACATTAATGTTCATTCTACCCTTTCGTATTGGTTTGAAAAATGTAAATCTCGTGCTCACAAGTATACAGGCTAGATGCATTGTTTTTCGAACACCCCTCATACAGTGAAAGGACAATACACAACACAAACAGTGGTGAAGTCAGGGTTACCAACTTGATATGGTCAGTAGGAAATATGGCCAATATGTTAGCTTAAATCAATTTTATGTGTACACAACCTCGCTATTATCCTGTCTTCAGCACCCATATTGACGAGACAGTGTAAATAAAAGTACATCCCATCGAAAGGAAATCTGTAACAATAAAGTCCACATTTAAAGAGATTAGATTCAAGATAGATGGACATTCATTCTGATACAACTGACATTCAGGATATTTATTAGATATAACTGACCATGCTGATATTCAGGATATTTGGACATTTATACTGATATTTAGTGGATAATACTGATAATTTTTTTTATGTCCAGTTAATACACAATATTAGGTTATATTGAGACAGCAACCTCAGAAGGAGATGTGGTGAGGTTTTCCATCAGGCATGCATTGCCAGGGAAGTCTGTAGCTCTAAAGCACAGAAAAAAGCCTTCTCCATTGAGCTACAGAGATCGCTATGTTTAGGATATAGTTGATAAAAACACTATTTAACAAAGATCAATAATTAAAATTAACTAGAAGGGTGTTCCACGTAACACTTGTGTCGCCTGCCATGTGCTTATTTCACCAAGTACAATCTAACTATAAAGTTTGAAGATTTGTGCAATCCTTCATGAATTAATGCAGCAGTTTTTTTTTAAAGTTTAAGAAAAGTGGCAAAGATCTGCATTGGATAATTGATAAGGAAGAACTGTATAAAGTTTCATTAATTTCATTACCATAGGTCAACATTTCGCCAAGTTATAAGCTAGGTTAGTTTGCAGTAAAAGTTTATGAAAAGGGGGCATAACTCTGCCAAAATGAAAATCAGAGTTATTGTGTAATGACATTAATTTGGTTATGATGAATATGTGTGTGAAGTTTCATGAACATCAAATACTTGTTGTGGCCAGTTATGAGCCTGGTTAGGTTGCAGGTTAAAGTTTTATGAAAGGGGGCATAACTCTGTCAAAATGAAAGTCAGAGTTATTGGTCATGGGTAACAATATTCTGTGTGGTAAGATGAATATGTGTGTGAAGTTTTATGAACATAGGTCAAATACTTCTTAAGTTATGGCCAGTTATGAGCCTAATTAGGTTGCAGGTTTAAGTTTTATGAAAGGGGGTATAACTCTATCAAAATGAAAGTCAGAGTTATTGTCATGGGTAACTATATTCTGTGTGGTAAGATGAATAAGTGTGTGAATTTTCATGAATATAGGTCAAATTTTTCTTAAGTTATGGCCAGTTATGAGCCTAGTTAGGTTGCACGTTAAAGTTTTATGAAAGGGGGTATAACTCTGTCAAAATGAAAGTCAAAGTTATTGGACATATGTAACAGCATTCCTTGGGTTACGATGAAAATATTTTCATGAACATATGTCAAATACTTTCAATACAAGTGATACCAAGGTTAGGTTGCAGGTTAAAGTGTGATGGACGACGATGGACGGAATTAGTCTCCAGCATCATGGTCGCAATACATACACAATATACCAGGTTAACCAAACGTCGGACAAAGTGATTCCTATGTGTCTGCCATGCTATGCAGGCGACACAATAAACTGCCTTGTTTGTTGGTTTCACATAATTAAAAGGCGAGTTCTGGTCTGCAACAAAAGTAAGGTTTATTCTATCCTTTGTGGTTTTGGAGTAATATATGCTTATGGTCATGTTGGTGGTTTTTCTAAGCTGCGCCTCAACTGATACAATTAAGAAACTAACCCTTCAAATAACGACAAAATTACACTACAAAACCGTCTATCAAAACTCTAGCCAGGTGTTCAGGTCATATACTAATGTATTTGTGCCGATTAAAAGTAAAGTTTCATTCACGGGTTCTTAAAATACTCGTGGCTGAATATGCGTAAAATGAACTGTGAGTTAGTAACTCTTACTTCGACGCTCAAGTTTTGGGGTTTGACCTGGCTGGTTAAAGCCATATAGTTTGTATTCTCAACATACCTTGTCATCAGGTCGGTTTAAAAACGGTGTACATATGATGTAAATTTGGCTGTTGTTGGCGGGATAGCTACTTTAAAGCTAAAGTAGTATAACAAAGACAAAATAAAAACTCCAAATTACATTTTATTTATATGCAAGCAGGTTTAAAGTTAAATGATACTGGATGAATAAATCAAGGTGCTAATTTTAATGCTTGATAAATACTTCAAGAATTCCAAGTGTATCTTTAACATTAAAATACTAACAAGACAATTGTCCCTTTACACTCGACTTCGATTTTCCTTTCCACGGCACAATACTGGTTGTTTTCAAAGTATGATAAAACCATTGTGTCTATTCAATTGTGCTATATGTTTAAGTACACCAGAGAAATTGACCACATTACAACAAAATTGTTAGACATTTTGACAGTCACGTGTCAACCAGGCCAAGGTTTACATTTTTAACACACTGTAATCATATTACTTATGAACAATTTGCCTGTGTCGATAAAATAGTATACGAAGAATTTCTAGCGATACAACATAATTGATATATTTTATTGAATATGTCTCGGGGAACCCTTATAGATGTTCCTGTGAATTACTCGACATGGTAATCAATTACTATCCGGGGCCTTCACTTCCCTGGAAATGCATGCCTGATGGTAAAGTTCAAAGGAGGTACTCAGGACCAGTTTATATCGACGGAGCTATAAAGTGGTAGTCACGTTATTGAAGACTGGGAAAAGGTACATAAGGTTTATAAGGTTTCATAAGCTACCCCATGTTAGAACTGCGATATACTTGGTATCCCCTGTTTTACTCAATAATATCAATATCATTTTCAGAATTTCAAAATTAGGAAATTACAACCCATTGCCATTAAAATCTTACCCTATTTCAGTCGATAGCATTTTTGATGTTGAGTTGCCATGGGACAGGGTAGGCACTCTTTAGCACTCTTGGTCACATAAAAATAGTTTTAATAATGTTTGTCAATGTGATCATTCACACTGACCTATTGATGGCAGGAACGTGTTGCTGTCAGGTTGTCAGGTGTATGTAGTCAATGTGATCATTCACACTGACCTATTGATAGCAGGAACGTGTTGTTGTCAGGTGTATGCAGTCAATGTGATCATTCACACTGACCTATTGATGGCAGGAACGTGTTGCTGTCAGGTTGTCAGGTGTATGTAGTCAATGTGATCATTCACACTAACCTATTGATGGCAGGAACGTGTTGCTGTCAGGTGTATGTAGTCAATGTGATCATTCACACTGACCTATTGATGGCAGGAATGTGTTGCTGTCAGGTTGTCAGGTGTATGTAGTCAATGTGATCATTCACACTGACCTATTGATTGCAGGAACGTGTTGCTGTCAGGTTGTCAGGTTTATGTAGTCAATGTGATCATTCACACTGACCTAATGATGGCAGGAACGTGTTGCTGTCAGGTTGTCAGGTGTATGTAGTCAATGTGATCATTCACACTGACCTATTGATGGCAGGAACGTGTTGCTGTCAGGTTGTCAGGTGTATGTAGTCAATGTGATCATTCACACTGACCTATTGATGGCAGGAATGTGTTGCTGTCAGGTTGTCAGGTGTATGTAGTTTGAAAGCTGTATAGGTTTTGAGTAATGGACTTAATGAAAACTTTAATGTAAATTACTCTAGTGTAAAAAGTCAAGGTTATTCATATTGACCTACTTTTGGTAGGACAATACTGCTGTCATGTCGATGAACCCATGTGTTTCAATACTGCTGTCATGTCGATGAACCCATGTGTTTCAATACTGCTGTCATGTCGATGAACCCATGTGTTTCAATACTGCTGTCATGTCGATGAACCCATGTGTTTCAATACTGCTGTCATGTCGATGAACCCATGTGTTTCAATACTGCTGTCATGTCGATGAACCCATGTGTTTCAATACTGCTGTCATGTCGATGAACCCATGTGTTTCAATACTGCTGTCATGTCGATGAACCCATGTGTTTCAATACTGCTGTCATGTCGATGAACCCATGTGTTTCAATACTGCTGTCATGTCGATGAACCCATGTGTTTCAATACTGCTGTCATGTCGATGAACCCATGTGTTTCAATACTGCTGTCATGTCGATGAACCCATGCTGTCATGTCGATGAACCCATGTGTTTCAATACTGCTGTCATGTCGATGAACCCATGTGTTTCAATACTGCTGTCATGTCGATGAACCCATGTGTTTCAATACTGCTGTCATGTCGATGAACCCATGCTGTCATGTCGATGAACCCATGCTGTCATGTCGATGAACCCATGTGTTTCAATACTGCTGTCATGTCGATGAACCCATGTGTTTCAATACTGCTGTCATGTCGATGAACCCATGTGTTTCAATACTGCTGTCATGTCGATGAACCCATGCTGTCATGTCGATGAACCCATGTGTTTCAATACTGCTGTCATGTCGATGAACCCATGCTGTCATGTCGATGAACCCATGCTGTCATGTCGATGAACCCATGCTGTCATGTCGATGAACCCATGCTGTCATGTCGATGAACCCATGCTGTCATGTCGATGAACCCATGCTGTCATGTCGATGAACCCATGCTGTCATGTCGATGAACCCATGCTGTCATGTCGATGAACCCATGCTGTCATGTCGATGAACCCATGCTGTCATGTCGATGAACCCATGCTGTCATGTCGATGAACCCATGCTGTCATGTCGATGAACCCATGCTGTCATGTCGATGAACCCATGCTGTCATGTCGATGAACCCATGCTGTCATGTCGATGAACCCATGCTGTCATGTCGATGAACCCATGTGTTTCAAAGCTCTAGGGCTTCTGGTGTCTAATGAACTTAACCAAAAACTTGAATAAAATCTCGAAAGCCTGTATGGACGTATAGACGGATAGACAAGGTTAACACTACTTTTGCGGTGAGGTCTAAAAACAGACATACAACATAAAGCTTGTTTACTACATTATTAATATATACAACAAGTTTCACGGATGTTTTTCCAATCGCATGAAACTATATGTAACTTTGTAGTAATTCCAGAATTTAGTTTTTTATCTCTGAACTCTGGCTGGGTTTTGTTTGTTATACATTATTCCTACAATTTGACCTAAATACTATTTTCTCTATGTTCTATTTGGTTTGAAACAAGTTCAGTAAATATTTTGCTCGGTTGGTTGTTAGTTATATTTCGTATCTGCACTAATTTCAGCAAATTATTCCACCTTAGGTTATGGTTTGTTATATTTCAATTCTGCACCAATTTCAGCACTAAGGTTATGGTTTGTTATATTTCAATTCTGCACCAATTTCAGCAAATTATTCCACCTTAGGTTATGGTTTGTTATATTTCAATTCTGCACCAATTTCAGCAATTATTCCATCTGGTCTCTGTTTTATTTCATCTCTGCAGCAATTTCAGCAAACAGTCCACCAGGTTTGGTTTTGTTCATTTCCTCTTCCCCTACTGTATCCAGTATCATCTGCCGTGCCTCAGACCGACTCAAGTCCCCTCGACAAAGTAGAATCTTGATCATTTGTTCCAACCGGATATCTGGGAACTTCTTTATCAGACCCTAAAACAAGCAATCAAAATAGCATTGTATTAATTCTTTTGCAGTAAAAACATAAATAGCTAAATCATCCTTTGTCTTAGTAAATGAGGCAGTGAACAACCTTTCTGTTAGTTACATTAAATTTGGTTTAAGGCATCACAATATTTGTAGCACAAATGTGTTACAGCTGCGTAATGTAGCTGACTTCATGTAAAAAACAAAACAATGTCATGATTTCTCTTACAAATTGCCACCGTATATAAGGTAAATTGACAAAATTAAAGTGAAACTATCATGTCTGTGGTGTGTTATGTGATATACAGAATCTTACATTCTTGACTGTGTATTATTGACTTTAAAAAGAGTTGATGTACTATTTTCAAACAAAATCTGTTTTAAAGGGCTCTGAAAAACTTGAAGAAAGCTGAAAGAATGATAAAAATACAACAATAGAGGCGGTCATCTGGGAACGATGTCATCGCGTCCTTTTACCATACATGGCATATTGACAAAATATATTTTAAATCAAAGAAAATCACTGCAAATTGATTAAAAATAAATATACAAATGTAAAATGTGTACATTGTATGCTTATTTTTCATTTGCAGTGATTTTCTTTGCTTTAAAAGCTATTTTTCCAATATGCCATATACGTTAAAAAGGCGAGATGACGTAATCGTTCAAAGATGGCTGCCTACCCTTATGTTTGTTTGCAAATGTTCAATAGGTCATATCTCTTTTATTTGTCAAGGTATTTTGATAATTCTTTCAGCTTTCTTCATGTTTTTCAGAGCTCTTTTAAATAAATATGTTAATATCTTGAAAATAGTGCACAACCAACTCCTTTAATAAATGTGTTGGATAAAAATATATGATACTCGGCAGAGCCACATATCCTATCATTTTATCCAACTTGTTTATTAAAATCAATAATAACCAGTCATGAATGTAAGATGCTCTCTATAAGTTGTGTCTCGTGAATGGTTATAAAACAGGTAGCATGAAGGGCTAAATGGTTTATTTACAGTACAGGTACTGTGTATACCAACAATGCTTTAAACATTTGCATAAACTTTTTACTGGAGCTTTAAATTAGTTGTTTCAGATAAGACCAGGAAACAACTTAATGTAAGTTTGTAATATTATACACTAATACTCCACACAAAGTCTGTATCATCACAGTTAAGGTTGAAAATAAACATATTGTGGCTTCAAAAAGTATCCAGAGTATAGGTCTGAAACACGATTACACCACACACCGTATGATGTACATGCAAACAATTGGGACTTAATGTTTTACTGAACATAGTGATTCGGTACTCATAAAACGAAACTTAAGAAAATGCTCGAACAGGAATTAAATAATTATTTTTATGAAACTTAAGAAAATGCTCGCACAGCTATTTCCAGTGACAACATGGATGTATCCTTCAGTTTCAGTCCCTCTGCTATCATAGATAGTACTGCAAATGTGGTGTCCGTCTGAAACAAAGAAATGAACATGAAAACAGACATCCATTTATATTGGTCCAAAGGAATAAACTGGTATGGGTATAAAACTTAGGATAACCCTTGTGTAACCAATGTTTCTTGTCTGGAAATCTCGTCAGCTCTATTCTTATTAATAGTATATTAATTTTGTTTAATTTTGGAGAACAAATTTGTCAAAACTCGCCCCTAATCTGCATATGTGTACTTCATAAATCTGCTACACCATGCCAAACTCCAAATCTTGTTACTGAATAAATGATATCTACATATATCAACTCTGTGTGAACCTAACCTCCAGATCTTGTTAATCATATTACTGACTATAATATCTGTTATAGTCAATGGTTATTGGAGGAAACACTAGCTGTAGGTAATTATTGAGATTGAGTAAATTTCACGGTGCATTTTTCTACATGCACACCGGCATGTCCCTTTGTTCAAGATTTTAACAGAGAGGTATGATGTGATTTGAGCTTACAGTTAAAAACTTAATTTCCCTCCCTCCCGACCCACAGGATCATTGATTTAAATCGGCACTAGTGTCATCACATTGTATAAGTACAAGTTCATTTAAGACATTTCGCTATTTGTCAAGACTTCTATTCAAAAGATACTTTTTTTATGTTGCAATTAATATCGTTACAGTGTTTTATGTTGCAAGATCATGTTGCAGTGTTTTATGTTGCAAGATCATGTTGCTTTCTCTGAATTATATATTTCAGTTGATGTCTTCATCTGGATCCACTTACCTAGTCAACAATTACTGGCGTGGCATGGACATTACGTGCACTTATATACTTGCTGGAACTTTTGGACTACAACTCGTTGATGTGTTAAATGTTGTAGTGTTTAATTATCGGCGGGCAGCGAAGGTGTGAAAGGAAGGACATATACGTTTCAGTTTAACTTTATTCAGCTCCTGTATACCCAAAGACTGAATTGTAATCTAAACATAAATTATATACAAATTTGCTGTCCGTACGAATTGCTAAAAACCATTTTAAATTGATTGAATTCGGTGCACTTGTAATTATGCTTGAATATCAACCATGCTTTCAACACTTGCTTAAATGCTTATCAGAAAAGTTGCTTTCATAATGAACATTTAATTTGGTGCACATGTATTTATGTCCTTAATATTGTAATATTCAATTTGCCTTATTGCTTAATGCTTTCTGCTTTAAGGGCTTGCCATAATGGTCTTTTGTGCTTACCGGCAGCCCCATTGTTAAACATTCAATCCATGCCACGCCCAATATTTGCCAAATCTATTAAAGTTTAACAAATATTTTTATATGTTGTTATTACAGTGCTCTCCAATAACTACATATATCAACTCTGGGTGAACCTAACCTCCAGATCTTGTTACTGTATACTAACCTCCAGATCATATTACTGTATAAATGATATCTACATATATCAACTCTGGGTGAACCTAACCTCCAGATCATGTTAATGTATAAATGATATCTACATATATCAACTATGTGTGAACATAACCTCCAAATCTTTTACTGTATAATTGATATCTCCATATATCAACTCTGTGTTAACCTAACCTCCATATCATGTTACTGTATAAATATCTACATGTATCAACTCTGTGTGAACCTAACCTCCAGATCTTGTTAATGATATCTACATATATCAACTCTGGGTGAACCTAACCTCCAGATCTTGTTACTGTATACTAACCTCCAGATCATGTTACTGTATAAATGATATCTACATATATCAAATCTGTGTGAACCTAACCTCCAAATCTTGTTAATGATATCTACATATATCAACTCTGGGTGAACCTAACCTCCAGATCTTGTTACTGTATAAAGGATATCTACATATATCAATTATGTGTGAACCTACCATCCAGATCAATGATATCTACATATATAAACTCTGTGTGAACCTAACCTCCAGATCAAGTTACTGTATAAAAGATATCTACATATATCAACTCTGGGTGAACCTAACCTCCAGATCATGTTACTGTATAAAGGATATCTACATATATCAATTATGTGTGAACCTACCATCCAGATCAATGATATCTACATATATAAACTCTGTGTGAACCTAACCTCCAGATCAAGTTACTGTATAAAAGATATCTACATATATCAACTCTGGATGAACCTAACCTCCAGATCAAGTTACTGTATGAATGATATCTACATATATCAACTTTGTGTGAACCTAACATTCAGATCAAGTTACTGTATAAATGATATCTACATATATCAACTCTGTGTGAACCTAACCTCCAGATCACGTTACTGTATAAATGATATCTACATATATCAACTTTGTGTGAACCTAACATCCAGATCACGTTACTGTATAAATGATATCTATATATATCAACTCTGTGTGAACCTAACCTCCAGATCATGTAAATGTATAAATGATATCTAAATATATATGAACTCTGCGTGAACCTAACCTCCAGATCATGTTACTGTATAAACCATATCGCATATATCAACGTTGTGTGAACCTTACATTCAGATCACGTTATTGTATAAATGATATCTACATATATCAACTCTGTGTGAACCTAACCTCCAGATCACGTTACTGTATAAATGATATCTACATATATCAACTTTGTGTGAACCTAACATCCAGATCACGTTACTGTATAAATGATATCTATATATATCAACTCTGTGTGAACCTAACCTCCAGATCATGTAAATGTATAAATGATATCTAAATATATATGAACTCTGCGTGAACCTAACCTCCAGATCATGTTACTGTATAAACCATATCGCATATATCAACGTTGTGTGAACCTTACATTCAGATCACGTTATTGTATAAATGATATCTACATATATCAACTCTGTGTGAACCTAACATGAAGATCACGTTACTGTATAACTGATATCTACATATATCAACTATGTGTGAACCTTACCTCCAGATCAAGTAACTGTATAAATGATCTCTACATATATCAACTATGTGTGAACCTAACCCCCAGATCATGTTAATGTATAACTGATATCTAAATATATATCAACTCTGTGTGAACCTAACTTCCAGATTTTGTTACTGTATTAATGATATCTACATGTATCAAGTATGTGTGAACCTAACCTTTAGATCTTGTTACTGTATAATTGATATCTACATAATTCTATCAACTCTGTGTGAACCTAACCTCCAGATCTTGTTACTGTATAATTGATATCTACATATATCAACTGTGTGTGAACCTAACCTCCAGATCTTGTTACTGTATACTTGATATCTACATATATCAACTCTGTGTGAGACTAACCTCCAGATCTTGTTACTGTATAAATGATATCTACATGTATCAACTCTGCATGAACCTAACCTCCAGATCATGTTAATGTATAAATGATATCTACATATATCAACTATGTGTGAACCTTACCTCCAGATCAAGTTACTGTATAAATGATCTCTACATATATCAACTATGTGTGAACCTAACCCCCAGATCATGTTAATGTATAACTGATATCTACATATATCAACTCTGTGTGAACCTAACTTCCAGATCTTGTTAATGTATAAATGATATCTACATGTATCAAGTATGTGTGAACCTAACCTTTAGATCTTGTTACTGTATAATTGATATCTACATAATTCTATCAACTCTGTGTGAACCTAACCTCCAGATCTTGTTACTGTATAATTGATATCTACATATATCAACTGTGTGTGAACCTAACCTCCAGATCTTGTTACTGTATACTTGATATCTACATATATCAACTCTGTGTGAACCTAACCTCCATATCTTGTTACTGTATAAATGATATCTACATATATCAACTATGTGTGAACCTAACCTCCAGATCTTGTTACTGTATACATGATATCTACATGTATCAAGTGTGAACCTAACCTCCAGATCTTGTTACTGTATAAATGATATCTACATATATCAACTATGTGTGAACCTAACCTCCAGATCTTGTTACTGTATAATTGATATCTACATGTATCAACTCTGCATGAACCTAACCTCCAGATCATGTTAATGTATAAATGATATCTACATATATCAACTATGTGTGAACCTTACCTCCAGATCAAGCTACTGTATAAATGATCTCTACATATATCAACTATGTGTGAACCTAACCCCCAGATCATGTTAATGTATAACTGATATCTACATATATCAACTCTGTGTGAACCTAACTTCCAGATCTTGTTAATGTATAAATGATATCTACATGTATCAAGTATGTGTGAACCTAACCTTTAGATCTTGTTACTGTATAATTGATATCTACATAATTCTATCAACTCTGTGTGAACCTAACCTCCAGATCTTGTTACTGTATAATTGATATCTACATATATCAACTGTGTGTGAACCTAACCTCCAGATCTTGTTACTGTATACTTGATATCTACATATATCAACTCTGTGTGAACCTAACCTCCATATCTTGTTACTGTATAAATGATATCTACATATATCAACTATGTGTGAACCTAACCTCCAGATCTTGTTACTGTATACATGATATCTACATGTATCAAGTGTGAACCTAACCTCCAGATCTTGTTACTGTATAAATGATATCTACATATATCAACTATGTGTGAACCTAACCTCCAGATCTTGTTACTGTATAATTGATATCTACATGTATCATCTCTGCATGAACCTAACCTCCAGATCATGTTAATGTATAAATGATATCTACATATATCAACTATGTGTGAACCTAACCTCCAGATCTTGCTACTGTATAAATGATATCTACATGTATCAAGTAAGTGTGAACCTAACCTCCAGATCTTGTTACTGTATAAATGATATCTACATATATCAACTATGTGTGAACCTAACCTCCAGATCATGTAAATGTATAAATGATATCTAAATATATATCAACTATGTGTGAACCTTACCTCCAGATCAAGTTACTGTATAAATGATCTCTACATATATCAACTATGTGTGAACCTAACCCCCAGATCATGTTAATGTATAACTGATATCTACATATATCAACTCTGTGTGAACCTAACTTCCAGATCTTGTTACTGTATAAATGATATCTACATGTATCAAGTATGTGTGAACCTAACCTTTAGATCTTGTTACTGTATAATTGATATCTACATAATTCTATCAACTCTGTGTGAACCTAACCTCCAGATCTTGTTACTGTATAATTGATATCTACATATATCAACTGTGTGTGAACCTAACCTCCAGATCTTGTTACTGTATACTTGATATCTACATATATCAACTCTGTGTGAACCTAACCTCCAGATCTTGTTACTGTATAAATGATATCTACATGTATCAAGTAAGTGTGAACCTAACCTCCAGATCTTGTTACTGTATAAATGATATCTACATATATCAACTATGTGTGAACCTAACCTCCAGATCTTGTTACTGTATAATTGATATCTACATGTATCAACTCTGCATGAACCTAACCTCCAGATCATGTTAATATATAACTGATATCTACATATATCAACTCTGTGTGAACCTAACTTCCAGATCTTGTTAATGTATAAATGATATCTACATGTATCAAGTAAGTGTGAACCTAACCTCCAGATCTTGTTACTGTATAATTGATATCTACATATATCAACTGTGTGTGAACCTAACCTCCAGATCTTGTTACTGTATACTTGATATCTACATATATCAACTCTGTGTGAACCTAACCTCCAGATCTTGTTACTGTATAAATGATATCTACATATATCAACTATGTGTGAACCTAACCTCCAGATCTTGTTACTGTATAAATGATATCTACATGTATCAAGTGTGAACCTAACCTCCAGATCTTGTTACTGTATAAATGATATCTACATATATCAACTATGTGTGAACCTAACCTCCAGATCATGTTAATGTATAAATGATATCTACATGTATCAACTCTGTGTGAACCTAACCTCCAGACCTTGTTACTGTATATTTGATATCTACATATATCAACTATGTGTGAACCTAACCTCCAGACCTTGTTACTGTATATTTGATATCTACATGTATCAACTCTGTGTGAACCTAACCTCCAGACCTTGTTACTGTATATTTGATATCTACATATATCAACTCTGTGTGAACCTAACCTCCAGACCTTGTTACTGTATATTTGATATCTACATGTATCAACTCTGTGTGAACCTAACCTCCAGACCTTGTTACTGTATATTTGATATCTACATATATCAACTCTGTGTGAACCTAACCTCCAGACCTTGTTACTGTATATTTGATATCTACATATATCAATTCTTTGAGAACCTAACCTCCAGATCATGTTAATGTATAAATGATATCTACATATATCAACTATGTGTGAACCTAACCTCCAGATCTTGTTACTGTATAATTGATATCTACATAATTCTATCAACTCTGTGTGAACCTAACCTCCATATCTTGTTACTGTATAAATGATATCTACATATATCAACTCTGTGTGAACCTAACCTCCAGATCATGTTAATGTATAAATCAGTGCTCACACTGGCCATTTTAAATTAATAGCCACACATTTTTTAGTTAAGAAAATAATAGCCAACTTTAATGTGTAAGCAAATTTGGTCAGTCGTAAGAGCCAAATTTTCAATCAGATTTTATTAGACTATCAGGGCTTCCTCTGGCTATATTTTTCTTTTTGTCACCACTTCCTCCAAGTGAAAGAAGTAGGTGCCTAGACTAGAATTCATTTAAAAGTAGGATCTCAGGAACTCCTTACACATTGATAAAACAAAGAATGATGGATTAAATAATGAATAGAAATATACTTTATGTATCTGTATTTATTCATCTATATATCGTTTTTCTTTCCACCAACATGTATTTGTAAAGGACAGTTTTTCTTATTCGATTATGTAAAAAACAACCAAAAAAAAACAAAATTATGTACCATCCGAAGTACTATGACACCGCACTTTTACGGCTTGAAAATTTCAAACATTTAATCGAAATACCATCAATTACAAACTTTTTTCATGCATTTATGTGTTTTGAATGCCAAAAATGGTCTTTCTTATCAAAGGGGAAAGAAAACACAACCATAATAGTAGGATAATGTAGTTTTATGTCATTAATTGTCGATCTCAAAGTTGTGACAAATTGAAACTGCCGACACGAAGCCAGGCACAATATTCGAACTTCTTATTGTTTCAATATTTTAATTACTTTATTGCAAGTATTTTCACAGTTCACAATACACATGGGAGTTTGCTACCTATCGGGATCATGATGGGATAGCTATTAATGCAGATGAAAGTAGCGACTATGTTCATTATAGTGCGTGCACAAATTAATTTCATCTCTACGTAGTTTGTGTACAGAAAAACAAACAGGAAACTGTACCTACTGTTGGATGCGTAACAGATTTTTTGATTGGTCAATCGCCCGAAAGATAACTAATAACGGCATATCTGATTGGCTATTTGGTCCATTAATCACATGATGTTTGCGTGTATCAACAATGCCGATTATCCGACAACGAAGTGCCAATTAAGGGAATTAACAACTTTTACAAGCGATAATTGATAAGCGCGTGGCGACATCACAGGGGGCGCGAGCGGATTATGTAATGTTTATTGCGGTCATTTATTACTTGGGGTGTCAAACAGACAATAATACGAAAAAATTATAAAAATAATAATAAAATAAAAATATTATAAAAACATTTCTTTAAAATAATCTCATTTCTTGTCGACATTTCTTTAAAATAATCGACAGTATTATAAAACAATCGCAAATGGCGACCATGGCGTATGGTAGCGTGAGCACTGATAAATGATCTCTACATATATCAACTCTGTGTGAACCTAACCTCCAGATCATGTTACTGTATAACTGATATCTACATATATCAACTCTGTGTTAACCTTACCTCCAGATCATGTTAATGTATAAATGATATCTACATGTAGCAACTATGTGTGAACCTAACCTCCAGATCATGTTAATGTATAAATAATCTCTACATATATCAACTCTGTGTGAACCTAACCTCCAGATCATGTTACTGTATAAATGGTATCTACAATGTATCAAGTATGTGCGAACCTAACCTCTAGATCTTGTTGATGTATAAATGATATCTACATATATCAACTCTGTGCGAACCTAACCTCCAGATCTTCTTACTGTATAATTGATATCTACATGTATCAACTCTGCGTGAACCTAACCTCAAGATCATGTTAATGTATAAATGATGTCTACATCAGGGCTTCTAAAATTTTAAAATGCAAATCGGTCCTGGTTTTTTACTGCCGCAAGAATCGCATTTGTTTTGAAAATCGCCCTACCCCACCCACCATGTCAGCTGCACCATGCATTTTTTCCGTTTAGTCATTTATATAGAGAACTATTTAAAATTTATGTTTGTATTATATTTGTATTATTTATAACTTACTTTATCACAATTTGTACATTTTAATGACTGACATCATGTCTTCGCTTTACTGAATGAATAACTTTCACTCAATATTAAAATTGTTGATCATTTGAGGAATTGAACCGGAAGTGTCTAATAAACCGGAAGTTGCGTGAAGAATCACCGTGGTAACCAATGTAATTTAGAGGCAGTCGAGTTCATTTGTCGGTTCTAACATTTTGTTTTATCACTTTCCTTAATTAATGTCATTAATATTATTAATGTCATTATTATTATACTTGAAGTTATTGTAATAAAAAAAAATCAAACAAACAAGTAACACAGCTCGGTATTTTAATTTTTTTTAATGACGCAAACAAATTTCAGTCCCAGCTTTGGCCACTTAAAAAACAAACCGACACAAGCAAACAGGCTAACACCTTACGACTAACGGTATATCAAAGAAATTACAGACGGTAACACTTGCTTTAGGGAACCGACAGAACTCGTGATATACTTTCTCATGCTACCTAGCTATAGACTCTTCCGGAAAACTCCCTACTATCGGTAATGGTTTAGTCCAAATTGATCTACTTTCGCACAGCGAGCGACAAACATTCGTGTTATGGATCAAAGAATATTGCCGCAAGGCATAGTTTAAGGGTAAAGGGCAATTGTAGAGTTTTTAACGACCGATAGATAAAATATCTGGACCGATTTAAACAGAGATTTTGGAAAGAAAAACGGTCTGGAGAAACAGATTTCGGTCTGAGAACTGATAAACCGGCGATTTTAGAAGCCCTGGTCTACATGTAGCAACTATGTGTGAACCTAACCTCCAGATCTTGTTACTGTATAAATGATATCTAAATGTATCAAGTAAGTGTGAACCTAACCTCCAGATCTTATTACTGTATAAATGATATCTAAATGTATCAAGTATGTGTGAACCTAACCTCTAGATCTTGTTACTGTATAATTGATATCTACATATATCAACTCTGTGTGAACCTAACCTCCAGATCCTGTGACTGTATAATTGATATCTACATGTATCAACTCTGCGTGAACCTAACCTCCAGATCATGTTACTGTACAACTGATATCTACATATATCAACTCTGTTTGAACCTAACCTCCAGATCTTGTTACTGTATAATTGATAGCTACATGTATCAACTGTGTGAACCTAACCTCCGGATTATGTTAATGTATACTTGATATCTACATATATCAACTAGTGTGAACCATATCAACTCTGTGTGAACCTAACCACCAGATCTTGTTACTGTATAATTGATATCTACATATATGAACTCTGTGTGAACCTAACCTCCAGATCATGTTACTGTATAACTGATAGCTACATATATCAACTCTGTGTGAACCTCACCTCTAGATTTTGTTACTGTATAATTGATATCTACATATATCAACTCTGGGTGAACCTAACCTCCAGATCTTGTTACTGTATAAATGATATCTACATATATCAACTCTGTGTGAACCTAACCTCCAGATCTTGTTACTTTATACTTACTACATATATCAACTCTGCGTGAACCTAACCTCCAGATCATGTTAATGTATAAATGATATCTACATATATCAACTCTGTGTGAACCTAACCTCCAGATCTTGTTACTGTATAATTGATAGCTACATATATCAACTCTGCGTGAACCTAACCTTCAGATCATGTTACTGTATAAATTATATCTACATATATCAACTCTGATTGATATATACATATATCAACTCTGTGTGAACCTAACCTCCAGATCATGTTAATGTATAAATGATATCTACATATATCAACTCTGTGTGAACCTAACCTCCAGATCATGTTAATGTATAACTGTTATCTACATATATCTACTCTGTGTGAACCTAACCTCCAGATCTTGTTACTGTATAATTGATAGCTACATATATCAACTCTGTGTGAACCTAACCTCTAGATCTTGTTACTATATAACTGATATCTACATATATCAACTGTGTGTGAACCTAACCTCCAGATCTTGTTACTATATAACTGATATCTACATATATAACTCTCGGTGAACCTAACCTCCAGATCTTGTTACCGTATAATTGATAGCTACATATATCAACTCTGATTGATATATACATATATCAACTCTGATTGATATATACATATATCAACTCTGTGTGAACCTAACCTCCAGATCATGTTAATGTATAAATGATATCTACATGTATCAACTATGTGTAAACCAAACCTCCAGATCATGTTAATGTATAAATGATATCTGCATGATTGTATGTACCGGTTTTGTTGCCTTATATTTTCTGAATATATATTCCAACTGTTCGGCTTCTTTGATTATTTTCTCGGCAGCCAGTTTTCTTTCTTCATATAGCTTGAAAGACAGTTTCCTGGAAAAAGTGATAAATGTATATTATATATGTTATTGTAATTGTTACTTACATTCACTTAAGGATTGAATTCGATGTTTCAATCTTTTGAAAGAAATTGTGAACACAGACACAGTTTCCAGAACAAGATATATTAAGAAAGTCTGCCTTGTATTAGGTATGTCAAAGCCGTGCCAATAAAAAAAGATTTCGAATATCTAATTAAAAACTAGAAATGTTTCATGGGACACATATGCCCCCAATGAAAACAATCAGAAGAAAACGTAAAAAAATGACGAAAAAAGAGCTGTAACTCAGGTAATACAGGGTCAATTTTGACGCTGAATCGAAACGCATATCTTGATATCATAGGTAATTATCCTGTAAAGTTTCAAAACAATCTGTTGAAAACTGTAGGAGGAGATAGATAGACACGTAAGATATTTTAACGTAAAATTTGGGGGGAAAAAAGAGTAAGCATCCTGTAAAGTTTAAAAACAATTGGTTGAAAAATGTTTGGGACAGATACTCGGTGGATGAACTGTTTCTAAACTAGAAATGTGTCCATGGGACACGGATGCCGCCACTGAAAACAATCAGTGTAAAACGTAAAATTTGACGAAAAAGGGGCCATAACTCTGGTAAAACAGGGTCGATTTTGACGCCAAATCGATCCTGTAAAGTTTGAGAAGAAACGGAGGAAACCTGTGGGAGGAAATAGACACAGAAGGTATTTTAACGTAAACTATGACAAAAAAGGTGCCATAACTCCGGTAATACTGGGTCGATTTTGACGATGAAACAATATGCACATCTTGACATGATAGTGGTGGGGGCATAAAAATAACAAACTTTTCAGGACCGACACTCGGACGGACGGACGGACGGCTGAACATGGCTAATGCTGTATGCCCCCTCACTGTTCAGTGGTGTCTGAACGGTGTGAGCATAACAAATATGACCTTCATCATGATACTGGAATTTCAATCACTGGCAAACTCTAAATTCAATAACCAGGGGTAACATTTTTGGTGATTAAATCCTGGCTGTTGCCAACCTACTGTAACTGCTATGATAACTGTAAGGACATTTTTAACATGCACCACTCTCCATTTTGTTTTAGCTCTACTGGCCAAAGGCAAAGTGGTTAAGTCAAGTTCAACCATCTGTAACATACAGTTTAACATTCAGTTATGAACTGTTGTGAGTTTAATACATATTAACTAGTCTACAAGATATAGTTTAAATAAAAAATTATATGCATAGTACAGTAAAAATTGTCTTATCTGACATCCTTTGGTTCCAGGCAACTATCGTTCAAGACATGTATTGATAAAATGAAAAACATGTATGTACATATATGTACATCAAAAAATTATTACAAAGTACTATGTACAAATTCATTATTTTGCATTATATCAGAGAATATCTGATTAATAATGAAAATACATGTACATTTTACAGCTACTTAAAAATCAATTGTAGTTTGTTAATTCTGTCTTCTCACACCAATGTTGACACCAGTCCCTTTTCTATTGTCACTAACTTCCATTAGACATGTAGAAAACATTTATAAAAGAAAATAGGTTACCATAAACATACCCAGATAGGATTGCCTTGAGATATTCCTTGAGAATTAATCTTTTGGCCTTCTCATACAATATTGTCTCCATTTTGTTTTTCAAATGGGTGAAGTCCTCACTGTAGTCATGCCATGTTGCCACTATCACTTCTATCGCCTGTGGACTCTGTTGCCTGAAAAAAAAATGGAAATGTAATCATGACCCATCAACACATTATGGCCACTCCAAGAGTAAACAAGAAAGGATAAAATGAAAAATAACTCCGCTTTTACTGGTCCGATATGGCTGGTTTTTGAACTTGTCCGAGCTTTCATTGACATTAACACTCTGATCAAGTTCGATAAAGTTTGGATGAACAATGAAGCCCCTATTGTCTTAACGAAACAAAATATAGCATTTTTAACAAAATCAAGGGCCATAACTCTGCTGTTACTGGTCCGATATGGCTGGTTTTTGAATTTGTTCAAGCTTTCATTGATATTAATAATCTGGTAAAGTTTGGTAAAGAAAGGATGAACAAAAGGTCAATGACCATGAAGCTCTACTGATTGATTTTGATTTCAGGAAGTAGTCGCTACAAACTTATTTTTAGCCGTGGCGGCCATCTTGAATTTCCGGCTGACCTGAAATTTTGCTAGGATCAATTAGACATCAAGAGTAACATTCCTGTGAAGTTTCATGAAAATCCGTCAAGTAGTTTCAGAGGAATAGTGGCTACAAGTTTTCATTATATAACTCTATGTAAATGGCTGCTGACAGCCATGTTTAACATCGAATCCAAACGATTTTTGACAAGGACCAACATTATGTCATGCTGATCATTTTAGAAAAAGTCCCATATCAATATCACTTATAGTTTTCAAAAAGTAGTCGCTACAAACTTGTATTCTGAAAATCTATTTTTAGCCATGGCGGCCATCTTGAATTTCCGGCCGACCTGAAATTTTGCTTGGATAAATTAGACATCAAGAGCAACATTCCTGTGAAGTTTCATGAAAATCCGTCAAGTAGTTTCAGAGGAGTAGTCGCTACAAGTTTTCATTATATAACTCTATGTAAACAAAGATGGCCACTGGCAGCCATGTTTAACGTCAAATCAAAATAATGTTCAACTCGGATAACCATTATGTCATGCTGATCATTTAAGAAAAAGTCCCATATCAATATCACTTTTAGTTTTGAAGAAGTAGTCGCTACAAACTTATTTTTTTTAAATCTATTTTTAGCTGTGGCGGCCATCTTGAATTTCTGGCTGATCTGAAATTTTGCTAGGATCAATTAGACATTAAGAGCAACATTCCTGTGAAGTTTCATGAAAATCCGTCAAGTAGTTTCAGAGAAGTAGTCGCTACAAGTTTTCATTATATAACTCTATATATTATGTAAATAAAGATGGCCGCTGGCAGCCATGTTTAACATCGAATCAAAACGATTTTCGGCAAGGACCAACATCATGTCATGCTGATCATTTTAGAAAAAGTCCTATATCAATATCACTTAGAGTTTTCAAGAAGTAGTCGCTACAAACTTGTTTTTTAAAAAACTATTTTTAGATTTGGTGGCCATCTTGGATTTCACATCAACATGAATATTTGCTAGGATCAACTAGACTTCATGGGCAATATTTCTGTAAAGTTTCATGAAAATCCATTCAGTAGTTTCAGAGGAGTAGTCGCTACAAAAAAAAGTTTACGGACAGACAGACGGACGGACGGATGGACGGACGACGGACGCCGCACCACGGCATAAGCTCTGCTGATCTCTGATCAGTCGAGCTAAAAATGAAGGCCCTATTCTCTTAACGAGGCAAAATATAGCAATATAGCATTTTTAACTAAATCAAGGGCCATAACTCCGCTGTTACTGGTCCGATCTGGCTGGTTTTCGAACTTGTCCGAGCTTTCACTGATAATTACAACCTATTCAAGTTTGGTAAAGATCGGATGAAAAATGAAGGCCCTATCGTCTTAACGAGGTAAAAGTTTACGGACGGACAGACAGACGACGGACGTCGGACGCCGGACAACACACCATCCCATAAGCTCTGCCAGTAGAGCTAAAAAACTCTGGTTCTTTAACATATCTATAAACTAGATTTGACTGCAAGACTTGCAATGATCTGTCTCTGCAAGCTTTGACTGCAATACTTGCAACGATCAATTTATGCATGCTTTGACTGCAATACTTGCAATGATCAGTTTATGCAAGCTTCAACTTCACGACTTAAAATGATCAGTCTTTGCAAGTTTTGCATATTAAATTCTGATTTGTTGGAAAAATATATTTGCGCATATTAAATTGCGATTTGTTGGAAAAAATTAGTTGCTGTTGCACTTATGACAAAACTCTTTGCCCTGCACTTAGGAACATAATTATAAATTAATACAAGTTCAAAAGTAAATAACTGCAAATTTGAACAAGATATGCATTTGTTTGTGTTTTCTGACCTGTGGGTGGAGCCAAAATACGAAAAACTTATTGTGCATCTAAACATCCATAACTAAACAAGAGGGTCTTTTTAATGATGAAAAAAACCTGTCCTCTCGCAAATGCTGATTGAAGATATTTTTAAGTCTTTCCTTATGTAAGTCTATGCAAAAACATGCAAAATCTTTTCATACAAACTTTGGACCCAGGGGTTGCAGCCATCTTTGACCCCAGGGACTTCAAATGAGCAAACTTGATAGACCAGGGGTTAGCAATCATTAATAATAATAATAAAGAACAAGAGGGCATGTGGATGCTCTACAAGCTAAAATGGCTCTTATATCAAGGAGTAAAATTCCTTTCAATACCTTTTTACAAGTTCAAAACACAACAAAACCCTCAACCGAAATTTAAACCCGCAACACCATGCTAACACATTAAAAGATTTTATCAGTATATAAGTCTATGTAAAACATGCGAAATCTTTATACCCGGTATACAAACTTTAGAAAAATTAAACAAAACAAGAGGTCAATGACCTTGAAGCTCTACTGATTGATTTTGATTTCAGGAAGTAGTCGCTACAGACTTGTTTTTTGAAAATCTATTTTTAACCGTGGCGGCCATCTTGAATTTCCGGCCGACCTGAAATTTTGCTAAGATCAATAAGACATTAAGAGCAACATTCCTGTGAAGTTTCATGAAAATCCGTCAGGTAGTTTCAAAGAAGTAGTCGCTACAAGTTTTCATTATATAACTCTATAGTAAACAAAGCAGCCATGTTTAAGGTCAAATCAAAACGATTTTCGACAAGGACCAACATCATGTCATACTGATCATTTTAGAAAAAGTCCCATATCAATATCTCTTATTGTTTTGAAGAAGTAGTCGCTACAAACTTATTTATTTTAAATCTATTTTTAGCTGTGGCGGCCATCTTGAATTTCCGGCCGACCTGAAATTTTTCTAGGATCAACTAGACATCAAGAGCAACATTCCTGTGAAGTTTCATGAACATCCGTCAAGTAGTTTCAGAGGAGTAGTCGCTACAAGTTTTTACTATATAACTCTATGTAACCAAAGATGGCCACTGGCAGCCATGTTTAATGTCGAATCAAAATAATTTTCCACAAGGATCTACATCATGTCATGCTGATCATTTTAGAAAAAGTCCCATATCAATATCACTTATAGTTTTCAAGAAGTAGTCGCTACAAACTTATTTTTTAAAAATCTATTTTTAGCTGTGACGGCCATCTTGAATTTCCGGCCGACCTGAAATTTTGATAGGATCAATTAGACATCAAGAGCAACATTCCTGTAAAGTTTCATGACAATCCGCCAAGTAGTTTCAGAGGAGTAGTCGCTACAAGTTTTTACTATATAACTCTATGTAAACAAAGATGGCCGCTGGCAGCCATGTTTAACGTTGAATCAAAATGATTTTTGACTAGGATCAACATCATGTAATGCTGATCATTTTAGAAAAAGTCCCATATCAATATCACTTATAGTTTTCAAGAAGTAGTCGCTACAAACTTATTTTTTAAAAATCTATTTTTAGCTGTGACGGCCATCTTGAATTTCCGGCCGACCTGAAATTTTGATAGGATCAATTAGACATCAAGAGCAACATTCCTGTAAAGTTTCATGACAATCCGCCAAGTAGTTTCAGAGGAGTAGTCGCTACAAGTTTTTACTATATAACTCTATGTAAACAAAGATGGCCGCTGGAAGCCATGTTTAACGTTGAATCAAAATGATTTTTGACTAGGATCAACATCATGTAATGCTGATCATTTTAGAAAAAGTCCCATATCAATATCACTTATAGTTTTCAAGAAGTAGTCGCTACAAACTTATTTTTTAAAAATCTATTTTTAGCTGTGACGGCCATCTTGAATTTCCGGCCGACCTGAAATTTTTCTAGGATCAATTAGACATCAAGAGCAACATTCCTGTAAAGTTTCATGACAATCCACCAAGTAGTTTCAGAGAAGAAGTCGCTACAAGTTTTTACTATATAACTCTATGTAAACAAAGATGGCCGCTGGCAGCCATGTTTAACGTTGAATCAAAACGATTTTTGACTAGGATCAACATCATGTAATGCTGATCATTTAAGAAAAAGTCCCATATCAATATCACTTATAGTTTTCAAGAAGAAGTCGCCACAAACTTGTATTTTAAAACCCTATTTTTAGCTTTGGCGGCCATCTTGGATTTCACATCAACATGAATTTTTGCTAGGATCAACTAGACTTTATGGGCAACATTTCTGTAAAGTTTCATGAATATCCATCCAGTTGTTTCAGCTGTGAAGTCGCTACAAATAAAAGTTTACGGACAGACGGACCGACGGACGACGGACGCCGCACCACGGCATAAGCTCTGCTGATCTCTGATCAGTAGAGCTAAAAACGCATCCAAACAGGAAAGAATGATAAAAATGAAGAAAAAAAAAGCTTACCTCCAGTGAGTTCTGAACCCACGGCCCAAACTTCCCATTGTACAAGAAGTAAGTGAAATATATTTTTATGGTGGCCATTAATTCAATTTTTTTTTTTTTGAAAAACATTCATCTAAGGACCATCCATGTGAAGTTTGGTCAAAATTGACCATGCTGTTTCTGAGAAGACGAATTTTTGAAGATTTCCCGTATATAAGTCTATGTAAAACATGTGAACCCTGGGTCGGGGCCAAATGTGACCCCAGGATCACCATATGAACAAGCTTGGTAGAGGACAAAATACAAAATATTAAACCTCTGGCTCTTGTAGTTTCAGAGAAGAAGACTTTTTTTTTCCCCCTTTAGTACAGCTCACGCGAAACCCACACTTTACTCGATTCGCCGAGTTTGGTCGTATCGAGTGCCGCACGGATCTACGCGAAGTCAGTGTTTGGACTCGGCAAATCTATGCGGCGAAAGTACGCCATTGTAGAGTCACTCGACACTCTGAGTGACTCCGCGTAGAATCCAATTAGCCATGAGTGCACATCTGAGTTTTCCGACAACTTTTCAACTTGTCCGACAGCGCGCTTGAAAAAGCAACCAATCGCCAGAAAAAGTATAAACAATGCGATGCTGAGTACATCTATTCTGTGAAATGTTCACAAGACTGATAAACACAATGAATACATTTCGAAACAAATACATATTTCAAACTTTTAATCACAAGTTTTATTCAATTCTGTTGTCCAAAAGTCTCAGTTCGTTAACCGACATAAATACCCATAATCCTTGGCCATGTATGTACCTTTTAACAAGGCGGCACTAACAACGGGTTTATGACTCGGAATTCTTTACAATTTTTTTCTGATTAAAGAACCCATTGATGTATTAATAATAAACAGCAGAATAATATAAATGTGTTACAAATAACGATTATTTAAAATTATAATTATAGTTTCTAGTATAATAATTACTGATTTAAGTTTACGTTCAGTCGCCGCGAAGCCGGTAATAGGAACCGCCATATAACTGTCGTTACCCAGTATACATAATCTGTCGTGACCCGGTATTTACATAATCCAGGCATTCGAATTTTCCCACATCCGCTTTTCCAAAACAAAAGTAAAATTGTCTTCTGCTTGGATTTTTTTCTAAAGTTATGGAATAATTATGCATTAAAATGACTGCAATTAGAACAAGAGGGCCAAGATGGCCCTAAATCGATCACCTGATGACTGGCACATTATTGAACTTCTTCGAAATGTTATGGTCATATACAATCTGTGCAAGTTTGGTTAAGATTGTTCAAGAAATGTGGCCTCTGTTGTGTTAACAACATTGATATAAAGACACTGACAAAGTTTTGTAAAGATGAAATACAAAATGAAGGTGCTTGAGTGTTACACCTAGGGCAGGGCCAAATGTGACCCCAGGGCTACATGTAATATATGAGAGCTGTGTGCCTTGTGGTTTCAGAGAAGAAGATTTTTTAAGTTTAAGTCTATGTAAAACATGTGACCCCTTTGGTGGGGAAAACGTTGAACAAATGTGGTAAAGGACATTAAGAGTACCGTATTTGTCGGGGTATAGCGCGCACTTTTTTACCCCAGATTCTGTGGCTGAAGTTGGGGTGCGCGGTTTAAGCAACAAGTTATGATTTACTTCTTTTTTTTTCAGCCAAGACGAGAAGTTTTGTGGTTTTCAAAAAGTCGCAAGACCGGTCGTTTACTACAGAGATTGAATCGAACAAAAGTTGGCTTGTTTCTATTGTTTCAATAAAATGCGTTGTATGCTATATGCTTATTATCAATAAAAATAATAAAATCAAACTTTACCATGTTTTATGTTGATTATTGTTGAGAAAATACCATTGAAATGTTGAAAAATACAATTGTTTACATCAATCGGCATTTTTAAATGAAAACGAGGCTGGGGTTTTCCGAACGCGCAGACTGGGTTAGTGCATATTTTATTAATAGAATACAATAGAATTGTGGGTATAATAATTATTTCTAATAAACAACGACCCCGCTTACTTATTTGTTACAAGTTGATTTCTGAATTTCTGAATTTCGACAACGTAGAATCATGATTATTCCTAAATGGGTTCAAGGGTTCATTTGATTGGTAAAACGTGTTAAGTGTGAAGTGTTTGGTTTTTGTTAACTGACCGCAAATAATGATAACTAATTATTAAACAAACATGTGACACTCGACCGGGATAGACGTCTTTTGTCTACCGGTCTACTGGTGTGAATTTAATTTTTACTTCTATTTTTAACTAGGGAACTTTAAATATCTACGAGTAGGGTTTAGTGTTTGGGGTTTAGGTTTACAGCAGTCTTATACTCTAAACGTTTACTCTCCGATTATTATCAGGGTGCAAACAGCTTAGACTGCTTGAAGTTGTTTTTTTGTCCAAATCGCAAAAGTCTATTTTAAGAATCTATTCTTATCCAGAGGCGAGTGTACAGTTTCGGGAATATTCTTACTACACAATTATTTTCGTTTTTGATAAGATTTGTCTAATAAAAGACTCTTACATCTAATAAAAGAAAAGTTACGCATTAGTTTAGTTATCTAATGCACATATAAAACTCTGAGAGCAACATTTACATTAAAACTTCTTGAATTTTACTTTAAAAAAACCCACCTATATGTCTAAATCTCAATATACAATCTTTGAACCCCCTGGGGCTTGGCCATTTTGGACCCCAGGGACTTCATTTGAATAAACTTGATAGTCTAGGCGTTGGCGATCATTTTAAAAGAAAAACTGTCGAAATTTGTCCAGCGGTTCTTGAGAGATTTTTTAATGTTTTGACCATATATGGTAATGGTGGCCATCTTGGATGTCGCACTGACCTAATTTTAACAATCTAAAAAGCATTCATCTAAGGATCATCCATGTGAAGTTTGGTCAAAATTGGGCAAGCTGTTTCTGAGAAGATGTTGTCTGAAGCAAAAGTTAACGACGACAGACGACGGACGGACGACGGACAAAGAGTGATCCCAATAAAAAATACACCACACATGAACTTGAAATCTCAAAGTGTACAGAGTTAGCATCACAAGGCCGACACTCCATAATAGTAAATTACTGCAAATTTCACAAGTTGTGCGTACCCCTGTAAAAGGGCCCCTTTACGCAGGAGGTCAAAAAACGTTTTATATATCTTGTAGCTCAATTCCCTAATAGGACCATATCAAATTAGAATCGTAACCATTCACATTTGGACAAGATGTTCATTTCATTTACCCGATTACCCATCAGGGGACCCAAATGGCAGAGCCAAAATCCAAGACCTTATTGCGTATCTATACATCCTAGGAATACACCTCACATGAACTTGTAATCTCAAAGGGTATAAAAGGAGTTAGTGTAGCTATTTTTCTGTTTTACTAACCATGCTTTCGTCATGAGTTCATTCAGACAGGCAGGATGACTTCTCAGATCTATCAGCACTTCATCTAAGATATACCGCACACTGTAAATATATCAATATACATTTATATTTACAAACCAGTCAATTACCATATATCTGGTTGTACAGTTAAGCGATTAGATGCCTCAATGCCACATTTTCCTGCTATACGGGCAAAGAGAGAGGCCACACTTCCAGATACCTGCTACAGGGACAGAGAAAGGCTACACTGATATCTGCTATAGGGACAGAGAGAGAGGTCACACTTCCAGATACCTGCTATAGGGACAGATAGAGGTCACACTTCCAGATACCTGCTCTAGGGACAAAGAGAGGCTACACTTACAGATACTTGCTATAGGGACAGAGAAAGGCCACACTTCCAGATACCTGCTATAGGGGCAGGGAGAGGCCACACTTACAGATACTTGCTATAGAGTCAGAGAGAGACCACACTTACAGATACCTGCTATAGGGGCAGAGAGAGGCCACACTTCCAGATACCTGCTATAGGGACAGAGAGAGGCTACACTTACAGATACTTGCTATAGGGACAGAGAAAGGCCACACTTCCAGATACCTACTATAGGGGCAGAGAGAGGTCACACTTCCAGATACCTGCTATAGGGGCAGAGAGAGGATACACTTACAGATACCTGCTATAGTAGGGGCAGAGAGGGGCCACACTTCCAGATACCTACTATAGGGGCAGAGAGAGGTCACACTTCCAGATACCTGCTCTAGGGACAGAGAGAGGCTACACTTACAGATACTTGCTATAGGGACAGAGAAAGGCCACACTTCCAGATACCTGCTATAGGGGCAGAGAGAGGCCACACTTCCAGATACCTACTATAGGGGTAGAGAGAGGTCACACTTCCAGATACCTGTTATAGGGGCAGAGAGAGGCCACACTTCCAGATACCTGCTATAGGGGCAGAGAGAGGCCACACTTACAGATACTTGCTATAGGGGCAGAGAGAGGTCACACTTCCAGATACCTGCTCTAGGCGCAGAGAGAGGCCACACTTACAGATACCTGCTATAGGGGCAGAGAGGGGCCACACTTCCAGATACCTGCTATTGGTGGTGTAGTGAGGCTACATCTACAGATACCTGCTATAGGTGATGTAGAGAGGCTACATCCACGGATACCTGCTATAGGTGATGTAGAGAGGCTACATCTACAAATACCTGCTATAGGGGCAGAGAGAGGCCACACCTACAGATACCTGCTATAGGGGCAGAGAGAGGCCACACTTACAGATACCTGCTATAGGGGCAGAGAGAGGCCACACTTCCAGGTGGTGTAGAGAGGCTGCATCTACAGATACCTGCTATAGGTGATGTAGAGAGGCTACATCTACGGATACCTGCTATAGGGGCAGAGAGAGGCCACACTTACGGATACCTGCTATAGGGGCAGAGAGAGGCCACACTTACAGATACCTGCTATAGGGCCAGAGAGAGGCCACACTTCCAGCTGGTGTAGAGAGGCTGCATCTACAGATACCTGCTATAGGGGCAGAGATAGGCCACACTTACAGATACCTGCTATAGGGGCAGAGAGAGGCCACACTTCCAGGAGGTGTAGAGAGGCTGCATCTACAGGTACCTTCTATAGGTGATGTAAAGAGGCTACATCTACGGATACCTGCTATAGGTGATGTAGAGAGGCTACATCTATGGATACATGCTATAGGTGATGTAGAGAGGCTACATCTATGGATACCTGCTATAGGGGCAGAGAGAGGTCACACTTCCAAATACCTGCTATAGGGACAGAGAGAGGCCACACTTCCAGATACCTACTATAGGGACAGAGAGAGGTCACACTTCCAGATACCTGCTATAGGGGCAGAGAGAGGCCACACTTCTAGATACCTGCTATTGGGACAAAGGTCACACTTCCAGATACCTACTATAGGGGCAGAGAGAGGCCACACTTCCAGATACCTGCTATAGGGACAAAGGTCACACTTCCAGATACCTGCTACAGGGACAGAGAGGCCACACTTCCAGATACCTGCTATAGGGGCAAAGGTCACACTTCCAGATACCTGCTATAGGGGCAGAGAGAGGCCACACTTCCAGATACCTGCTATAGGGGCAAAGGTCACACTTCCCGATACCTGCTATAGGGGCAGAGAGAGGCCACACTTCCAGATACCTGCTTTAGGGGCAAAGGTCACACTTCCAGATACCTGCTATAGGGGCAGAGAGAGGCCACACTTTCAGTTTCCTGCTATAGGGGCAAAGAGTGGCCACACTTCCAGATACCTGATACAGGGGCAAAGAGTGGCCACATTTCCAGATACCTGCTATAGGTGGTGTAGAGAGGCTACATCTACAGATACCTGCTATATATCAGATAGAGGTTACCCTTCCAGATACCTGATATAGGGGCATATAGGTGCCACAGTTTCAGACACCTGTAACATGGACAGAGAGAGGCCACACTTCCAGACTTTAATATGGGCAGAGAGAGGCCACACATCCAGACTGTAATATGGGCAAAGAGAGGCCACACTTCCAGATACCTGCTATAGGTGGTGTAGAGAGGCTACATCTACAGATACCTGCTATAAAGCAGAGAGAGGTCACCCTTCCAGATACCTGATATAGGGGCATACAGGCGCCACACTTCCAGACACCTGTAATATGGACAGAGAGAGGCCACACATCCAGACTGTAATATGGGCAGAGAGAGGCCACACATCCACCTGTAATATGGGCAGAGAGAGGCCACACTTCCAGATACCTGCTATAGGTGGTGTAGAGAGACTACATCTACAGATACCTGCTATAAAGCAGAGAGAGGTCATCCTTCCAGATACCTGATATAGGGGCATATAGGTGCCACACTTCCAGACACCTGTAATATGGACAGAGAGAGGCCACACATCCAGACTGTAATATGGGTAGAGAGAGGCCACACATCCACCTGTAATATGGGCAGAGAGAGGCCACACATCCAGACTGTAATATGGGCAGAGAGAGGCCACACTTCCAGACACCTGTAATATGGGTAGAGAGAGGCCACACTTCCACCTGTAATATGGGCAGAAAGAGGCCACACATCCAGACTGTAATATGGGCAGAGAGAGGCCTCACATCCAGACTGTAATATGGGCAGAGAGAGGCCACACTTCTAGACACCTGTAATATGGGTAGAGAGAGGCCACACATCCAGACTGTAATATGGGCAGAGAGAGGCCACACTTTCACCTGTAATATGGGCAGAGAGAAGCCACATATCCAGACTGTAATATGGGCAGAGATAGGCCACATTTCCAGACACCTGTAATATGGGTAGAGAGAGGCCACACATCCAGACTGTAATATGGGCAGAGAGAGGCCACACATCTAGACTGTAATATGGGCAGAGAGAGGCCACACTTACAGATACCTGCTATACAGGGGCAAAGAGTGGCCACACTTCCAGATACCTGCTATAGGTGGTGTAGAGAGGCTATATCTACAGATACCTGCTATAAAGAAGAGAGAGGTCACCCTTCCAGATACCTGATATAGGGGCAAATAGGCGCCACACTTTCAGACACCTGTAATATGGACAGAGAGAGGCCAGTCTTCCAGACTTTAATATGGGCAGATAGAGGCCACACATCCAGACTGTAATATGGGCAGAGAGAGGCCACACTTCCAGATACCTGCTATAGGTGGTGTAGAGAGGCTACATCTACAGATACCTGCTATAAAGCAGAGAAAGGTCACCCTTCCAGATACCTGATATAGGGGCATATAGGCGCCACACTTCCAGACACCTGTAATATGGACAGAGAGAGGCCATACATCCAGACTGTAATATGGGCAGAGAGAAGCCACACTTCCAGACTGTAATATGGGCAGAGAGAGGCCACACATCCACCTATAATATGGGCAGAGAGAGGCCACACATCCAGAGTGTAATATGGGCAGAGAGAAGCCACACTTCCAGACTGTAATATGGGCAGAGAGAGGCCACACATCCAGACTGTAATATGGGCAGAGAGATGCCACACTTCCAGACACCTGTAATATGGGTAGAGAGAGGCCACACATCCAGACTGTAATATGGGCAGAGAGAGGCCACACTCCCACCTCTAATATGGGTAGAGAGAGGCCACACATCCAGACTGTAATATGGGCAGAGAGAGGCCACACTTCCACCTGTAATATGGGCAGAGAGAGGCCACACATCCAGATTGTAATAATGGCAGAGAGAGGCCACACATCCAGACTGTAATATGGGCAGAGAGAGGCCACACTTCCACCTGTAATATGGGCAGAGAGGCCACACATCCAGACTGTAATATGGGCAGAGAGAGGCCACACATCCAGACTGTAATATGGGCAGAGAGAGGCCAAACTTCCAGACACCTGTAATATGGGCAGAGAGAGGCCACACATCCAGATTGTAATATGGGCAGAGAGAGGCCACACTTCCACCTGTAATATGGGCAGAGAGAGGCCACACGTCCAGACTGTAATATGGGAAGAGAGAGGTCACACTTCCAGACACCTGTAATATGGGTAGAGAGAGAGGTCACACATCCAGACTGTAATATGGGTAGAGAGAGGCCACACTTCCACCTGTAATATGGGCAGAAAGAGGCCACACATCCATACTGTAATATGGGCAGAGAGAGGCCACACTTTCACCTGTAATATGGGCAGAGAGAAGCCACACATCCAGACTGTAATACGGGTAGAGAGAGGCCACATTTCCAGACACCTGTAATATGGGTAGAGAGAGGCCACACATCCAGACTGTAATATGGGCAGAGAGAGGCCACACTCCCACCTGTAATATGGGTAGAGAGAGGCCACACATCCAGACTGTAATATGGGCAGAGAGAGGCCACACTTCCACCTGTAATATGGGCAGAAAGAGGCCACACATCCAGACTGTAATATGGGCAGAAAGAGGCCACACTTCTAGACACCTGTAATATGGGTAGAGAGAGGCCACACATCCAGACTGTAATATGGGCAGAGAGAGGCCACACTTTCACCTGTAATATGGGCAGAGAGAAGCCACACATCCAGACTGTAATATGGGCAGAGATAGGCCACATTTCCAGACACCTGTAATATGGGTAGAGAGAGGCCACACATCCAGACTGTAATATGGGCAGAGAGAGGCCACACTTACAGATACCTGCTATACAGGGGCAAAGAGTGGCCACACTTCCAGATACCTGCTATAGGTGGTGTAGAGAGGCTACATCTACAGATACCTGCTATAAAGAAGAGAGAGGTCACCCTTCCAGATACCTGATATAGGGGCAAATAGGCGCCACACTTTCAGACACCTGTAATATGGACAGAGAGAGGCCAGTCTTCCAGACTTTAATATGGGCAGAGAGAGGCCACACATCCAGACTGTAATATGGGCAGAGAGAGGCCACACTTCCAGATACCTGCTATAGGTGGTGTAGAGAGGCTACATCTACAGATACCTGCTATAAAGAAGAGAGAGGTCACCCTTCCAGACACCTGTAATAAGGACGGAGAGAGGCCACACTTTCAGACACCTGTAATATGGACAGAGAGAGGCCACACTTCCAGACTTTAATATGGGCAGAGAGAGGCCACACATCCAGACTGTAATATGGGCAGAGAGAGGCCACACTTCCAGATACCTGCTATAGGTGGTGTAGAGAGGCTACATCTACAGATACCTGCTATAAAGCAGAGAGAGGTCACCCTTCCAGATACCTGATATAGGGGCATATAGGCGCCACACTTCCAGACACCTGTAATATGGACAGAGAGCGGCCACACATCCAGACTGTAATATGGGCAGAGAGAGGCCACACTTCCACCTATAATATGGGCAGAGAGAGGCCACACATCCAGACTGTAATATGGGCAGAGAGAAGCCACACTTCCAGACTGTAATATGGGCAGAGAGAGGCCACACATCCAGACTGTAATATGGGCAGAGAGAGGCCACACTTCCAGACACCTGTAATATGGGTAGAGAGAGGCCACACATCCAGACTGTAATATGGGCAGAGAGAGGCCACACTCCCACCTGTAATATGGGTAGAGAGAGGCCACACATCCAGACTGTAATATGGGCAGAGAGAGGCCACACTTCCACCTGTAATATGGGCAGAGAGAGGCCACACATCCAGACTGTAATAATGGCAGAGAGAGGCCACACATCCAGACTGTAATATGGGCAGAGAGAGGCCACACTTCCAGACACCTGTAATATGGGTAGAGAGAGGCCACACTTCCACCTGTAATATGGGCAGAGAGGCCACACATCCAGACTGTAATATGGGCAGAGAGAGGCCACACATCCGGACTGTAATATGGGCAGAGAGAGGCCAAACTTCCAGACACCTGTAATATGGGCAGAGAGAGGCCACACATCCAGACTGTAATATGGGCAGAGAGAGGCCACACTTCCACCTGTAATATGGGCAGAGAGAGGCCACACATCCAGACTGTAATATGGGAAGAGAGAGGCCACACTTCCAGACACCTGTAATATGGGTAGAGAGAGAGGTCTGTTCCAGACTGTAATATGGGCAGAGAGAGGCCACACATCCAGACTGTAATATGGGCAGAGAGAGGCCACACATCCAGACTGTAATATGGGCAGAGAGAGGCCACACATCCAGACTGTAATATGGGTAGAGAGAGGCCACACATCCAGATTGAAATATGAGCAGAGAGAGGCCACACATCCAGACACCTGAACATGTTTTGTTAGGATGTCGTAGGATATCAGATTTATTTTATTTTAGTTAAATTCTAAGGAAAAAAGAAACAGACAGTTTGTGTATATCAACTTATAATGGTTAGTTGTTTTTAGATAAAACTAGAACTATCACTGAAGGCGATTAATACCTCTGCAAATGCGGACAATATGCGCATCTCTACTTCATACTGATGCATATCACAAAGTTTGTTGAAAATCCACATAGAAATTATGAATAGCGAAAATATTCAAAGGGCCATAGCACTATCAAATATCAAAGAACCGGAACAAGACAAAAAAGAATAAAAATATCGGACAGGGAAAGCAGCATTCAAGGACAACAGTCAACCACAAAACACAAAAACAAACACGCAAACAGACAAACGAAAAGACAAAAGTAATAAAAAATGCAAACGACATCACAAACACAGAAGGGTTGACAATAGGGCTACCGCCTTGGAACGGTCAGTGGCAAAGTAGGCCACTGGGGGTTTAAACCGGTTCTAGGGTGCACCAAACCTCACACTTACCCTACTGTCATCCCATTAAAACAGGACAGTGTAAATAAAGAAATCCCCGCCATGATCTAATCTCTAACCAACAAGGCAGCATCAATAGGCAATATAAGTAAAACACAAATATGCTCGTGTAAATATAATACAAAAAAACAATAGCCTAAAAAGCCACAATGAAGGTACTCAATGACTTTGCAGAAGCCAGAGCAGTAAGAGAATAAACCATTAAGGGCACGACAAGAAAGATCATGGACAAACATCAAACGCCACCGTCCCAATGGGCTTTAGGTAGGCGTCATCACAGGGTCCACAGCCTGTCCGGTCATCGTACAATTAAAGAGGAAAGCATAGTGGCGAACTGTAAAAGGGTCCACCACCAAGCATGCAGTACGTTGCAAAATGATAGGGTCATAACCTCTTTTGATAAACTTTTTAACAAGTTTAACAAAGATAGTATGAAAGTGATCATGACCAAGAATCTTACGAAGTTTATAAATCACATCACCATAGAAGTCAGGTTGTGATAGTCCTTGTCGCAGAAGAGTCCTTAAATTACATTTATATTTGGAAAGAAGATCAGGGTTACGATAATAAAATTTTGCAAAGGTTTTACGAAGTTTATGGTAACGGTAACCCTGATTGAGTAACTTTTTAGTTATACAAAGATTACGAATATTAAAGTCCTCAACTCGGGTACAAGCTCTAGAAAAACGAATAAGTTGAGACAGATACACCCCATAAGAAGTTGCTCGGGGAACATCCCCATCCAAGTGGGGATAATTAACAATGTCAAAATTAAAATTATCTCTCTTGTCATAGATTTTGCTAATTATTTTACCATTTTCAATCGAGAGATCTAAATCAAGGAAAGAAGCGTTATTATCAGATATATTTTCTTTATTAAGCCGAAGTTCTTTAGGATAAATATTATGAACCATAGTTGGAAAGAAAGGGTTGTCAATGTTCAGTATGTCATCCAGATACCGAGAGGTGTCATTAAAAGCTTCAATAACATCTGCCTGGTTATCTGGTGAAAGACTCAACATGAAATCCCTTTCATAGCAAAATAAAAACAAATCTGCGACAAGTGGTGCACAGTTCGTACCCATAGGGATACCAACAATTTGTCTATAAACGGAGGTACCATACCTGACGAAAATATTATCTAATAGGAAGATGAGTGCTTCACAAACTTCATAGCAAGTCCACATAGTATAATTGTTTAAACTGCCGTTAGTGAAAAACGCTTTAATATTATTACATGCCAAAAATGTAGTATTTTCTCTAGCGAATGTTTTTTGAATAAGAGAAATTAGCTTGTCTTTAATAAGATGATGTGGTAAGGTTGTATATAGTGTAGAGAAGTCATAGGTACTTAATGATGAAACTTGACCTTTATTGAAAATTTTATCAAGAACGTCTCCTGAATTTTTTATAGACCAAAATAAATTAATCCCAGAGTTTTCATAAGTTTTATCACAATATAGTTTAACGTGATCTTTAACGGCAGTAAGACAAGAAGTTAAAAGTTTGGAGATGTTTGTTGTCGTGCAGGCACTAGAATTAGAAATAAAGCGAGCCTTATATGGATTTTTATGTAATTTAGGAATCCAGTACATGGTAGGCAGTTTATTTTGCTTATCGCTTACACCAGCCTTGAAAGTAGTGCACCGAGTGATATGTGCGGAAACAACATCATCCTCAGTAAAATTAACTGGAGTATATGAATTGGTGCTGCCGAGTTCCAGAGATAAAACATTGACGTAATGTAGGCGTCAAACAATAATTACATTATTAGCTGCTTTATCTGCAGGAACTAAAACAAATTTATTATGAAATTCCTGAATTCCCGATTTTAGATTACGAAAGGAAAACCTAGGTCTCGGAGGTAGTAAAGAGGGGTTAGCATTATAAAAGTTAATACGTGTATCTATAATTTTAAGAATAGATTTTTTCCAAGTAGAAAGCGAGTTTGGGTCCGCATGTTCTCTACGACACCATTTTATACTAAAATCTTCAATGGAGTGGGCGATCTGGGCACGACAGGCATTAAAATCAATAGCTGAAGGTAATCTATATTTAGGACCTTTCGAAAACAAATGCCGAATACGTTTATCAACAATATCTAAATTACCAGTGATGACATGACCTGCTGGAGCATAGCAAAATTTTGATGTGTTGCATTCACATTCCTTAGGAGTATTAAGTACTATATTAAGGTCAGAAACTATTTTGTTGTAGTTGAAAATAATATTTCTAATAGGTTTTTTATACTTATAACAAATTACAGGACTTTCGGAATTTTTGAAATATTTTGGGATAGAATCAACTACACGAGTATCCCGAAAAATACTAGGCATGTCAATGAAATCAATACCTTTATTAATATATAGTAGTTTTAGAAAATGCCTGACGTGATCAGACTCCTTGTCAATATGGGGTCGGAGAACATGTTGTGTGTAGCTTTGAACTATGGAAGCAGTGTTATACAAGGGATCTGTACGAATGAAAATTTTGTCGGCTTCCTCGTCGATCAACTTCAGTGAAGAAATAGACAAAGATGTAAGCCGTGAAAGCATAGAGTGCTTTCCAGACTGTTTAAAAATAGTATGTAAATCAGCGACAGAAATAATTACACGCGATTTACGTTTGATGTTACCATTACGCCTAAGACCATGAGACCTAGATTTACGCTTTCGAATAGAAAATATAGAAAAAATGTCAATATTAGGATCTTTAGAAATATTTCCTTCTTGGTAAATATTGTCATTAAGGCCGAGTGGATAAGGCGTCTGTAAGTTTTTCATCCACTTAAGTTCTGCAATGTGTCTAGCTTTTATTTTGAAGCTTTTAGTAGCATCATTATCAAAAAATAAATATTCAACTGGTTGAACAGTTACGTAATTAAAATTATGACCTGACTGACGAAAGTGTTGGTACAAGTAATTTTTTAACTTTTTAGGATTACTTGCATTATATGCACATCTCCCGTTCAAACTGATGCTTCTCATAGTTTCGTGAAAATTCATCAAGGAGTTATAGAGTGCAGACAAGATTTGTGTCTGAAAATATTCAAAGGGCCATAACTGCTTTTAATATCACAGAACCGGAACAAGACAATGTTATGCATATCTCTTCTTCATACTGATGCTTTTCATAATTTTTTGTGAAAATTCATCATGGGCTATAGAGAACTAGTGTGGACAAGATTTTTGAGTGAAAATATTCAAAGGGCCATAACTCTGTAAATTATCATCAAACCGGAATGAGACAAAGTTATGCACATCAACCCTTCATACTGATGTCTTTCATAAAGTTTCGTGAAAATCCATCTAGAAGTTATGGAGAAATAGCGCGGACAAGATTTTGAACAGATCGGCCAACTGACGACTTATATATTTTTTTGCAGGGGAATAATCAATATTCAAAACAAGAGGACCTTATTAAAAGACCCTGAATTTTTCACCAACACCATATCCCTCACAAGTAACTAACCCCTCAATGGCAATCTGTGTAACAAGACACCATATCCCCTCACAAGTAACTAACCCCTCCATGGCAATCTGTGTAACAAGACACCATATCCCCTCACAAGTAACTCCATGGCAATCTTGGTAACCAAGACACCATATCCCTCACAAGTAACTAACCCCTCCATGGCAATCTTGGTAACCAAGACACCATATCCCTCACAAGTAACTTACCCCTCCATGGCAATCTTGGTAACCAAGACACCATATCCCACACAAGTAACTTACCCCTCCATGGCAATCTTGGTAACCAAGACACCATATCCCTTACAAGTAACTTACCCCTCCATGGCAATCTTGGTAACCAAGACACCATATCCCACACAAGTAACTTACCCCTCCATGGCAATCTTGGTAACCAAGACACCATATCCCTTACAAGTAACTTACCCCTCCATGGCAATCTTGGTAACCAAGACACCATATCCCACACAAGTAACTTACCCCTCCATGGCAATCTTGGTAACCAAGACACCATATCCCTCACAAATAACTTACCCCTCCATGGCAATCTTGTTGAAGCCATCATTGAGCACTTGAAATCTGTCCTTCCTAATATTTGTGTCATCTTCTTCTTCTTCTTTGTCGAATTCTGTCTTCAGGTAACGTTTACGTAGATTCTTCATATAATCTCCGAAACTCAGCAGGTTGTTGATTGTTGCAATCTGAGTAAATAACACAATGTCCTGTAATCTGGTGAATGTGCTTACTAACTGAGTAAATCACACAATGTCCTGTAATCTGGTGAATGTGCTTACTGTGTAAATAACACAATGTCCTGTAATCTGGTGAATGTGCTTACTGTGTAAATAACACAATGTCCTGTAATCTGGTGAATGTGCTAACTGTGTAAATAACACAATGTCCTATAATCTGGTGAATGTGCTTACTAACTGTGTAAATAACACAATGTCCTGTAATCTGGTGAATGTGCTTACTAACTGTGTAATTAACACAATGTCCTGTAATCTGGTGAATGTGTTTACTGAGTAAATAACACAATGTCCTGTAATCTGGTGAATGCGCTTACTAACTGTGTAAATAACACAATGTCCTGTAATCTAGTGAATGTGCTTACTAACTGAGTAAATAACACAATGTCCTGTAATCTGGTGAATGTGCTTACTAACTGAGTAAATAACACAATGTCCTGTAATCTGGTGAATGTGCTTACTAACTGAGTAAATAACACAATGTCCTGTAATCTGGTGAATGTGCTTACTAACTGTGTAAATAACACAATGTCCTGTAATCTGGTGAATGTGCTTACTAACTGTATAAATAACACAATGTCCTGTAATCTGGTGAATGTGCTTACTAACTGTGTAAATAACACAATGTCCTGTAATCTGGTGAATGTGCTTACTGTGTAAATAACACAATGTCCTGTAATCTGGTGAATGTGCTTACTAACTGTGTAAATAACACAATGTCCTGTAATCTGGTGAATGTGCTTACTAACTGTGTAAATAACACAATGTCCTGTAATCTGGTGAATGTGCTTACTGTGTAAATAACACAATGTCCTGTAATCTGGTGAATGTGCTTACTAACTGTGTAAATAACACAATGTCCTGTAATCTAGTGAATGTGCTTACTAACTGAGTAAATAACAGAATGTCCTGTAATCTGGTGAATGTGCTTACTAACTGAGTAAATAACACAATGTCCTGTAATCTAGTGAATGTGCTTACTAACTGTGTAAATAACACAATGTCCTGTTATCTGGTGAATGTGCTTACTAACTGTGTAAATAACACAATGTCCTGTAATCTGGTGAATGTGCTTACTGTGTAAATAACACAATGTCCTGTAATCTGGTGAATGTGCTTACTAACTGTGTAAATAACACAATGTCCTGTAATCTAGTGAATGTGCTGACTGAGTAAATAACAGAATGTCCTGTAATCTGGTGAATGTGCTTACTAACTGAGTAAATAACACAATGTCCTGTAATCTAGTGAATGTGCTTACTAACTGTGTAAATAACACAATGTCCTGTTATCTGGTGAATGTGCTTACTAACTGTGTAAATAACACAATGTCCTGTAATCTGGTGAATGTGCTTACTAACTGTACCAAACTCACTTGACAACCCTTCTACTTTAGATAAGGAGAATGATACATACTCACTCCGGAGAATAGATGTACATAGGTTACAATATCAAATTGAACAAACATACCAATAAAGAATTAAACCTTTTTTTCCTTACTACAGAAATATTTTCTCTAAAGTGACAAAATTACTGACATGTAACATTCAAGGTAAAAGTGATTTGTGGAACTGCTATGTGTAATTGAACTGTATTACCCATTATACAACTAAGATTGCAGTTGGCACATAGTGCGTACAGTTGGTGGATAGTGTGTACAGTTGGTGGATAGTGCGTACAGTTGGTGGATAGTGCGTACAGTTCCCAAGAAATAGAGCAGCACTTAATTTTTTTCTAACGCAAATAGGGAAGCAACTCATATGTCTCTGATATTTTTCTCTGATGCCCTTATTTTTCTGTTGCCAGGGAAAAGTCTTCTTTCTCTTTTTTTATATCATTTTCTTGCATACCAGATTGGGTTATCTGTGTTTTATATGGGTGATGGAAAGCCTGATCTTACACATGGGGGAAGATAAAAGTCACACGCTAACATAAACAATGACAGTTGCATGACATCATTGCGTAAATAAACATGCAAAACGTTAGTAGTTGCTGACGTCAATGCGCAGAACCTAAATGATATTTAAGAAAAATAATCAATCATGGGTATCCGGGTCAGACAGGGAGATGTAATTGTCTTAATCGGAAACTCGGCAGAGCCTCGGATCCGATAAAAACAAGTATACCTTGTGTTGGAATTCCCGATCTTCATTGGATACCCATGAAAGATTCTTATAATATTTATGGGAGTATAAATGGAAGTTACCAGATAGTGAAGGTAGAACTTGGGCTCCTTTCTGTCCTGTAGATGCCTCTCTCTGTATATTTCCATCACACCTGTGCATAGCAAGTACAAAATGTTATAAATGACAACATGTACTTCTCCTGCAAGACAAACTACACACATTAAAGAAACTGGATCCTTGTTCAAGGTTTACAAGGCAGAACTAGAAGCTGGATACTAAGAATAAACACTGAAATATGATTCGCTTGGAAGAAAAGCAAAGCACTCTGAGAGAATAGTAGCAGACTCAGTCTTACAGAGTTTGTTAACGAGAGGTAAGGCCAGTCTTTTTTAATTTTTAGGATTGGCAAAACTGAAAAAATGTAGTGTTGTGTTTTCAAAAAAGTTGGTATTTTATACCCATCAAAAAGTACTAAATTTCCTGATTGTATATTACTTTGACGATTATATCATAGTCTGACATAGAATTTTTGCAAATGATTTTTTTTTATTTTTTTTTTATTTTTTAAGCCCCTCCTACCCTATATTTTTGCTGAAAAAATCAATAAAACAATTAATTAAAAAATACTGGCCTAATATAATGTAAAAATAAATGACAGATAATGCAAGATGAGGCAGAGGGGCATGGTTCACCCATGACAGTTTTAAACAAACATGTAAATATATGCATTTGGTAATCAGCATCCCTTACAAAACAAGCGGTAGATGGACAAAGACTGAGAATGTGTGATTGAAAGGTTGTATAAACTGTATCAACAAAAAATGTATATGTCTAAAATATCTAAAATATCTAAAATGTTTCAAACTACAACTAACAGCCAGAATGGGTAAGTTGAATGCTCCTTTAAACAGGTCAAATATGAAAGCTGTCCGAAAAGTTTCTCAACACATTCAACTGTTAAAGTTGTAGCCATTTTAATCTAAAAAAAATGTATAACCAAATTGTTCAATGTGTTATGGATCAACTTTTTAAATTTCATAATCAAAGGTTTGCAAGTAAGGAAGTTACAGAGTGTATTGAATGTTCTATACTGAATGCCCAGACATGGCCTTTTTCCCTTCATAAACAGTGGCCGATATTCAACCCATTCCCCTAGCAAAACAGACTACTTTTCCCCCCTCTTTGGCTGAAAAAAAATCTGTTATTTTTTTATTTTTTTTGCCTAACATTTCACCCTCTAACTTTCTCAACATTATTATGTTTGGGATAAATTTTTAGAAGACAGTTTATCTAAAATGTACCTCTTTTGCATATTTGCACACCCAAATCTTCAATTTCTGCATACTACACTGTTCCCCCTATATCTCAAAATCACAATATTTTGTCCCCTTTAACTCGAAAATCGTTTTTTTTCCCCATATTGAAGGGCCTGGGCCTCTTCCCTTATTTCCAAAAAAAAAGCCCTGCCAGTGCAGGTATAATATACATTACTGACGTCAATATTTACTGCTTCTCGAACTATTCTCTGCAGGAGCGGAAACATGTTCTCTTTACGTGATATTCACGTGTTAAATAAAACGGCGAACCATTGTTAATCTGTATTTGATTATATTGTTATATTTTTATTTTTTAATTCTTTGTGATCTCTGAATCTTCTGCCTAGGAGTTGTGCCTTTATATGTGGTAATAACTCTGATGTTAGTTAGAAACTTTTCATCAACAATGCTTGGTCATCGGGCCCTTATGATTGTCATTAATCTGTGAGTATTTTCCTTCCCAAAAAATAAACCAAGATACAGCCGGGTGTTTGCTAGATGAATCTAAGAATTTCTTTGTTTTCATTGTTATTTTATCCAGTATTTTATCCAGTTATTTTGTCCAGTTATTTTATCCAGTTATTTTGTCCAGTTATTTTGTCCAGTTATTTTATCCAGTTATTTTATCCAGTTATTTTGTCCAGTTATTTTATCCAGTTTTTTTGTCCAGTTATTTTATCCAGTTATTTTGTCCAGTTATTTTGTCCAGTTATTTTATCCAGTTATTTTGTCGAGTTATTTTATCCAGTTATTTTGTACAGTTATTTTATCCAGTTATTTTGTGCAGTTATTTTATCCAGTTATTTTGTCCAGTTATTTTATCCAGTTTTTTTGTCCAGTTATTTTATCCAGTTATTTTGTCCAGTTATTTTATCCAGTTATTTTATCCAGTTCAACAAAAAATTGTATAATTGTAGAATTCTCCGCACTGTCGATTACAGATGGATATGTATAGTGTATAGTGCACCACCAACAATCACCCTAACACCTGTAATTGATAGCGCACCACCAACAATCACCCTAACACCTGTAATTGATAGTGCACCACCAACAATTACCCTAACACCTGTAATTGATAGTGCACCACCAACAATCACCCTAACACCTGTAATTGATAGTGCACCACCAACAATCACTCTAACAACTGTAACTGATAGTGCACCATCAACAATCACCCTAACACCTGTAATTGATAGTGCACCACCAACAATCACCCTAACACCTGTAATTGATAGTGCACCACCAACAATCACCCTAACACCTGTAATTGATAGTGCACCACTAACCAATCACTAGCATCTGTAATTGATAGTGCACCACTAACCAATCACCCTAGCACCCGTAATTGATAGTGCACCACTAACCAATCACCCTAGCTCCCGTAATTGATACTGCACCACTAACCAATCACTCTAGCACCTGTAATAGATAGTGCACAACTAACCAATCACTCTAGCATCTGTGACTGATCCACTGTAGCATCTGTATTTAATAGTGCACCACTAACCAATCACTCTAGCATCTGTAGTTACTAGTGCACCACTAACCAATCACTCTATCCTCTGTAAATGATAGTGCACTACTAACCAATCAACCAGTGCCACACTAACCAACCACTCTAGCATCTGTAATTGATAGTGCACTCACTAATCAATCACTCTATTTTCTGCAATAGATAGTGCTCCACTAGCCATACACATGTTACATGCATGTTTATAATTGGATATAAATAATGGCTTAAAGCATGAACACTGAGCACAAGAAGCTCTAAGAAAATAAATACCAGCTTTTACAACTAACAAAGAATTATGATCCAGAAATTACCTTTCAGTTCCTCAGCAAAGTTACTCAAGACATCAACAAATAATTCCAAACTTCTCAGCACTATACTTTCTCCTAGCATAGTTGCTACTTGTATCTAAAAAGGACACAAAGATTGTCTCAGCACAATATAATCCCTTGCTACTTGTATTTAGACAAGATTGTCTCAATTACAATATGATGCTTTTAGCATCATTGCTACTTGTACCTAGAATGACACAAAGACTGTACAATATAATGGTTTCTCCCAGCATCATTGCTACTTGTACCTAGAATGACAGGAAGACTGTCTGAAGTAAAATATAATGGTTTCTCCCAGCATCATTGCTACTTGTATCTAGATTGACACGAAGACTGTCTGAAGTACAATATAATGGTTTCTCCCACCATCATTGCTACTTGTATCTAGAATGACACGAAGACTGTCTGAAGTACAATATAATGGTTTCTCCCAGCATCATTGCTACTTGTATCTAGAATGACACGAAGACTGTCTGAAGTACAATATAATGGTTTCTCCCAGCATCATTGCTACTTGTACCTAGAATGACACGAAGACTGTCTGAAGTACAATATAATGGTTTCTCCCAGCATCATTGCTACTTGTACCTAGAATGACACAAAGACTGTTTGAAGTACAATATAATGGTTTCTCCCAGCATCATTGCTACTTGTACCTAGAAGGACACAAGGCCTGTCTGAAGTACAATATAATGGTTTCTCCCACCATCATTGCTACTTGTATCTAGAATGACACAAAGACTGTCTGAAGTACAATATAATGGTTTCTCCCAGCATCATTGCTACTTGTACCTAGAATGACACAAAGACTGTCTGAAGTACAATATAATGGTTTCTCCCAGCATCATTGCTTCTTGTACCTAGAATGACACGAAGACTGTCTGAACTACAATATAATGGTTTCTCCGACCATCATTGCTACATGTACCTAGAATGACACAAAGACTGTCTGAAGTACAATATAATGGTTTCTCCCAGCATCATTGCTACTTGTACCTAGAATGACACGAAGACTTTCTGAAGTACAATATAATGGTTTCTCCCAGCATCATTGCTACTTGTACCTAGAAGGACACAAGGCCAGTCTGAAGTACAATATAATGGTTTCTCCCACCATCATTGCTACTTGTATCTAGAATGACACAAAGACTGTCTGAAGTACAATATAATGGTTTCTCCCAGCATCATTGCTACTTGTACCTAGAATGACACAAAGACTGTCTGAAGTACAATATAATGGTTTCTCCCACCATCATTGCTACTTCTACCTAGAAGGACACAAGGCCTGTCTGAAGTACAATATAATGGTTTCTCCCAGCATCATTGCTACTTGTACCTAGAATGACACGAAGACTGTCTGAACTACAATATAATGGTTTCTCCGACCATCATTGCTACATGTACCTAGAATGACACAAAGACTGTCTGAAGTACAATATAATGGTTTCTCCCACCATCATTGCTACTTGTACCTAGAATGACACGAAGACTTTCTGAAGTACAATATAATGGTTTCTCCCAGCATCATTGCTACTTGTACCTAGAACGACACGAAGACTGTGTGAAGTACAATATAATGGTTTCTCCCAGCATCATTGCTACTTGTACCTAGAACGACACAAAGACTGTCTGAAGCACAATATAATGTTTTCTCCCACCATCATTGCTACTTGTACCTAGAATGACACAAAGACTGTACAATATAATGGTTTCTCCCAGCATCATTGCTACTTGTACCTAGAATGACAGGAAGACTGTCTGAAGTAAAATATAATGGTTTCTCCCAGCATCATTGCTACTTGTATCTAGATTGACACGAAGACCGTCTGAAGTACAATATAATGGTTTCTCCCAGCATCATTGCTACTTGTATCTAGAATGACACGAAGACCGTCTGCAGTACAATATAATGGTTTCTCCTAGCATCATTGCTACTTGTATCTAGAATGACACGAAGACTGTCTGAAGTACAATATAATGGTTTCTCCCAGCATCATTGCTACTTGTATCTAGAATGACGAGAAGACTGTCTGAAGTACAATATAATGGTTTCTCCCAGCATCATTGCTACTTGTATCTAGAATGACACGAAGACTGTCTGAAGTACAATATAATGGTTTCTCCCAGCATCATTGCTACTTGTACCTAGAATGACACAAAGCCTGTCTGAAGTACAATATAATGGTTTCTCCCAGCATCATTGCTACTTGTACCTAGAATGACACGAAGACTGTCTGAAGTACAATATAATGGTTTCTCCCAGCATCATTGCTACTTGTACCTAGAATGACACGAAGACTGTCTGAAGTACAATATAATGGTTTCTCCCAGCATCATTGCTACTTGTACCTAGAATGACACGAAGACTGTCTGAAGTACAATATAATGGTTTCTCCCAGCATCATTGCTACTTGTATCTAGAATGAAACAAAGACTGTCTAAAGTACAATATAAGTTTCTCCCAGCATCATTGCTACTTGTATCTAGAAGTATACACAGGTTCCCTAAAGTACCCTATCATGATTTCTCCCAGCCTCACTGCTCATTGTATCTTGTAGGATACAAACATTGTCTAAGTACAATATACTGGTTTCTCCCAGCATCACTGCTACTTGTATCTACTTTAAGATGCTGACCATGAGGGCAGGGCCTACTTGAATATAATAACTATCAGTGAATGCCCTACTCTAAGAGCATGTCCATCAGGGCAGGGCCTACTTGAATATAATAATTATCAGTGAATGTCCTACTCTAAGATCATGTCCATCAGGGCAGGTCCTACTTTAAGATATTTACCATCAGGGTAGGGCCTACTTTAAGATATTGACCATCAGGGCAGGGCCTACATTACGACAATAACTATCAGTGCAGGGCCTACTTTAAGATGCTGACTGTCAGGGCAGGGCCTACTTTAAGACAATAACTATCAGCGCAGGGCCTATTTACATTTTCAGATAATGACCATCAGGGCAGGGTCTACTTTAAGATGATGACTATCAGGGCAGGGCCTTCTTTAAGATAATGACTATCAGCGCAGGGCCTATTTACATTTTCAGATAATGACCATCAGGGCATGGCCTTCTTTAAGATAATGACTATCAGCGCAGGGCCTATTTATATTTTCAGATAATGACCATCAGGGCAGGGTCTACTTTAAGATGGTGACTATCAGGGCAGGGCCTACTTCAAGATAATGACCATCAGGGCAGGGCCTACTTACATTTTGTTCAATCATTTGGAAGATGATGACTGGCAAGGACGTGTTGTAGAAACCTTCACCATCCTGATCTGGCGGTTCATCTTTCAACCAGTCCTACAAGAATAGGTGTAAGAGGGGTGATCCAAAAATTGTGGACACTGCCCATAATAAGAAAAGTATTTAGGATATCACTTTTAAAGGGAGTACATCAGGATTGGTATTTTTTCAGAAAATTTCAAATACATAATGTCTGTATTATATTAATGAAAATAAACTTAAAGCCATAAATCTGCAAAAGAAATCACATTGAAGACAAAAAATAAAAGACCCAAAGAAGGTATTTCCCAACTATGGTTACGCCTTAGAGTTAACTATTTTAAACTTGGTGGCAAAAAACACCAGCGTCATGTGTAGATATCACCAAGGTGCTCTGCATGTCTCCGCGGCCTGGATAGTAATTACTATCAGGGCAGGGCCTACTTAAAATACTCTCTACATTGCTTCTAAAACGTTCTCGCCTCTCATCGCTGCGTGTTCGAATCCCACTGGGAGCTTCCCTTGTCAAGTTAGAAAGTGTTGATTCATATGGATGGTGGGAAGTATATAGTACTGGTTCTACCCAGGAAGAACAGGGTGGTCTGCCTCTACCACAAAAAAAATCAACTGTCGTATATGGCCTAACATGTGCTAAAAATGACGTTCAACACTACTGAAACAAACAAATGACAGCTTTATAGAGCTCGAGAATTCCTCTGTGGCCTGGTAACACTTGTTGTATAGTTATCAATTACTGCTCTGTATGATAGGAACCTGTTGATGTTCATTTCACATTTTAATAGGTCATTTCATAGCGTTTTATTTTTTTACAAATGTAGGCTGAAGCCTGATGTACTCCCTTTAAATCCTACTATGATGCTATACATCCATTGTTTCTGGAAAGTGTTCTATAACAAATTATCCATTGTTTCTGGAAAGTGTTCTTGTAACAAATAGTAATGTAATTTATAAGTGAAATACTGTAGGTTAGTAGCACCTCGCAGCTCACAACATCACTTCCAATACACTTGACAGCAATAGCAGAAAACATCATTTATTTATTACTTTTTAAAATACTCTCTACATTGGCTGATACACTGTTGACCCATTGGTCAAATACATCTTTATACCAAGCTTTATCAAATTATTTGTTATTTGCCTCATCAAGATCATTGAAATGCTCGAGATGCAAGAATTGATGCCACTCTTTTAATTCCATTACTTTTTTCTGTTTTTCAGTAATTTTGACCACTTAAACAAGTCATCTTAAATGCTGATGTACTATTCCAAAACAAGTAGCAGGTTAGCAAACAAAAGTTGTAAAATACAATGATGATCTTCGTCTGCCACCCTCTTCCACCTAGCTGACATTGTCTCTCCCAGGCATTGGTCTACCAGGTCACATACTGTCATTTATGGATTTAGGTCCATTTCAGAGTCATTTGTGTCATTTATAGACCAAAGATGGGCATATCCTCGACCTCTCAGTTTTCAACCTCTTAACAATAACTAGCTAGGTATATCAGTGAAATATTATATATTTAACCTAATACATTAGAAGAAATGAACTATCCAACTACCTCGCTTATAATCAAATTTAATTTAATTTCCATCCAATAATATTTGTAATTGATGACCTCCATTTGGTTACCTGCAGGTTTCTACCACTTCATTTACTGAAACTGTTGATGCAGTGTTTATATACAGGCAGTTTTATGCAAATGTGTTGACCTATTTTGTTGACACAGAAAAGCGCCAAATTGTCAACAATTTTTTATTTCAAATGAAAGAAGCAATGCCTTACTTTACATTTGCTTTTTTCCCCAAATAAATTACCCTCTTAATAATATTATTAATAACCACCAGGACTATGTACATAGGAGAAAACAATTTGCGTTCTCTTAATATTGAGTAAACATTAAACCTGCTCCAACAAATTGACCAGGCTTGGGTTGGTTGTAATAAGGAAGACCAGAAATCACAGCTTCAGCTCTGAACGCGTCAACCTACCTTTTGTTCTGACTTTAATGTATTTCCTGTCCATTCCTGTATGTTCTTTTTCATATTTCTTAAATATCTGAAAAACAAAACAAAAGATGCATATAAATGACACAAGCAGCCATTTTAAATTATGAAAACGATGTTATAAGCTGATATAAAACATTACGACAATATAAAACATGCTTATAATTGATGTTTTTTGTTTTATTTTCAAATGTTGCCAACTAATAATGGAAGTTTATGTAATAAACGTGGTTTATGAGAAATCGTAATACCATACACCCATACACTTTGCTTCTCACCAAAACAAACCTACTTTCGATTCTTTGTTTACAAGCAATACTTCCGGTTACAGTTACTCATTAACATTTTAGTCACATGACTAAATTCAGCCAAACAGCATCCTCTCATTGTTTACATCCTCGGTATTTGCAGTAAACTCGGTATATCGTCGCTTCTAATATTTAATTTACATCTCTCGTGCAGACTTTTAGGGATGTATCACTCGCCTTATGATTCATCGAACATTCGAAGATCTTATTAGCAAAGTGACCGTATCAAATTTAATTGCGATCTCATCATTTTGAAAGGAAAATCGTAGAATTATGGCGGGCTTCCCGACTCGCAAATGGACGCCCCGACAAGTATACGACATGATATATTGATCGAAAATTGGGGAGTGTCTGAATTTTCGCGAAGCTCTAGCGAAGTAAGGAATTAAAATGCCGTCGTCCTTGCCGAAGGCTATGTAAAAGAGAATTCAATCCCGGAAGAGACTAGGCAAAAATTGATCGAGCCAAACACAGAGGAATTCTAAAAATAGACGTGAATCCGCATCACGTGACGAAGTACCTGCCGATGCGCGGATTAAACAAAGGAACTTTATAAATAGACAAGAATCCGGATCACATGACGAAACACCTGACCACGCAGATGACGTCACAAACAAACATGTCGGCGCCCACGGAGGAACAAATCTGCAACACCACCAGGAGAAATCGGCCTCTTTTGGTAAGAAATGCGCGACATGCCGGTCAATTTGGCTTAGCTTTCGGGACGGATCAACTTGCCTGATACCGACCAGGTTATTTCTAACGTTTACGGCCTCGGAAACAGAAGATGAGGTCCTGAAAACTCCACGGAGTGCTTCTATCATGCTACGCCGGCCAGCTGACGATCTCCCGGTGGTTAATGTCATTCCTCCAAAATTAAAGAATGACATTGCCGTACACAAACACGTGAATTTAGCAATGCTGACATCAGTTTACACAGGAGCCACGAGTTTCGAGCAGCATTTTCGAAGTACAAGAAAGTGTTGTGTGAAACAGAGCTTTACCAGCGGAAGGAACTAGAGAGCTATAGCGATTGATCAATGGCTTGTACCGTCAGTACACACTTCTACATCTACCTTAATGCATTCTCAAGAAAGGCAGAACAATATGAACTGTTGAAAACTCCAGTGGATTGGGGTTACTGCGAAACCAAACAACCAAGCTCTATCTCGCATAGACGAAACAAGCGAATAGTACGAGTGTTCTAAATATATCTCTTTATCCTTCAGTTTAAGGGTTGATCAACAGGTTATACATGTCTTTAAGAAGTCACGAGTGTTCTTAGTGCTTCTACTCTTAAATAGGGTTAACTGAAGAAGTACGGGTGTTCATAGCACTTCTTCATGTTTTTTTTTTTTGTAGGCTTAGCCACTGCATCAATGTTATACATGTCTTTTAGAAGTCACGAGTGTTCTCAGTGCTTCTACTCTTTACATAGTGTTAATTGAAGGAGTACGGGTGTTCATAGCACTTCTTCAAATGGTCTTTGTTAGGCTTAGCCTCTGCATCAAGGCTTATATTTAGAAGTCACGCGTGTTCAAAGTGCTTCTACTTTATCATGTTCAATGACCTTCAAGTACGAGGTTCTTAGTACTTCTAAAAATGGCTGATGTTAGTATCACAATGTATACAGATGTTTGCAAAGACGGTATGCATCCTACTACACGGTCTTCATCGCCATCACCAGCCTGGATTCATAAACTGGCATCAGAACTACCGTGTCAAAGAACACATAATTTGTGAACCATTAAACTATGAAGTATGAGTTCTCCCAGTATGGCTATTGTTACTTATTTACCATCTTCTACACTGACTTCACAAGACAGTATGTGTTTCAAATAAAATAACTCCATTGCCATCACCATTCAGGATTCATAGACCGTTCATAACAACTACTGACATACTTCAGGAAACGTCAAACTGTACATACTGTTTATGTTCCAATATGTATCTCACAAAGAGCACTACTCATCATGTAAGGAGTTTGAACTTGTATTACAAATCTGTAGACAGGCTGTTGAAATTATTATCATTTTGTTTTATATTACATGCCTAAACATACTTGTATCAAACATGTGCATTAGTTACCAATGCATTAGTTACCAATAGGTGGTATCTGACTATCGCCTTAACATAGTTATCAGTAGGAGTCCTCCTCATCTTTCTGCTACCTGTCATAGTAGGCTAATGCATATGTTCCATATTGGCATCCATTGCCTGTTGTCTGGCATCTATAGAACATAGTCATGGCCTGCCATTTGCTGTCTTATGCCACTGCATCTGTAACCCACAGTCTGTCATTGTGGGCGTCAATCATAGCTGCCATCATGGGCTAACACATCCATGGCCCGTTGTCTGCCATCAAACTCTTGCATCCACAGGCTGCTACCAGCAATCGTAGGCCAATGCATTCATTGCCCGCTGTCTGCCATCATAGACGCGTGCATCCATAGCCCGTCGACTGCCATCTTAGGACTATGCATCCATTGCCCGCTGTCTGCCATTCGTATCATACTCATACATCCATAGCCCGTCGCCTGCCATCGTAGGCCAATGCATCCATTGACCGCTGTCTGCCATCGTAGACTAATGCATTCATAACCCATTGCCTGCGATCAGAGGACAATGCAGCCGTTGCCCGCTATCTGCCATTCGTAGTCTCATGCTTCCATAGCCCATTGCCTGCCATCGTATGCCTATGCTTCAGTTGCCCGATGTCTGCCATCGTAGATTCATGCATCCATAGCCCGTTGCCTGCCATTGTAGGCCAATGCATCCATTGCCCGCTATCTGCCATCATATACTAATGCATTCATAGCCCGTTGCCTGCCATAATAGGCCAACACATCCATAGTCCATTGCCTCCCATCGTAGGCCAATGCATCCATTGCCCTCTGTCTGCCATCGCAAACTCGTGCTTCCATAGCCCGTTGCCTGCCATCTTCGGCAAATGCTTCCATTGCCCTCTGTCTGCCTTCGTAGACTACTGCATCCATAACCCGTTACTTGCCATAATAGGCCAACGCCTCCATTGCCTGCTATCTGCCATGCATAGATTCATGCATCCATGGCCCTCTGTCAGCCATCGTAGGCCAACGCATCCATTGCTCGCTGTCTGCCATGCATAGACTCATGCATCCTTGGCCCTCTGTCTGCCACCGTCGGCCAATGCTTTCATTGCCCTTTGTCTGCCATCGTAGACTAATGCATTCATAGCTTGTTGCCTGCCATCGTAATATTTAATAATTTATTATCAGGATTAACCATATCATGTTAGCTAGTTACAATTTACTTCAACGTCTCACATTAACATGTTTATATCATTATGCTAATACCTATAACAGGCTCTGCCGAGAGGGTCCATAGTGATCAATTTACCTTAGCTCATACCTCCAAGTCCTTCCGTCCATTTAATATGGATGTCTTGGCATAGCCTGTTCATCAGCTTTCACTTCATATATCAAGCTTTAAAGCAATAGCAACTCTACACTTTATTAGCAGTTGACAACACCATCATGTCAATTCCTCACAGTTAAAACTTAAATATTTATTTACTCCTGTACCATGACTTCACAGTATTAATCATGCTTCCTATTTTTGTCATGACATATACTTATTAGACTATTCATTTTCCACATTTTACAACTTCGTATCACAGCTTGTTGAAGCCGTTTCAGTAACACAACCTGCTTTTATAGGTAGGTTCACCTTTCCGCAGTCTACCAACTTAGGCTCAACAACTCAACCTGCTATCGTCGGTTACGACCACATGTCCGTGGCCTGCTACAATACCCCATGAAAATACATTGTATGCTGCCTGCTATCATAGGGTCAGCATCAACCTGCTATCGACGGTTGTCCACCCGTCCGCCGCCTGCTAACCTCGGCCCAGCATCGACCTGCTACCATAGGTTGTCCATCCGTCCGTCGCCCTACCTGCTACAGGAGGTTGTCCACCCGTCATCTCCTGCTATCGTAGGCTCTGCATCAACCAGCTACCATAGGTTGTCCACCCGTCCGCCGCCTGCTATCATAGGCTCTGCATCAACCTGCTATCGTAGGTTGTCCACCCGTCCGTCGCCTGCTATCGTAGGCTCTGCATCAACCTGCTATCGTAGGTTGTCCACCTGTCTGTCGCCTGCTATCGTAGGCTCTGCATCAACCTGCTATCGTAGGTTGTCCACCCGTCCGTCGCCTGCTATCGTAGGCTCTGCGTCAACCTGCTATCGTAGGCTGTCCATCCGTCCGTCGCCTGCTATCGTAGGCTCTGCATCAACCTGCTATCGTAGGTTGTCCACCCGTCTGTCGCCTGCTATCGTAGGCTCTTGCATCAACCTGCTATCGTAGGTTGTCCACCCGTCTGTCGCCTGCTATCGTAGGCTATGCATCAACCTGCTATCGTAGGTTGTCCATCCGTCCGTCGCCTGCTATCGTAGGCTCTGCATCAACCTGCTATTGTAGGTTGTCCATCTGTCACTCGCCTGCTATCGTAGGCTCTGCATCAACCTGCTACCGTAGGTTGTCCACCCGTCCGTCGCCTGCTATCGTAGGCTCTGCACCAACCTGCTACCGTAGGTTGTCAACCGGACCGTCACCTGCTATCGTAGGCTCTGCGTCAACCTGCTATCGTAGGTTTTCCATCCGTCCGTCGCCTGCTATCGCAGGCTCTGCATCAACCTGCTATCGTAGGTTGTCCACCCGTCTGTCGCCTGCTATCGTAGGCTCTTGCATCAACCTGCTATCGTAGGTTGTCCACCCGTCTGTCGCCTGCTATCGTAGGCTCTGCATCAACCTGCTATCGTAGGTTGTCCATCCGTCTGTCGCCTGCTATCGTAGGCTCTGCATCAACCTGCTATCGTAGGTTGTCCACCCGTCTGTCGCCTGCTATCGTAGGCTCTGCATCAACCTGCTACCGTAGGTTGTCCACCCGTCCGTCACCTGCTCTCGTAGGCTCTGCATCAACCTGCTACCGTCGGCTGTCCGCTGGACCGTCGCCTGCTATCGTAGGCTCTGCATCAACCTGCTATCGTAGGTTGTCCATCCGTCCGTCGCCTGCTATCGTCGGCTCTGCATCAACCTGCTATCGTAGGTTGTCCACCTGTCCGTCGCCTGCTATCGTAGGCTCTGCATCAACCTGCTATCGTAGGTTGTCCACTAGTCCGTCGCCTGCTATCGTAGGCTCTGCATCAACTGTTGCCTGATATCGTAGGCTCTGCATCAACCTGCTATCGTAGGTTGTCCACCCGTCCGTCGCCTGCTATCGTAGGCTCTGCATCAACCTGCTACCGTAGGTTGTCCACCCGTCCGTCGCCTGCTATAGTAGGCTCTGCATCAACCTGCTTCCGTAGGTTGTCCACCCGTCCGTCGCCTGCTATCGTAGGCTCTGCATCAACCTGCTACCGTAGGTTGTCCACCCGTCCGTCGCCTGCTATCGTAGGCTCTGCATCACCCTGCTACCGTAGGTTGTCCACAGGACCGTCGCCTGCTATCGTAGGCTCTGCATCAACCTGCTGTCGTAGGTTGTCCATCCGTCCGTCGCCTGCTATCGTAGGCCTTGCATCAACCTGCTGTCGTAGGTTGTCCACCCGTCCGTCGCCTGCTATCGTAGGCTCTGCATCAACCTGCTATCGTAGGTTGTCCACCAGTCCGTCGCCTGCTGTCGTAGGCTCTGCATCAACTGTTGCCTGCTATCGTAGGATCTGCATCAACCTGCTATCGTCGGTTGTCCACCTGTCCGTCACCTGCTATCGTAGGTTGTCCACTCGTCCGTCGCCTGCTATCGTAGGCTCTGCATCAACCTGCTATCGTATGTTGTCCATCCGTTCGTCCCCTGCTATCGTAGGCTCTGCATCAACCTGCTATCGTAGGTTGTCCACCCGTCTGTCGCTTGCTATCGTAGGCTCTGCATCAACCTGCTACCGTAGGTTGTCTACCTTTTGTCGCCTGCTATCGTAGGCTCTGCATCAACCTGCTACCGTATGTTGTCCATCCGTGTAGGCCCAGCATCAACTTGCTACCATAGGTTTGCCACCCATCTGTTGCCTGCTATCGTGGGCCCAGCATCAACCTGCTACCATAGGTTGTCCACCCATCTATAGCCAGCTATCGCAGGCCCTGCACCACCTGTTACCATAGGTTGTCCCACTTGTCCCACAGTCTGTCACTGGCTATCGTTGGCTGGACTACAAACCTGCTATCGTAGGTTAACCATGTGTTCTCATAGTCGCAACCTGCAGTCTATATAATTAAAGATACAACTTATACGTCATCCGTATCATAATGTTGTACTTTCAACTACATGTATGTCATTTAATTTTTCATCATGTTATATGTATTGCTCATCAAGGACATTACTTAAGGTGTCATTTCCCTCTCTCTTGGGATCAAAACATTTCAAAAATGTTTTCTTTGGGCATAAGGCTTCAATTATCAGCCTTTCCTCCCAAGAAAGAATGACGCATGCTGGCTCAGCCCTCACCAGACTATGTATATAATACTAATAACTAGTCATTACATTAGCTAGTCATTACAATCTAGTCATCTTAGTCTGGGGTACTAAGTCAGTTATGCCAATAAACTTTATAAACATAGTTCCTTCTTTGTCACCTTTACTATCCATGTATGTAGATTAAGCATAAAAATAAAAGAAAAAGAAAGGAAATTGATATGAACTCATCATTCCCATAATTGTTAACTGTGAATTATTATGTACGAGATCACTGTAATAGTTTAATTTCTTTTTAACACTCTTTGTGATGTGCTAGTCAAATCAAGACCAAAGCAGGACAACTATTGGTGTTTTTGTTTCCATTATAAGACAACGTACTGGTTCTGCAGTTCATCCACCATATTGTTGTCCAGAAGTGGTCCCAGATCCTTGGTGTCTATGTTCAGTGATGGGTGCTTCATCAACTCAGGAGAACTGAAATTATACAAAATGTCTTGTTAAGTTACTTTATTTTTTATTACCATGGTATGAAAAGCAAGAATCATTGTTAAACTGGTTTCATTCAAATATTATCAGAAGTTTCACATGAGATGTCATTATTATACATTTCCCTCTGTAACTCTATACAGAGATGCACCCAGGTTTTATCCAGACATGTGTTATGGTACACGACATGACGAAACATAACATGATGTTACGGACAGCATGATTCCTTTATAGCCCCCATTTCTGTAAAAGGACAGGTGTTAAGAGACATGATGTGATGGAGCGCTACATGAAGCAACACAACAAGACTTTACGGACGGCGTGATTCCTATTTAGCTCCCACCCACCATCCACCCCCACCATCACTTTGTGAAGTGTAGGTACAATAACAAATACAAATCTTTAAAAGCAATAACTTGGAATCTGTGTTTTTTACACTTACTCATACATGTTGAGCCACTGTAGCAGCGTAACAAACTCATTGCCTTCAAGCTGCTGACTAATCATCTCTTGTATCTGGAACAGATAGGCAATCAGATATCCAAATGTGATAGGCAATCAGATATCCAAATGTGATAGGCAATCAGATATCCAAATGTGATAGGCAATCAGATATCCAAATGTGATAGGCAATCAGATATCCAAATGTGATAGGCAATCAGATATCCAAATGTGATAGGCAATCAGATATACAATCAGATATCCAAATGTGATAGGCAATCAGATATCCAAATGTGATAGGCAATAAAATATTCAAATGTGATAGGCAATCAGATATCCAAATGTGATAGGCAATCAGATATCCAAATGTGATAGGCAATCAGATATCCAAATGTGATAGGCAATCAAATATCCAAATGTGATAGGCAATCAAATATCCAAATTCGATAGGCAATCAGATATCATATTTTATCACATAACTTACGGTGTTGGAGTGGAATAACCAGGGGTCGAATTTCACAAATTTAGCCACCAGCTAAAAATATCCAGTGACTAAAAAATCTACTAGCTAAAATCGCTTCTCACTAGCATTTTTATTCAAGTAATAACGGGATGTAAATTCTGTTTCAAAATAGTGTTTTAGTATATATATGTAAGGCGTGTATTATGTGATAACTGACTATATACTAGACCGTCACTACAGTACTGTTTACTGCACTGTTTCATTTGTTTGTTATAATTTATTATTGATTATTGATTATTGTGTTGATGATAAGGAAATTTTCCTGTATGGAACTATGAATTGTGAACCTTATTATTGATTATTGTGTTGATGATAAGGAAATTTTCCTGTATGGAACTATGAATTGTGAACCTTACCTTTCTCCGCGTTCGCTTGACTCCATCTCGTCATTTTGTCTTTTGAAAAACGAAGTGATTTTGCGAGCAGACGATTCTGCCATGATAATTGATTGTGTGAAGTCCCGAGTTATCTTACCGGAATTTGATATCGATTCATTATGTATAGACGCTTGCACTAGTCTTGTTTACTGGATAAGCGTCAATCTGATACAGACTGCATTTACTATTTTTGATTGACAATGAAGTTACACAAATAATCGTGGAATTGGAGAGAGGTTTGACTACATATGTCGTTGGACTATTTGTTGGTTCTGTCAGTCTGTTGTGGGTGATATCCAATCAAGTGTGTGCTATTTATTTCTACTCGCAGAAAAAAGCAAGTGCTCGAAATTTTCAGTAGCAATCTGAAAAATCAACTCGCATTTTGCGAGTCCGTAAGAGTGAAATTCGACCCCTGATAACACCATTCTATATTTTCGATATACCACTAGTTATATACCGTATTTCCTCTAATAGTATCTGCTTACCGACTGTTTCCTTATAAAATTACTGTACGGCAATCTTTTACTGTGACACCGGTATTGACTAAACCTAAACCCGACAATATACTGAGTATATTACTGTCATCACTTTGCATCTGTATGATACACATTTCCGTCGAACTTGATGATTTCAACACGGGTTGCTTGCGTATGAATTGAATAATAATGGAAGATAAATAGTAAATTGAAACAAAGGAGATAAATAAAAGCGGTAATTTGTATTGATGATGATAGCCCTTTAAGGTTTATGTCATTGACCATACTGGTGTCGAAGTAAAAAAACTTCCGTAATCAAATCCATTAGCGGTAAAGACGATTTTTTTTTTTTTTTTAAGAACTTTTGGATTTTTGAAGAAGGTAAACATTTTTAAAACAGGTGGGGGCACTTCTATTAGGGAAGGCGCTACTAATAGAGGAAATACAGTAAGTATGCAAATAAGCTTAGTATGAACTGTAAAAAAAATTTGATAACAACTATGATCCAATTCCCACGGTTTATGTCGGTTTTGCGTGTTAAAGCGACATGCAAACTGCAATAAAAGTCGATATGAGAGTTATGTGATAAATAGAATCTAACATTCGTTCTCATTCATTATTGTATTTAATACACTCGTTAGCAAAAATGATATAATGCTCGGCAAGAGCCTCGCATTATATCATTTTGCCAACTCGTTAAATAAATTCAATAATGAATGAGTACTCATGTAAGATCCTCCATATACAGATAAGCAATCAGATATGCAATTCCCTAATAAAACAGCTATACAATCATACAGATAGGCTCACTCCATACTAAAATAGTTATAAAGTCATACGGATGGGCTCATTCCATACTAAAACAGCTATACAAAAATATAGATAGGCTCACTCCATATTAAAACAGTCAAATAGTCCTACAGATGGGCTCATTCCATACTAAAACAGTCATACAGATGGGCTCATTCCATACTAAAACAGTCATACAGATGGGCTCATTCCATACTAAAACAGTCCTACAGATGGGCTCATTCCATACTAAAACAGTCAAACAGTCATACAGATGGGATCATTCCATACTAAAACAGTCAAACAGTCTTAGAGATGGGCTGATTCCATACTAAAACAGCTATACAGTCATACAGATGGGCTGATTCCATACTAAAACAGCTATACAGTCATACAGATGGGCTCATTCCATACTAAAACAGTCAAACAGTCTTACAGATGGGCTCATTCCATACTAAAACAGTCAAACAGTCATACAGATGGGCTCATTCCATACTAAAACAGTCAAACAGTCTTACAGATGGGCTGATTCCATACTAAAACAGTCAAACAGTCTTACAGATGGGCTCATTCCATACTAAAACAGTCAAACAGTCTTTCAGATGGGCTGATTCCATACAAAAACAGTCAAACAGTCATACAGATGGGCTCATTCCATACTAAAACAGTCAAACAGTCTTACAGATGGGCTCATTCCATACTAAAACAGTCAAACAGTCTTACAGATGGGCTCATTCCATACTAAAACAGTCAAACAGTCTTACAGATGGGCTCATTCCATACTAAAACAGTCAAACAGTCATAAAGATGGGCTCAATCCATACTAAAACAGTCAAACAGTCTTACAGATGGGCTCATTCCATACTAAAACAGTCAAATAGTCATACAGTTGGGCTCATTCATACTGAAACAGCTATACAATCATACAGATGGGCTCATTGCATACTAAAACAGCTATACAATCATACTTGGGCTCATTCCATACTAAATCAGTCATACAGATGGGCTGATTCCATACTAAAACAGCTATACAATCATACAGATGGGCTGATTCCATACTAAAACAGCTATACAATCATACAGATGGGCGCGTTCCAAACAGCCATACAGATGGGCTCATTCCAAACTAAAAAAGTCAAACAGTCATACAGATGGGCTTATTCCATACTAAAACAGCTATACAATCATACAGATGGGCTCATTCCGTACTAAAACAGTCAAACAGTCATACAGATGGGCTCATTCCATACTAAAACAGTCATACAGATGGGCTCATTCCATACTAAAACAGTCAAACACTCTTACAGATGGGCTCATTCCATACTAAAACAGTCAAATAGTCATACAGATGGGCTCATTCCATACTAAAACAGTCAAACAGTCATACAGATGGGCTCATTCCATACTGAAACAGCTATACAATCATACAGATGGGCTCATTCCATACTAAAACAGCTATACAATCATACAGATGTGCTCATTCCATACTAAAACAGTCATACAGATGGGCTGATTCCATACTAAACAGCTATACAATCATACAGATGGGCGCGTTCCAAACAGTCATACAGATGGGCTCATTCCATACTAAAAAAGTCAAACAGATGGGCTCATTCCATACTACAACAGTCAAACAGTCATACAGATGGGCTTATTCCATACTAAAACAGCTATACAGTCATACAGGTGGGCTCATTTCATACTAAAATCGCTATACAATCATACAGATGGGCTCATTCCATACTAAAACAGTCAAACAGTCATACAGTCATATGGGTTCATTCCCTAATAGACAGCTATATAGGGGTCATTCAATAATGGGGATAGTTATGTTATCATTGACAGTTATTTAGGGGTAAGTTAAACTTCGGGATAGTTATGTAATCACTGATAGTTATATAGGGATCAGTCAATCTTTGGGATAGTTATATAGGGGTCAGTCAATCTTAGGGATAGTTATGTAATCACTGATAGTTATATAGGGGTCAGTCAATCTTGGGGATAGTTATGTAATCATTGACAATTATATAGGGGTCAGTCAATAATGGGGATAGTTATGTAATCACTGATAGTTATATAGGGGTCAGTCAATCTTGGGGATAGGTATGTAATCATTGACAATTATATAGGGGTCAGTCAATAATGGGGATAGTTATGTAATCATTGACAGTTATAGAGGGGTCAGTTAAACTTGGGGATAGTTATGTAATCATTGACAGTAATATAGGGGTCAGTTAAACTTGGGGATAGTTATGTAATCACTGATAGTTATATAGGGGTCAGTTAAACTTGGGGATAGTCATGTAATCATTGACAGTTATATAGGGGTCAGTTAAACTTGGGGATAGTTATGTAATCACTGACAGTTATATAGGGGTCAGTTAAACTTGGGGATAGTTATGTAATCATTGGCAGTTATAGAGGGGTCAGTTAAACTTGGTGATAGTTATGTAATCATCGACAGTTATATAGGGGTCAGTTAAACTTGGGGATAGTTATGTAATCATTGACAGTTATATAGGGGTCAGTTAAACTTGGGGATAGTTATGTAATCACTGATAGTTATATGGTGGTCAGTTAAACTTGGGGATAGTTATGTAATCATTGACAGTTATATAGGGGTCAGTTAAACTTGGGGATAGTTATGTAATCACTGATAGTTATATAGGGGTCAGTCAATAATGGGGATAGTTATGTAATCATTGACATTTATATGGGGGTCAGTTAAACTTGGGGATAGTTATGTAATCATTGACAGTTATATAGGGGTCATTTAAACTTGGGGATAGTTATATAATCATTGACAGTTATATAGGGGTCAGTTAAACTTGGGGATAGTTATGTAATCATTGACAGTTATATAGGGGTCAGTTAAACTTGGGGATAGTTATGTAATCATTGACAGTTATATAGGGGTCAGTTAAACTTGGGGATAGTTATGTAATCACTGATAGTTATATGGTGGTCAGTTAAACTTGGGGATAGTTATGTAATCATTGACAGTTATATAGGGGTCAGTTAAACTTGGGGATAGTTATGTAATCATTGACAGTTATATAGGGGTCAGTTAAACTTGGGGATAGTTATGTAATCATTGACAGTTATATAGGGGTCAGTTAAACTTGGGGATAGTTATGTAATCATTGACAGTTATATAGGGGTCAGTTAAACTTGGAGATAGTTATGTAATCATTGACAGTTATATAGGGGTCAGTTAAACTTGGGGATAGTTATGTAATCACTGATAGTTATATGGTGGTCAGTTAAACTTGGGGATAGTTATGTAATCATTGACAGTTATATAGGGGTCAGTTACACTTTGGGATAGTTATGTAATCACTGATAGTTATATAGGGGTCAGTCAATAATGGGGATAGTTATGTAATCATTGACAGTTATATGGGGGTCAGTTAAACTTGGGGATAGTTATGTAATCATTGACAGTTATATAGGGGTCAGTTAAACTTGGGGATTGTTATGTAATCACTGATAGTTATATGGTGGTCAGTTAAACTTGGGGATAGTTATGTAATCATTGACAGTTATATAGGGGTCAGTTAAACTTGGGGATAGTTATGTAATCACTGATAGTTATATAGGGGTCAGTCAATAATGGGGATAGTTATGTAATCATGGACAGTTATATGGGGGTCAGTTAAACTTGGGGATAGTTATGTAATCATTGACAGTTATATAGGGGTCAGTTAAACTTGGGGATTGTTATGTAATCACTGATAGTTATATGGTGGTCAGTTAAACTTGGGGATAGTTATGTAATCATTGACAGTTATATAGGGGTCAGTTAAACTTGCGGATAGTTATGTAATCATTGACAGTTATATAGGGGTCAGTTAAACTTGGAGATAGTTATGTAATCATTGACAGTTATATAGGGGTCAGTTAAACTTGGGGATAGTTATGTAATCACTGATAGTTATATGGTGGTCAGTTAAACTTGGGGATAGTTATGTAATCATTGACAGTTATATAGGGGTCAGTTATGTAATCACGGATAGTTATATAGGGGTCAGTCAATAATGTGGATAGTTATGTAATCATTGACAGTGATATAGGGGTCAGTTAAACTTGGGGATAGTTATGTAATCATTGACAGTTATATAGGGGTCAGTTAAACTTGGGGATAGTTATGTAATCATTGACAGTTATATAGGGGTCAGTTAAACTTGGGGATAGTTATGTAATCACTGATAGTTATATAGGGGTCAGTCGATAATGGGGATAGTTATGTAATCATTGACAGTAATATAGGGGTCAGTTAAACTTGGGGATAGTTATGTAATCATTGACAGTTATATAGGGGTCAGTTAAACTTGGGGATAGTTATGTAATCATTGACAGTTACATAGGGGTCAGTCAAACTTAGGGATAGTTATGTAATCATTGACAGTTATATAGGGGTCAGTTAAACTTGGGGATAGTTATGTAATCACTGATAGTTATATAGGGGTCTGTTAAACTTGGGGATAGTTATGTTATCATTGACAGTTATATAGGGATCAGTCAATCTTTGGGATAGTTATATAGGGGTCAGTCAATCTTAGGGATAGTTATGTAATCACTGATAGTTATATAGGGGTCAGTCAATCTTGGGGATAGTTATGTAATCATTGACAGTTATATAGGAGCCAGTCAATCTTAGGGGTAGTTATGTAATCGTTGACATCTGCACAAATGCAACTTTTATGAATTCATTCTCATATGAAAATTATACGAAACTTCTATTCTATAAATATCATGAAACCGTTTATATGAGAAATACATTTGGCTCCTTTTATAATGCATACATGTTATTATATTAGGCAAATTGCCTATGTACCTTGAAGGAAACTTACATGCTTGGAGAGGCCTTTGTGGTACATCCATACAAACTTATTAACTATGTTGTACGTCGGTGGAAACACAGGAGGCAGTAGGGACTGAAATAAACAAGGAGTAAATTGTGACAGAATTATATAATGACAACAAGAGCAGCAAACAAATACATAAAGTCTGCCAGTCAAATTACATAAAACAAGAAAGATCAGATACAAAATGAACGTCCCCGAGTGTTGACAAGTCAAAATATAGCATTTTTCAGTAAATCAAGGAACATAGATGCCTATTATTCAATATTGGTGCTGTTTAACTATTCTGAGCTTTCATCAATATCAACATGCTGGCTAAGTTTCGTAATGATCAACTCCAAAATGAAGGTGCTAGAGCATTGAGATCAAAAATTAACTGACAGCAGATATAAGACAGTCGGACATTTTGTGTTTACTTAGCTCTATTCATTTTCTTTTTTTTTAATTTTAGCTCATTAAGAGCTTTTTTTAGGAGTAAATAGTTAAACTTAAGAAGGAAACGAGAGTCAAATGGCTCTAATGATGACCTTGCCTATTGTGAACCACTTGCAACATTTACAGAAATGGGTGTGGTAAAAGAGAAGGTAAGTTCAGAGTTTTTTCAATAATTATATGTCTTTGTAAACTGTGACCACTGCAGCAGGGCAAATTTAATCCAGGGTAATCATTCAAACAAAACTTGGTAGATACAGAGGACCATAAGCTTATGCTACATGGAAAATATTAAACCTCTAGCTTTCGTAGTTTCAAAGAAGGTGGTTTTGAAATGTTTTTCTGTATAACTTAATGAAAAACGTCACCATCTGAACAACCTTTGTTGAGGACCAGAAACTAAGCTACCTGCAATAAATGATAGCTCTATGAGAAGAAAATGTTTTAATTATTTCCTTATACAAGTCTATGAAAAACATGTAAGACATCTGGGTGGTGTCAATTTGACCTCAGTGACACCATCTGAACAACTTTGGTAGAGGACCATAAGCTTAAACTACATGCAAAACATTAGACTAAAGATACATGCAAAACATTAACTCTAGCTTTTGTAGTGCCAGAGAAGAATATTTTTAATATATCTCTATAACTCTATGTAAAACTGTGACCCCAGACTGGATCATCACTGAGCAAAATTGGTTAAGGACCATCAGCTTATGCTGCATGCAAAATATTGGACTCCTACCTCTTGTAGTTTAAGAGGAGTTTTTTTAAAAAAGGTTTTCCTATTTACCATATATACTTCAAACAGTAACCTTTGATGCTGAGCCAGAATTTTACCCGAAGGTCACCATTTGAAAAAAATTGTTAGAGGACCATTAGCTTACAATGTATGTAACATATAAGAGCTCTATGCCTTGTGGTTTCAGAGAAGTGAATTAGGATATTGGGTGTATTCCTCGCATAGTGAATTAGGGTATTGAGTATATATACCTTGCATAGTGAGGTTACTGGGTGTATACTTTGCATAGTGAATTATGGTATTGAGTATATACCTTGCATAGTGAATTAGGGTATTGAGTATATACCTTGCATAGTGAGGTTACTGGGTGTATACCTTGCATAGTGAATTCGGTTACTGGGTGTATGTATGCCTTGCATAGTGAATTAGGTATACCTTGCATAGTGAATTAGGATATTGGGTGTATACCTTGCATAGTGAGGTTACTGGGTGTATACCTTGCATAGTGAATTAGGTTACTGGGTGTATACCTTGCATAGTGAATTAGGTTAATGGGTGTATACCTTGCATAGTGAGGTTACTGGGTATATACCTTGCATAGTGAATTAGGATATTGAGTATATAACTTGCATAGTGAGGTTACTGGGTATATACCTTGCATAGTGAAATAGGATATTGAGTATATACCTTGCATAGTGAGGTTACTGGGTGTATACCTTGCATAGTGAATTAGGTTACTGGGTGTATACCTTGCATAATGCATTAGGTTACTGGGTGTATACCTTGCATAGTGAATTAGGATATTGAGTAGATACCTTGCATAGTGAGGTTACTGGGTGTATACCTTGCATAGTGAATTAGGTTACTTGGTGTATACCTTGCATAATGAATTAGGTTACTGGGTGTATACCTTCCATAGAGAATTAGTTTACTGGGTGTATACCTTGCATAGTGAGGTTACTGGGTGTATACCTTGCATAATGAATTAGGGTATTGAGTATATACCTTGCATAGTGAGGTTACTGGGTGTATACCTTGCATAGTGAATTAGGTTACTGGGTGTATACCTTGCATAGTGAGGTTACTGGGTGTATACCTTGCATAGTGAGGTTACTGGGTATATGCCTTGCATAGTGAATTAGGATATTGAGTAGATACCTTGCATAGTGAGGTTACTGGGTGTATACCTTGCATAGTGAATTAGGTTACTTGGTGTATACCTTGCATAATGAATTAGGTTACTGGGTGTATACCTTCCATAGAGAATTAGTTTACTGGGTGTATACCTTGCATAGTGAGGTTACTGGGTGTATACCTTGCATAATGAATTAGGGTATTGAGTATATACCTTGCATAGTGAGGTTACTGGGTGTATACCTTGCATAGTGAATTAGGTTACTGGGTGTATACCTTGCATAGTGAGGTTACTGGGTGTATACCTTGCATAGTGAGGTTACTGGGTATATACCTTGCATAGTGAATTAGGTTACTGGGTGTATACCTTGCATAGAGCAGGGGTCAAGCCAGACTCCAAAAATAGGGAGAAGTGACTTTTCCCTCCAGTCAAAACAGGGAGAAGTTTTTCAAAACAGGGAGACTTGAGGTCGGTCGACATGAGACGGACGATTAAATATCGAGTTAACCAATTCTTAACCAACTGCATGTTATTTTATTAATTATTTGTATTGGGATTATTACTGTTATAATAACTAAAACAATGCATGATATTAATAAAGCATGTATTATTATTATTATCATTTTGTTATTATTATTATTATTATTTTCCCACGGCCTTACAAACTTCAAAGTGAACTGTGCCAAAAAAAACTTCTGTCTTGACCATACCAACTGAAATCGTATAACTTTATTTATTTTTTATTTTTTCCCCCCGGCAGACTTTCATCAGCTTTACGTCTTTGACCTGAGTGAGATTTAGATGCATTTTCAACCCTAACCAACTTGACAGAGACATGTTGATCGAATGCACTTCGTTTCATTTTTATTGAAAAATACTAATTATTCGATAATTACCCCAAACTTAGTTTTCATTCATACCCGCATTGAGTAACAAAAAACAAAATCATTAACTAATCCATCAACATAGATACTTTATTGATGTTTATGTCTAATCGTAGGATACAATACATTTCCGCTGATTTCTCTCGTCAATAAAACTATCACAAACAAACTCGCTTTATACCAAACACATTTCTTTATTTCATAATTAGCCGTCAATAAAGCACACAATCAAAGTTTGCAGATTTGCTTATTAAAGATTCTTTACAACAGTGCCGATGTCAATCATATAATTATATCTTTTAAATTTATTTATCGCAGGAGATTTTTCGAAAGTACCTCGTTGTCAATCATAATCATAACCCCGCCCTTCCGCAGTATTTTGTAGTACGATTTTTAATTATTCACCAAACGAAAAAATACGACAGCTTTGATTGGTTTACTTAAATAGAATGCACACATGATTCCCCACATGATCTAATCACGTGATCGCCTAACGAGCAAACATGGTGGTTAATATTCACATCTCGCCTTAGGCAAGCCGATAAAGATCGATAATTAGGCTATTGCCCTGATTAGATAAGAGTCGGGCTGTTATTTAATGGTAATGGGATTAAATAAGGTATGTGTGATACACGCGCTAATTGTATATTTTAGAGGCTTTTGTTTATGATGAGGTAAATCACATTTGAAATTGCCGAAATTGACCCGAATTTGCCAAAAATGACGGCGACTCAAATTTCGCCCCACATAAATAAACAAGAGGTCAATGACCTTGAAGCTCTACTGATTGATTTTGATTTCTGGAAGTAGTCGCTACAAACTTGTTTTTTGAAAATCTATTTTTAGCCGTGGCGGCCATCTTGAATTTCCGGCCGACCTGAAATTTTGCTAGGATCAATTAGACATCAAGAGCAACATTCCTGTGAAGTTTCATGAAAATCCATCAAGTAGTTTCAGAGGAGTAGTCGCTACAAGTTTTCATTATATAACTCTATGTAAACAAAGATGGCCGCTGACAGCCATGTTTAACATTGAATCAAAATAATGTTCGACTCTGATAACCATCATGTCATGCTGATCATTTTAGAAAATGTCCCATATCAATATCTCTTAAAGTTTTCAAGAAGTAGTCCCTACAATTTTATTTTTTGAAAATCTATTTTTAGCCACGGTGGCCATCTTGAATTTCCGTCCGACCTAAAATTTTGCTAAGATCAATAAGACATCAAGAGCAACATTCGTGCGAAGTTTCATGAAAATCCATGAAGTAGTTTCAGAGGAGTAGTCGCTACAAGTTTTCATTATATAACTCTATGTAAACAAAGATGGCCACTGGCAGCCATGTTTAACGTCGAATCAAAATAATGTTCGACTCGGATAACCATCATGTCATGCTGATCATTTTAGAAAAAGTCCCATATCAATATCTCTTATAGTTTTCAAGAAGTAGTCGCTACAAATTTATTTTTTAAAAATCTATTTTTAGCTGTGACGGCCATCTTGAATTTCTGGCAGATCTGAAATTTTGCTAGGATCAATAAGACATCAAGAGCAACATTCCTGTAAAGTTTCATGAAAATCCGCCAAGTAATTTCAGAGGAGTAGTCACTACAAGTTTTTACTATATAACTCTATGTAAACAAAGATGGCCGTTGGCAGCCATGTTTAACGTCGAATCAAAACGATTTTTAACAAGGACCAACATTATGTCATGCTGATCATTTTAGAAAAAGTCCCATATCAATATCACTTATAGTTTTCAAGAAGTAGTCGCTACAAACTTTATTTTAAAACTCTATTTTTAGCTTTGGCGGCCATCTTGGATTTCACATCAACATGAATTTTTGCTAGGATCAACTAGACTTTACGGGCAACATTTCTGTAAAGTTTCATGAATATCCATCCAGTAGTTTCAGAGCAGTAGTCGCTACAAATAAAAGTTTACGGACAGACGGACGGACGGACGGACGGACGACGGACGCCGCACCACGGCATAAGCTCTGCTAATCTCTGATCAGAAGAGCTAAAAAGCGAAGTCGGCTAAATTAAAGCTAAGTTTTTAGCAATTTCGCCTAATCGCGTGACCCCTGATAGAGAATTAGTTTACTTCCATAGTGAGGTTACTGGGTGTATACCTTGCATAGTGAGGTTACTGGGTGTATACCTTGCATAATTAGGATATTGAGTATATACCTTGCATAGTGAGGTTACTGGGTGTATACCTTGCATAGTGAATAAGGTTACTGGGTGTATACCTTGCATAATGAATTAGGTTACTGGGTGTATACCTTGCATAGTGAATTAGGATATTGAGTAGATACCTTGCATAGTGAGGTTACTGGGTGTATACCTTGCATAGTGGGGATTAGGTTACTGGGTGTATACCTTGCATAATGAATTAGGTTACTGGGTGTATACCTTGCATAGTGAATTAGGATATTGAGTATATACCTTGCATAGTGAGGTTACTGGGTGTATACCTTGCATAGTGGGGATTAGGTTACTGGGTGTATACCTTGCATAATGAATTAGGTTACTGGGTGTATACCTTGCATAGTGAATTAGGATATTGAGTATATACCTTGCATAGTGAGGTAACTGAATGTATACCGTGCATAGTGAATTAGGTTACTGGGTTTATACCTTGCATAATGAATTAGGTTACTGGGATTATACCTTGCATAGAGAATTAGTTTACTGGGTGTATACCTTGCATAGTGAATTAGGGCATTGAGTATATACTTTGCATAGTGAATTGGGTTACTGGGTGTATACTTTGCATAGTGAATTAGGATATTGGGTGTACATACTTTGTATAGTGAATTAGGATATTGGGGGTATACTTTGCATAGTGAATTACCTTGGCAACTTTGAGATCGTCCAACATAATCTGGCGAGTGACCTCTAGATGTCTGACCAACCACATCTTGTTACCACTTCTGTCCTCCATCTGGTTGCCTTCAATCCTGGTCATCATATATAATTAACAGGTTAAACAAGAAGCCAAAGAGGGCCTGTATCGCTCTACTGGCTGTACACATTTGACCCCAGGTCACAATTTCAATAAACTTTGAAGAGGACAATAAGCTGATGGTAAATAAAAAATATTAAACCTTTGATACTTGTAGTTTCAGATTTTTTTAGTTTTTCCCTATATAAATCTATGTGACCCCTGGGGCGGACCAAATTTGACCAAATTTGTAAGTCTTTTCCTATATAAGACAATGTAAAACATGTGACCCCTGGAGTTAGGGCCAAATTTAACTCAAGGGTCACCGCTTGTGGTCAATGCAAAATATTAAACCTTTGGCTCTTGTAGTTTCAGAAAAGAAGATTGTTTAAGTCTTTCCCTGTATAAGTCTATGTGTAAAAGATGTAACCCCTTAGGCAGTAAATCAAGGGCCATAGCACTAGTGTTACTGGTCGGATTTGGCTGTTTTTCGAACTCGTCCAAGCCTTCATTGATATAAAGACACTGACAACGTTTGGTAAAGATCAAATACAAACAAGAGGGCCAAATGGCCCTAAATCGATCACCGGAGGATCTTTGCAATGATGAAAAAACTGTCCTCTCACAAATGCTGATTGAAGATGTTTTTAAGTCATTCCTTATGTAAGTCTATGTAAAAACATGCAAAATCTCTTCATACAAACTTTGAAACCAAGGGTTGCAGCCATCTTTGACCCCAGGGACTTCAAATGAGCAAACTTGATAGACGATAGATGGTTAGCGATCATTAATAATAATAAAGAACAAGAGGGCATGTGGATGCTCTACAAGCTAAAATGGCTCTTATATCAAGGGGTTTCATCATTAAATTCCTTTCAATACCTTTTTACAAGGGCAAAACACAACTGAAATTTAAACCCACAACTCCATGCTAACAATTTAAAAGAAGATTTTTTAAGTTTTCTCTAAATAAGTCAATGTAAAACATGCAAAATCTTTATAAATAAACTTTAGAAAAATTAACAAAAGAAAAAACGCATCCAAAGCCCTAGCTTCCCAGTATACAAGAAGTAATTCAAAGATGTGGCCATCTTGGATGTCACGTTTAACTTATTTTAAAAAATTTAAAAAACATTCATCAAAGGATCATCCATGTGAAGTTTGGTCAAAATTGACCAAGCTGTTTCTGAGAAGACGACTTTTTGAAGATTATCTCTATATAAGTCTATGTAAAACATGTGACCCCTGGGGCGGGGCCAAATGTGACCCCCAGGATCACCATTTGAACAAGCTTGGTAGAGGACCATAAGCTTATAGTAAATGCAAAATTTTAAACATCCGGCTCTTGTAGTTTCAGAAGAATATTTTTTAAGTATTTCCCTATACACGTCTATGTAAAACATTTGACCCCTGGGGAGGGGCCAAATGTGACCCAAGGGTCACCATTTGTACAAACTTTTTAGAGGACCATAAGTCTACAGCAAGCATAAAACATTAAACCTCTGACTCTTGTAATTTCAGAGAAGAAGATTTTTTCAGTTTTCCCTATATATAGAGCTTAATAACAAATTCCTGGACGAGTTTAAAGGGAATGTAGCGACACAGCCAAACAAGCTCTATTATTGAAAGTTCTGAAAAACTTGGAAAAAGGTGAAAGAATTATCAAAATAGGATGATAAACAAAAAAGATATGACCATTTAAAGGTTGTTCTAAAACGAATATGGGAGCCGCCATTTTTAGAACTATGACGTCATAGTTCCATATTACCATATATGGAATATTGATAAATATCATTTAAAACGAAGAAAATCACTGCAAATGAATGATTTTTTTTCTGGTCATATAAAGCATTATTGCCATTACTTATTACACATTTTTCATACAGTTGCTGTCATTTTCCCCCTATAAATCAGTAAATTTTCATATTTATAAATAGTCCATATTTGGTCATGTAGAACCGTGATGTCATAGCTCTCAAAATGGCCGCTTCCATATCCGTCTCAACAAAAACTTCAAATGACCATATCTTCTTTGTTTATCATCCAATTTTGATAATTCTTTCACCCTTATTCAAGTTTTTCAGGTCTCTCAATAATAAACATTGTTTGGCTGTGTCGCTACATTCCCTTTAATAAAATTTTGTATGAAATGACAACGAGTGTCAGATCCTCTATATATAGGGAAAACTGAAAAAATCTTCACATGGCTAAAAAACGACAAGAAACTACACATTATTGCTTGTGGTGAATCTACATACGGCGGACTGTTACCCTCACAAAATCGTCGATTCAGTGCTATATCCACGGACTCCACAGACTAAACGGGTGTTCCGGGACATTGACTAGACAAACGTACTGACACTGCACTGATTCGGTCGCCTTGTATTACACATGGTTAATATAAGGAAATATGTAATGGGTATATTATACGGAATACAAGCAGTTCCATGTGATAAAAGCCTATGTAAAACATGTAAAATCTGTATATACTGTACCAACTTTAGAAAAATTAAACAAAAGGAAAACAGGAAACAATAATTAAAATGAAGAATAAAAAAAAAAATTAAAAAAAAATCCAATGGCATTTGAACCCACTGCCTTTAAATAGCTTCTCAGTTTACAAGAAGTAATTTAAAGATTTTTCTATGGCGGCCATCTTGGATGTCTTGTTTACCTAATTTTAATAAATTTAAAAAACATTCACCTAAGGATCATCCATGTGAAGTTCCAAATATAAAAGTAATTTAAGGACTCTTCTGCGACAAGGACTATCACAGCCTGACTTCTATGGAGATGTGATTTATAAACTTCGTAAGATTCTTGGTCATGATCACTTTCATACTGTCTTTGTTAAACTTGTTAAAAAGTTTATCAAAAGAGGTTATGACCCTATCATTTTGCAACGTACTGCATGCTTGGTGGTGGACCCTTTTACAGTTCGCCACTATGCTTTCCTCTTTAATTGTACGATGACCGGACAGGCTGTGGACCCTATGATGACTCCTACCTAAAGCCCATTGGGACGGTGGCGTTTGATGTTTGTCCATGATCTTTCTTGTCGTGCTCTTAATGGTTTATTCTCTTGTTGCTCTGGCTTCTGCCAAGTCATTGAGTACCTTCATTGTGGCTTTCTAGGCTATTGTTTTTTTTCTATTATATTTACACGAGCATATTTGTGTTTTACTTATATTGCCTATTGATGCTGCCTCATTGGTTAGAGATTAGATCATGGCGGGGATTTCTTTATTTACACTGTCCTGTTTTAATGGGATGACAGTAGGGTAAGTGTGAGGTTTGGTGCACCCTAGAACCGGTTTAAATCCCCAGTGGCCTACTTTGCCACTGACCGTTTCAAGGCGGTAGCCCTATTGTCAACCCTTTTGTGTTTGTGATGTCGTTTGCATTTATTATTGCTTTTGCCTTCTTGTTTGTCTGTTTGCGTGTTTGTTTCTGTGTTTTATGGTTGACTGTCCTCCTTGAATGCTACTTTCCCTGTCCGATTTTTTTATATTGCTTTGGTCAAAATTGACCAAGCTGTTTCTGAGAGGAAGATTTTTGAAAATTTCCCCATGTAAGTCTATGTAAAACATGTGACCTCTGGGGCGGGGCCAAATGTGACCCCAGGATCACCATTTGAACAAACTTGGTAAAGGATCATAAGCTTAAAGTAAATGCAAAATATTGAACCTCTGGCTCTTGCAGTTTCAGAGAAGATTTTTTAATTTATTTCCTATATAAGACTATGTAAAATTGTGACGTCCGGGGTGGGGCCAAATTTGACCCCAGGGTCACCATTTGAATAAGCTTAGTAGAGGACCATAAGCTGATGCTACATGTAATACATGAGAGCTCTGTGCCTTGTGGGTGGTTTCAGAGAGGAAGATGTTTTTTTAAAAAAATCCTATATGTCTATGAAAAACATGCAAATCTCAATATACAAACTTTGAACCCCAGGGGCACGGCATTTTTGATCCCGGGGACTTCATTTGAAAAAAATTGATAGTCTAGCCATTGGCAGTCATTTTAAAAGAAAAACTGTCGAAATTTGTCTGGTGGTTCTTGAGAAGAAGATTTTTTAATGTTTCGACCATATATGTTAATGGCGGCCATCTTGCATGTCGTGTTGACCTAATTTTAACAAATCTAAAAAGCAGTCACCTAAGGATCATCCATGTGAAGTGTGGTCAAAATTGGCCAAGCGGTTTCTGAGGAGAAGTCGTTTGAAGCAAAAGTTAACGACGGACGACGGACGAAGAGTGATCCCAATAGCTCAGGTGATCTAAAAAGAGGTTGCTAGAGTGTTCACAAGGCTAAATAAGGCATTTTTCCGTAATTCAAGGGGCCATAACTCTGGTGTTACTGGTCCGATATAACTTGTTTTCTAACTTTTCCAAGCTTTCACCAATATCAATAATCTGTACACGTTTCGTAACGATCAAATGCAAAATGAAGATGATAAAGTATTCACAAGGCTTAATATGGCATTTTTAAACAAAAGAAGGACCATAACTCTGGTGTTACTAATATGATCCGGCTGTTTTTCAAACTTGTCTGAGCTTTTATTGATATAAAAATACTGGCAAAGTTTCAAAGAGCCTGTATACCCCCGTATAAATGCTCCCCACCCCACCCCCCACTAATACACGCATCACAACACCCTTTTTCAAAAGGAGGTTATTTTATGAGTCCCTAATTATTATTTTTTTCTACATATTATGAGGTCTAGTTTAGAGAAAATACACTTGCCAGTAGCCTGACGGGACATCACGGACAGCGTGATTCCTATATAACCCCTACACTTCACCTTGTGAACGTGGGGGATATAATAATTTTATGGCCTCTAACGGCCGGTACTTTAAATCAGGGCCTGTAAAGTATTAGAGGCCCTGTCCCTCAATTAGTTTTTCTTGGAGGCCTGTTCATCACTTAGAAAACTTACCGGTTTGATATCCATTCCTCTATTACACTAAAAGATTTGTCACGCCACCTTTTGGGTCTGTCTGGGGGCATAAATCCAGTCTGCTCCTTACGCTTCAGAGAAATCTGATCCAACCTGCAATATTTAATACAGACCCACGATTTGATTAATGCCACAAAATGTTTATTGTTTCAACCTTAACGGAGATGATACAGACTGTGTGGAGTGTGAGTGTCAATTTAACATAAATTTAACATTAAATCACCCAGGTCCACAGGTGTTAACTGAAATGACGCATGTGAAACTTACTCTCCAATAAAAAGGCATGCAACTTGTAAATTACTGACATCTGATCGTTATGTAAACAATACCTATACTAAATCGCAAGCTACATGTTTCATGCATAAGCAAAAATACAATTGATTCCAAATAAATTGTATTTTTATTCTGTTCGATTGATTGGATTGCGTAATTCCCTATGTTATTAACATTTCCAAAACTTTATCAACTGTTTCATTTTACGTTTTAATAAGCATATTCAGCATTGAACCTATCATGGTTTACAGTGGTGTATCTTGTATTACCTCACTGATAAGGAATTCAGATGCAATCACACTTTTATCGTGAGTCATACACAAGTGGAATTATTTGTTATACTCGATGACAGACAGCCATCTTTACACGTTTAATCAATGTAAAATATGGTTTATTCGAAATTTTCAGGGATGTTTGATGAAATCACTAAATTGCTGATTTGTTCTTTGATCAAAATGTACCAAAATGTAGTGGACATTAATCTGCAAGGTATTTAAATACAGGTCTTTATTATATACTTTCTAGTGAAATAGTGGATTTTATGATTAAAATAAAACCTTATATTTTCATTGTTTATATTTTACATGTGAAAATTTAATATATTTTCACTCAAAATGACATCATGCAACAGTTGACGTTGTTTACAAGTTGACGTTATTGACGTCATTGTTTTGACGCATTATACATTTTTTCCAAAATATTTGCTTTAGCACTCGTGAAAATATAAGTTTTCTCAATTCTCGATGAAAATAAATCCTATATTCACTCAAAACAAACAAATATCCTCTTTATATGGAGGTCATGGTGACCTTGTTTTGGAATGCATTAATGATTGCATTCAATGGTATAATCTTGGCTATTGCTTTGGCAATATGCACGTATTTATTTTTGCAGATGAACTTTGTGGTTATCACAGTGCGTCGGCCACCCTGTTCATTTCATTTCCGCATCACGTGACCTGTAGCTTTCTTTCCGGTTTTGATTCTGAGAGAGAACGACATAAAAAGTTTTGCGTGTCGCAGAATTTTCTTCAAATTATTGAGTTATGACAGGAAGAGGCGTGCCTAGAAAGGATGCGATGCGAACTAGGAGAATGGCTAAGCAGCAGGAGATGATACCGCCAAACGACAATAAATAGCCACGATTTCCAAGGCTCCGGCAGCGCCATCCGCTGAAATGGACGATTTGGGCACAGGTGAAGATGACGATAGCGAGCCAGAAATCTTACAATTGTGCCAGAAGGATGCAAGTAGAGATGCTTCACATCATGGACAGAAGCCTCCAATAATTATTGAAACAATCAAACAGTACATAAAAGTATGACCATAGGGATGCACAGATACTGTTAGATGGGTTTAAAAATGGTTTCGATATTAATTATACTGGCCCGAGACTACCGTCAGAGGCAAACAATTTAAATCTGCAATAATGCACCAGATATAATGAAACTAAAAATTGAAAAAGAGCTGTCAGAAGGGAGAATTGCTGGCCCCTTTAATGTTAGACATATGGTGAATTTACGTGTTTCTCCTATTGGTCTGGTTACTAAAATAGAACTGAATCAGTTTAGAATGTTTCATCATCTTTCATATCAACATGGATCTTCTATTAATGATTACATTGATCAGCAACTGTGCTCGGTGCAATACACACACTTTGACGAAGCTGTTAAAATGATTCAAGAATTGGGCCAAGGCTGCCTTTTAGGAAAATCTGATATTAAATCTGCATTTAGATTACTGCCAGTTTCACCAGAGGATTTTGATCTTTTGGGCTTTAAATCTGAAGACAAATTTTATTTTGACAAATGCCCTTTGGCTGTTCTATTAGTTGCGCCACTTTCGGAATTTTGCTACTTTTTTGGAATATTGTGTAAAAGACCGTGCAACATTAGGTAGGATACTTCATTGCCTCGATGATTATTTATTTGGTTGTAAGAAATGTACACAAGAATGTGCGCATATAATGTTACAATTTCAAGAATGTCTAGGAGAGCTTGATGTTCCGATTGTAAAAGGAAAAACAGAAGGCCCACAAACGGTGATTTGTTTTCTTGGTCTGGAACTTGATTCTGAGGAGATGGATACCAGATTAAGAAGTCCCTGAGATCATTGAAAAGATAACTGAAGTATTGCAAAAAGAAAAGGTTACATAACGGACCATGCAGTCATTGATTGGGGTACTGAACTTTGCATGCAGAGCAATTGTGCCAGGTAGACCTTTCTGTAGGAGGCTATTTAATTCCATTTGTGACTTAAAAAATGCGCCCCATCACTGAGAGTTGACAAAAATGTTCGCAGAGATTTGGTCATGTGGTTAGACTTTTTTAAACAGTTTAATGGCATTTCAGTTTTCCATGATCGCTTCTGGATATCAAACACTGACTGTCAGCTGTGGATGTATAGTGTTGCAGGTACAGGTCTTGGATTTGGGGTAGTTTTTACTCATAGTTGGATTTATGCTACCTGGCCTCTGTCATGGTTTGTAGAAAAAATCACAAGAGACATAACAGTATTTGAGTTATTTCCTATTCTAGTGGCAGAGTATGTATGGGGAGGTAGATTGAAAAACAAAAAGAAATGTTTCAATTGCGATAATATGGCTGTTGTACATGTTATAAATTCTATGACATCAAAGTCTGATAATGTGATGGTGTTGTTGCAGTCTTTGACATTAAAGTGTTTAAAATTAAACACAGTTATGAAGGCATCACACATTAGTGGAAGTAGGAATATTCTGACAGATAGTCTTTCTCATTTGCAGATAGAAAAGTTTCGCGGGTTGGCTCCAGAGGCAGATCTGGAGCAGAGAATGTTCCGTGTCAACTCTGGAATATCTTCAGTCATTGGAGTCCCATCAGTAGTTTTGAAGTTTTGCTCCGGACAAGAATTCTAAGTATAAAATTACAAAGGGTAATAACTCTAAATGAATGACAGAGTTATGGTTCTTGCTACTTCCTCTCATTGCCCTCTATCATTGTGTGAAGTTTCATTGCAGTCCTATCAGTATTTTTGAAGTTATGCTCCAGACCAAAATTCTAAGTGTAAAACTATAAAGGGCAATAACTTTTATTTAAATGATGACAGAGTTACGATTCTTGCACTCTGCACTTACTCTCATTGCCCTCTATCATTGTGTGAAGTTTCATTGCAGTCCCATTAGTTGTTTTGAATTTATGCTCCAGACAAAAATTCTAAGGCCTATTAAAAAAACATGTGTGTTTCCGGTTTCCCGACCGTCCCTACTTTATCACCGCCGACCCTAAATATTTTTAGCGGAAAATTTTTTTTTTTTTTTTTTTTTTAAAAAAAACAAAAAACAAACAAAAAAAAAACATTTTTTTATTCAAATGATAATTTTATTAGCCAGAGTTGTTAAGCATCTAATCTGGATTGCAAAGGTTATCAAAAAGTTGCCTTAGTACGAAAATGGCATAATATATGCGAACAATATATATAAAAAAAATATCTAAAAAACAACTTTTTCCTACCTACCTACCCTAAGTTTTTGACAGGGTGAAACCAGAAACACACAATTTTTTTTTTTAGGCCTAAGTATAAAACTACAAAGGGCAATAACTCTTATTTAAATGATGACAGAGTTACGGTTCTTGCACTCTGCATTTCCTCTCATTGTGTGAAGTTTCACTGCAGTCCCATCAGTAGTTTTGAAGTTATGCTCCGGACAAAAGTGGGACGGACAAAGCGGCAACTATATGCTTCCCCGAAAATTTCGGGGAGCATAAAAAGGACCTGCCATTACCTTTTGAATGGAAAAAACTATTTCAGGACGGGACGATCCAATACCCATTAAACAAGGTTTGGTGGGGTAATGACTGCTATTGGTCATTTAATTTAAGATCTTACTTTTCCTCTCGTTCTATGATCCTGAGTGCAGTGACGATCAGGGTTGGTTCTCGGCGTACTGACATGAGCACCCTCTGCAGGATGATCCATAACTGTTTACCCAGCGTAATTGACAGTTTCTGGACTTGGGCAAAATATTTCTGCAGTGTCTGTTAATATTAATCACATGTAAGATTGTTACTGAATCAATAAGGAACACTAAGTGTTATGCATATATCAAACATAAATCTTAATTCATAAAGTTTTAATCCCAATGAACATAATTATAATAATAATACATTGTGCATAACTAGCACAAAGACAACCAATGAAAATCCATAAAATGTGGCATTCTGTTCATGTTTATATACTCAAGCTGGTATCAGCTTTAAATCAAACTCTAATATGTTTTATTGAATGTACATAACAATGACACATTTAAAAAGGACCTGGATAATTGATGCGATTCTGTGGTTATAAACATAGCGAAAGTTGTCCAAATTTAGGATGAAATCCAAGTATAAGGGAAAACCGAATAAACCTAAACAAAATTTAACGATAACAGTTAAAACAGCAAAGATATATATTATTTGTAAGAAAATATTATTATTTACATTTTGATTGGACAAGAATTCTTGAACACCCAAATAAATCAGAGTCCCAATGATTTGTGAACTTAAGATCACGCCGAAATAATGAGACCTTCAGTACTCACATTGTCATCTGCTGGACTACATTGGGGTAATGTATATGTTTGTCATGTACTTACATTGTCATCTGCTGGACTACATTGGGGTAATGTATATGTTTGTCATGTACTTACATTGTCATCTGCTGGACTACATTGGGGTAATGTATATGTTTGTCATGTACTTACATTGTCATCTGCTGGACTACATTGGGGTAATGTATATGTTTGTCATGTACTTACATTGTCATCTGCTGGACTACATTGGGGTAATGTATATGTTTGTCGTGTAATTACATTGTCATCTGCTGGACTACATTGGGGTAATGTATATGTTTGTATACTCACACTGTCATCTGCTGGACTACATTGGGGTAATGTATATGTTTGTCGTGTACTTACATTGTCATCTGCTGGACTACATTGGGGTAATGTATATGTTTGTATACTCACACTGTCATCTGCTGGACTACATTGGGGTAATGTATATGTTTGTGTACTCACATTGTCATCTGCTGGACTACATTGGGGTAATGTATATGTTTGTATACTCACACTGTCATCTGCTGGACTACATTGGGGTAATGTATATGTTTGTCGTGTACTTACATTGTCATCTGCTGGACAACTTTGGGGTGATGTAAATGTTTGTATACTCACATTGTCATCTACTGGACTACATTGGGGTAATGTATATGTTTGTATACTCACACTGTCATCTGCTGGACTACATTGGGGTAATGTATATGTTTGTCGTGTACTTACATTGTCATCTGCTGGACAACTTTGGGGTGATGTAAATGTTTGTATACTCACATTGTCATCTGCTGGACTACATTGGGGTAATGTATATGTTTGTCATGTACTTACATTGTTATCTATTGGACAACTTTGGTGTGATGTAAATGTTTGTGTACTTACATTGTCATCTGCTGGACTACATTGGGGTAATGTATATGTTTGTCATGTACTTACATTGTCATCTACTGGACAACTTTGGGCTGATGTAAATGTTTGTATACTCACATTGTCATCTGCTGGACTACATTGGGGGTAATGTATATGTTTGTCGTGTACTTACATTGTCATCTATTGGACAACGTTGGGGTGATGTAAATGTTTGTGTACTTACATTGTCATCTATTGGACTACTTTGGGGTGATGTATATGTTTGTATACTCACATTGTCATCTGCTGGACTACATTTGGGTAATGTATATGTTTGTATACTCACATTATCATCTGCTGGACTATATTGGGGTAATGTATATGTTTGTATACTCACATTGTCATCTGCTGGACTACATTGGGGTAATGTATATGTTTGTCATGTACTCACATTGTCATCTGCTGGACTACATTGGGGAAATGTATATGTTTGTCGTGTACTTACATTGTCATCTATTGTACAACTTTGGGGTGATGTAAATGTTTGTGTACTTACATTGTCATCTGCTGGACTACATTGGGGTAATGTATATATTTGTCGTGTACTTACATTGTCATCTATTGGACAACTTTGGGGTGATGTAAATGTTTGTGTACTTACATTGTCATCTATTGGACTACTTTGTTGGTGATGTAAATGTTTGTGTACTTACATTGTCATCTGTTGGACTACTTTGTGTATACTCACATTATCATCTGTTGGACTACTTTGGGGTGATGTACATGTTTGTATACTCACACTGTCATCTGTTGGACTACTTTGGGGGTAATGTACATGTTTGTGTACTCACACTGTCATCTACAGGACAACTTTGGGGAGATGTACATGTTTGTATACTCACACTGTCATCTGTTGGACTACTTTGGGGTAATGTACATGTTTGTGTACTCATATTGTCATCTGTTGGACTACTTTGGGAAGATGTACATGTTTGTATACTCACACTGTCATCTGTTGGACTACTTTGGGGTAATGTACATGTTTGTATACTGACACTGTCATCTGTTGGACTACTTTGGGGGTAATGTACATGTTTGTATACTGACATTGTCATCTGTTGGACTACTTTGGGGTAATGCACATGTTTGTATACTCACATTGTCATCTGTTGGACTACTTTGGGGTAATGTACACATTTGTATACTCACATTGTCATCTGTTGGACTACTTTGGGGTAATGTACACATCTGTATACTCACATTGTCATCTGTTGGACTACCTTGGGGTAATGTACATGCTTGTATACCGGTACTCAATTGTCATCTGTTGGACTACGTTGGGTTAATGTACACGTTTGTATACTCACATTGTCATCTGTTGGACTACTTTGGGGTAATGTACTTGCTTGTATTCCGGTACTCACATTGTCATCTGTTGGACTACGTTTGGTTAATGTACACGTTTGTATACTCACATTGTCATCTGTTGGACTACTTTGGGGTAATGTACATGCTTGTATACCGGTACTCACATTGTCATCTGTTGGACTACGTTGGGTTAATGTACACATTTGTATACTCACATTGTCATCTGTTGGACTACTTTGGGGTAATGTACATGCTTGTATACCGGTACTCACATTGTCATCTGTTGGACTATGTTGGGTTAATGTACACGTTTGTATACTCACATTGTCATCTGTTGGACTACTTTGGGGTAATGTACATGCTTGTATACTCACATTGTCATCTGTTGGACTACGTTGTGGCTGTTTATAAAGCTCAAATAAGAGATCATCTCTCGCGGTCTCTAGTTCAGTAAGGCTTAAAAAAAGAATTGAAATGGACACTTTGGCAAATAAACTTGAGTTATTAAGATTTGATGTGCCAGAGAGGGTATTCTCTTAAGGTACAGCTCATGGTTAAGAAAGAACAATATTTTAACAACAATAATTATCTGCACAATTTTTAAAAAAAGTGTAAGGGGATATTGTTTAAGAAATAAAATATTTCCAGCGAGTTTATATTGTCCCAGCTAAATATCTGGTGGGCGGGACTTGAATATCAGCCAATCCAAGGGTAGAAGGCCAGCTGTTTCCATGTGTTTCAAATCTCAAAGACCAGGTTATGACCTCGCACAATAGAAACATGCTGGAAATATATTATTTCTTATCTGACAAACTAGAAAAATATGCAGTGTCATTCTATTTAAATGTGTTGCTGGCTTTCAGTTTATTTTTCAAATTACCTGGAGGCTTATCCCTGCAGGGATTTTTTTGGGCAATTTTCCCTGTTTTCCAGAGTCCGTGGCCACCCTGATGCAAATACCCTACATTTAATTTATTAATTTATAGTGTCATACATAAAGAATAACATAACATACCGTATTCACCGTACAAGTTTAATTGGGACACCCTTGAATTTTAGGAGAATAGTTATTTTCTCTGTCCGTAAACTTTGGGACACATCACAAATTTCATTTTCAAGATAATATGAAATGGAACACCTGATTTTCTCAAAATTTTACTGCGTGACATTTTCATCATTAATTTATAAAACTAGAATGTTTGAAAACTTTGGGGGAATAACTGCAGCTAGTATACAAAGGATTGTTATGAATGGATTAAAGCGACAATCAAAATCAGTGAGAAATTAGTATTTTTATTGTATTAGGCCCTATACATCAAACACAAGAACAATGCTGTCATTGTGCATACTATTCCCACTACATTCATGGAAATTTAATCGCAAATTAAGTTTGTTTTGGGACATTTTTTTTTTTAAATAATACAATTTCGGATACTAATTATTGTAATTAAAAATTCATCTTGTCCCAAAATATATGGTGAATATGGTAGTACTATTTGTATTCAGAGTATCAAAGAGCAATCAACACAAACAGTGTTACCCCTAAATTTGGATATGGGGTCAAAGTGGTGAACATATTTTTGTTTACCATATTGACCTATGTGAAGAACACGTGGGGAGTTTCGATGGCGCGCCTTCAAATTGGTTCTAGTTAAATTTGAATAAGCACTTCCGATCATGAGTTTTGTTCTTACAATGTTAGAAATTTTATAAAAACAACTGAAGAGGGGAAGTTTCTGGCAGACCAAGAACTTCCCTGCGGGAATAAACTGCTGACTAGTAGGACATTCCAGGTCAGTCTGAAACTTTCCCGGGTAAAACATTGACTTGAGAGGTTTCTGGTTGTTACACGGGATATGTAATTAAGGTCACACCATATAGATACCATAAGTCTGATCTTACAACGGACTGAAAAATGGGAGTATAAAAAATAGACTCACTGTTTATGAGCTTGTAGAAGTTTTCCATCACTGATAAGCTCTTCTGTTTTCCTTACACTCTCTGGTACTGTAAATATATGCTTGAGGTTCTCCATGGCCGTGGCCAGCTGGAATTACAGACTCGCACGATAGTGATGCTATATAACAAGTGGCAAAATGACACCATATGCCTCAATGAAAAATATGTTGCAAAAAGAAAATTTACCTTCAATCCAAAATGTCAAGTAAAAAGGTCACAGAGACCTTGATGACCTATATGAAACAAGAAACGTGCAAATTCCACGAAAATCTGTTTTTTTCGAGTGAAAAACCTTTTTCTATAGTAACAGTGACCTTGACCCCAGTGACCCCGAATGCAATCCCAAGCTTCTTTCCATATAAGCTACCTACTCTGGAAGTTTCATCGCAATATCTCATTCCTAACAAAAGTTATTGCGTGGAAACAGTTTTTTCTATTTTTAGTAAAGTGACCTTGACCTTCACCCCAGTGACCCCAAATGCGATCCCAAGCTTCCTTTCTATATAAGCTACATACCCTACAAGTGTCATCGTAATACCTCATTCCTAACAAAGGTTACTGACCGGAAACCATTTTTCTATTTTTAGTAACAGTGACCTTGACCCTGAACCCAGTGACCACAAATGCAATCCCAAGCTTCCTTTCCATATAAGCTACCTACCCTGCAAGTTTCATCGCAATATCTCATTCCTAACAAAAGTTATTGAGCAGAAACCGTTTTTTTCTATTTTTAGTAACAGTGATCTTGACCCCAGTGACCCCAAATGGAATCTCAAGCTTCCTTTCCATATAAGCTACCTACCCTGCAAGTTTCATTACATTACCTCATTCCTTACAAAAGTTATTGAACGGAGAACATTTTTCTATTTTGGTAACAGTGATCTTGACCCCAGTGACCCCAAATGCAATCTCAAGCTTCCTTTCCATATAAGCTACCTACCCTGCAAGTTTCATCACAATACCTCATTCCTAACAAAAGTTGTTGAACGGAGAACATTTTTCTCTTTTTTGTAACAGTGACCTTGACCTCAGTGACCCCAAATGCAATCCCAAGCTTCCTTTCCAAATAAGTTAACTACCCTGCAAGTTTCATCGCAATACCTCATTCCTAACAAGAGTTATTGAGTGGAAACTAAGAGTTTGACGCCGCACGCATGCACGTTCGCCAAACCGAATCTAATAAAAATATTTAAAAAAAATGTATTTTCATAACATATATATATATAAATAACAAAATATAATTTTTAAAATCACACAGCTAGTCATTAATGCAAATATATTATGCATATTGAAAACACCATAAATTAATAAATAACAAATGTTTTAAATGACCAGAAACCAATTTGCATTAAACGATCACTGTGACCATGACCTTTGACCTACTGAACCCAAACACAACTGAGGTCTATCACTCATGAAGATATAACTGCACAACAAATACATATAGCTGTTCAAATGTGATGAAAACCATTCTGCCCAAACGTTCCGCACAACCCGCCACAAAACACCAATACAGTCTAAATTAATACAAGAGCTGTCGGCGAACAGCGCAACTAGACTATTCGATTTTTCAGAGAATAATAAATTTACAGCTAGTATATACCATCAGAAAACAAGGCTACAACAATGTGGGGTCGGGTTGGGAGCACAACGTAACTATGTGTAAGAATTGACCAAAACTACACAGAAATATGTAAAAAAAATAAAAAAATAAAAAATGGGGGTGTGGGAGCGGGGTGGAGAGGCGGGAATGGGTTTGGGGGCAGGGGGTAGGGTGCAACATACATGTGTAAGAATTGACTAAAACAACAAAGAAATAAGTAAAAAAAAAGAAAAGTTTCAAGTGTGGTGGGGGGGAGGGGAGCCAAGAGGCGGGGGAAGGGCGGGCGTGGGAGGGGGCAACATTTATGAGTAAGAATTGACAAAAGCAACACAGAAATATGTAAAAAAAAAATAATTTCAAGTGGGGGTGGGGTGTGGGGTGCGAGGGGGGGGGGAGGCGGGAGTGGGTTGGGGGAGGAGGCTACATATATGTGTAAGAACTGCCTAAAACAACAAAGAAATATTGTAAAAAAAAAAATATATAGTTTCAAGTGGGGGTGAGGTGGGGTTGGGGGAGCGTGGGTGAGAGGCGGGAGTGGGTAAGGAGGGGGATGGGGTGGAGGGGGCAACATATATGTGTAAGAATTGACAAAAGCAACACAGAAATATGTAAAAAAATTCAAGTGGGGGTGGGGTGCGGGGGTTGGGGTGTGTGGGGGGAGGCGGGAGTGGGTTGGGGGCAGGGGGAGGGGAAAACATATATGTGTAAGAACTGACTAAAACAACACAGAAATATGTATAAAACAAACAAAAAAACTTTCAAGTGTGTATGGGTGGGTGGGGGAGGGGGAGGGGGGAGAGACCGGGGGGGTGGGGGGTATGGGGGAAGGTTGCAACATATATGTGTAAGAATTGACTAAAACAACACAGAAATATGAAGAAAAAAAAGATTTTCAAGTGGGGGTGGGTTGGTGGGGTAGGGGGGATGAGGGGGCAACATATATGTATAAGAATTGACAAAAGCAACACAGAAATATGTTAAAAAAAAAATGTTTCAAGTGGGGGTGGGGGGAGGGAGCGTGGGTGAGAGGCGGGAGTGGGTTGGGTAGTGGGGGGAGGGGGCAACATATATGTGTAAGAATTGACTAAAACAACAAAGAAATATGTAAAAAAAAAAAAAAAAAAAAAAAAGGGGGTGGGGGGGGGGGGGAGGGGAGGAGGGAGCCCATGCCCCAATATGGGTTAGTAATAAGATGCATAATGCTATAACAAATCCCAAACCAAAATTATAGATATATACATGCTTACATGCAAACCTAAATCTGCCTTTATTTCACATTTTATAGGCCATCACAATTTGGGTTCCATGGGAGCCCAGAATTTGCAGAAGACAAAATTACTTATACAACCCTTTACAACATACTATAAGGAAACCAATTCCAAAATTTAGTTCAGCTAGGACAAGAAATGTAAGAGATATAGACCTGTAAACACAGCTTACACGCAAAATTTGATGTGAAACAGACATATTTTAAGGGCTATCATAATTTGGGTTCCATAGGAGTCCATGGGTTACAGGAACCAAAATTGCTTATGCAGCCCTTAAGATAATGCTATAAGGAAGCCCATGAACAAATTTGGTTGTGCTAGGATAAGAAATGTAAGAGATATAGACTTGTAAACACAGCTTACACGCAAACCTTGATGTGGGACGCCGACGCCGACGCCAACGCCGACGCCGGGGTGATTACATAAGCTCTCTTATTCTTCGAATAGTCGAGCTAAAAATGAACCTCTGTGCATTTTAAACTAGAAGTCGAGCAGCAGGAAACATGTGACCGAATTATTAACGAGAGTGCCACCCAACCGGGTATTATATGCCCATCTGTTAAGGTTTTTGTGTTAAAAGCATTTCAAAGGTGTCAAGTTAATATGACCCTGACCTACTGACTAGTGACCTCCAAAACAACAGGGATCATCCTTGTCCCAAGGGCAGACTATCTATGAAGCATCATGATCTTAGGTTGAAAGGTACTCGAGTTATAGCTCGGAAACCATTTTTTCTATGTCTGGTCACCATGACCTTGATTTAGTGATCTCAAAAGCAATAGGGATCTTCCTCGTCTCATGGCTAGTTTGAAAGGTTATAGTGCAAAGCCATTCTTCTATGCCCGGTCATTACAACCTTGACCTCTGACCTTGTGACTACAAAAACAATAGAGTCCTTGTCCCATGGGCAGTCTATCTATGAAGTTTCATGATCCTAGGCTGGAAGGTACTCGAGTTATAGAGCGAAAATCTTGACCTTATGATATAGTGACCTCAAAAACAATAGGTATCCTCCTTGTTCCATGGGTGCTCAGGCGAATTAAACTGTTAACGGATGGACAACGCTATACCATAATACTTTTTTCAAATGATTTTATAAAAAAACAAACAGAGGAACTTGACCTAGGTAGAAGTAAACACAAATACTGAAGTAATACATGTACACCTACTGATCAAATTTGAAAGTTGTATCGCTTATAGTTTGAAAGACCTTGCTGAAAGAAAAAATGTTAAGCAACTGTTGAACATTTTGTTTTCCAAGTTATGTTTCTTTTTAAACCTAAATGTAAAGGTTATGGACACGTATGGGTGAGTTTTATATATAGTATATGTCCTAATACACCCACTAACCAACTTTTAAGTTGTGTAACTTATAGATTGAAAGACATTGTCGAAAAACAAAAAATGTTTAACATTCTATTTAACATTTTGACTAGCGTACAGACATACCAACATACGTGCGCCATTGTGTCAACTATGTCTCACTTTTCACTAACGTGTCTCGACAAAATGCATTTGAAATACATTTCAGGATACATTTCAGGGTGGCGTTTGTTTAGTGTTTTTAAAAATACATCTGTTTAGTGTTTTTAAAAATGCATCGTTATTTTTTTTCGTTCATTGTTCCATTCCTGTTTATTTTGTGTTCATACTGCATAAATGTTTCATTTAGTTTGCTTTCGTGATGCATTTATTTAAGATATTTGAATGGATTAAGGGGCTTGTACATTGACTACATGATACAAAGCTACATAATACATAACTAATTCTCCCACCTTCAGTCATATGGGAAAAGTGTTTTCCTTATGTTCGTTTAAATATTTTTCTTTTACATCGATTGCGAAACAAATTCTTGCACTTATTAACCACTCCCAATGGCTTCCTAGGTAGAACCAGATTAAAGCAATGTGGATTAATTATCTTGCTCAACGATAAAATAACATCGCCACGGCGCGGATCAAAACCACAAACTTTTGATCTGTAGTCCGATGCTCTACCACTTGACCATGCACTCCGCAAATGTTAGACTCTTACATGAGACATCATAATATCAAACTGACGTCACCATATTCTGATGTCAATACACCCATAGAAGTTACTTGTTGTTTTATGCCAGTACTAAGAATATGATGGGAGCAAAATAAGAGCCTCTTCCCTGATTGGAATTTGGCCCCTGGGGTCAGATTTCCCTATCTCACATGGATACTAATAAATTCTTTCTAATATACCTACCTGACAAAAGTTTTTATTCTCATCCCTGACTGAGGCAATCTTTTCCTGTAATGGCTTCAGAGACCTGTATACATCATCTACCTGATCCAAACTGAAACACAATACAGGAGTGAACATTCCACTGGTAAATGTCACAATGACAAAAAAAACATGCTGATCCATTTGCTAGCCTTAGTTGAGCTATGCTTTTGTTTAATATGAGGAAAATTCATTTGAAATTTCCCTCAGTTTAAGTTAACTTCAAGCAACAGTGGCCATCTTGGATGAAGGGTGCCATCGAAAATCACAAATCTGAATCTGAGCACCACAAAAGAAACATTGATGTTCAATCAATAATGGTAATATGTTTTTGTTTTTTGTCTCAAATGAAATGTTATGATGATAGCAAATGTTTCCTCCTATGCAATCTGTGAGGCCAGGCAGGAAGGAGTACGAGAAGGTCACATATACAAACAAGAGGTTTATGACCTTGAAGCTCTAATGATAGATTTTGATAGCCAGATCAGCCATAGAAACCTGTGAAGTTTTATGCAAATTAGACCAACACATTCAGAGAAGTAGTCGCCACAAGTTTCTCCTATATCACTCTATGTAAACAAAGATGGCTGCTGGTGGCCATGTTTGACATAGAATCAAAATGAATTTTGTTTAGGACCAACTACATGTCATGTCAGTCATTTTAGTAAAGGTTCCAAATCAATACCACTTATGTTTTTTCAGAAGTTGTTGCCACAATCTTGTATCTAAGTTGTGGCAGCCATCTTGAATTTCTGGCCAACCTTATTTTTACTTGGGACTAACTGGACATCAAGATCAACATTCCTGTAAAGTTTTATTAAAGTCATTTTGGTAAAGGTACCAATACCACGTTTAGAGATGTAATCACCACAAAATTGTATTTAAAATAAGATTTTTAGCAATGGCGCCATCTTGAATTTTAGGCCAACCTGATTTTTACTTAGGACCACTAGACACCAAGAGCAACATTCCTATATTCCTAAATATTATGATTTATTATGCAACATTTACTTATGCAACACTATAATCTCATTCAATGTTATCCTAGTCTAAACTATATATCTTTTTCCAGCTTATAAAAATGTCATAATGCTACCACAAATTTTAATTATAAAGCAATATCAATTAAATCCCTTACAACATCAAACTTACTATATCCTATTTGCTGCTCAACAGTAATTTCTCCAAATCACCCTTTTGTAACATAAATGGAATGATCCGTATTCATAAATATAGCAGGTGTGTGACCTGGTCACAGGTCATGTTATGCAATTTCTGGTGAGAATTAGGTTACTATCTCATCAGTACAAGCTCTTGTCTCAGTGGTTATATTTGGAAAATCAGAATCAAAACAAAATCTTACAATATGTTTTCAGTCTTTTTCTGAGAGCCAAAAATATAAGGACACTTAATCCTTACCCCACTATGAATGTACAATGGACTGTCCTTTTTTTGAATTTGGACCAGTCCATTTATAATACAAAGGGTCAAATGACTGATGAGCACCCAGACAGTGTAAACCTTGATCAGCCTGCAAGATGTCGTGCCAGTCATTTTGGTAAAGGTTCCAATTCAATATCACTTACGGTTTTTGAGAAATAGTCGCCAGTCTCATTTTTTAAATCTGTTTTTAGCAGTGGTGGCCATCTTTAATTTCCTACCAACCTGAAATTTGGCTAGGATCAACTAGACATCAAGAGCAACATTCCTGTGAAGTTTCGTGAAAATCCATCAGGTAGTTTCAGAGGAGTAGCTGCCACAAGATTTTCCTATATAACTCTATGTAAACAAAGACAGCCAAGGGCGGCCATGTTTGACATCGAATCAAAATGAATCTTGATTAGGACCAACCACATGTCGTGCCAATCATTTTGGTAAAGGTTCCAATTCAATATCACTTAAGTTTTTTTTGAAGTAGTCGCCACAAAGTCACATTTTTTAAATATATTTTTAGCAGTGGCGGCCATCTTGAATTTCCTACCAACCTGAATTTTTGCTAGGATCAACTAGACATCAAGAGCAACATTCCTGTCAAGGTTCATGAAATTCCATCAAGTAGTTTCAGAGGAGTAGTCGCCACAAGTTTTTCCTATATAACTCTAAGTAAACAAAGATGAAATTTTGCTAGGATCAACTAGACATCAAGAGCAACATTCCTGTGAAGATTCATGAAAATCCGTTTTTCCTATATAACTCTATGTACATAAAGATGGCCGTTGGCAGCCATGTTTGATCCAATCAAAATGAACTTTGGTTAGGACCATTTACATGCTGTGCCAGTCATTTTGGTAAAGGTTCCAAATCAATATCACTTATGGTTTTTGAGAAGTAGTCGCCACAAAATTGCATTTTTAAAATCTATTTTTAGCCGTGGTGGCCATCTTGAATTTCTGGACGACCTCTAATTTTTGCTAGGATCAACTAGACATCAAGAGCAACATTCCTGTGAAGTTTCATGAAAATCAGTCAAATTGTTTCAGAGAAGTTTACGGACGGACAGACAGACAATGGACGCCGCACCACGGCATAAGCTCTGCTGATCTTTGATCAGTCGAGCTAAAACTTAAATTGCAGCATCGTTTTTTTATTATTTATTTTTAACTTGGCGTATACATATAGACTCGTCAATAAAAAAGACAAAGCATATTGAACAATTTCATTACCTATTTCAACCTCAGAGATGTGTCCAGGTAGCAGGGTGAAGGTCATTTGGGTAAAAAAAAAATCTTACCAGGTGGGAAGCAGAGTGGTTTTTAGCTCCGCCGTCCACTTATCATAGCAACACATGACAACGGAAAGTAGTACGTCATTTTCCGTCAACGTCAAAAAAAAGTGAAACAGCCGCCATTTTCTTTTTTTTTAAACGCGTAATCTGGAAGATTGTAACAAGTTTACATGATTAAAATTTTAGTTCCAATTTAAGTTTCGTCATCTTCAGCTGTATTGACTTTTAGATGCTTTACTGCGCGAGAAATTTCGAGATTCACCCATTTAAAATTCCGAAGCGAGGGGAAGTAACTCGTAAGAGATGTCATTGTTAAAATGCGTTTAAAAATGGTAACACTTGTGTTCTTTTCTTATGAAATACAAGGAGATAATAAACATATGTTGTTTAAGCTTAAATAGTACATGGCGTGTACTACACGTTACGAACATCATGGTATTTCTTTATAAAATGTACACGCTAAAACGATAAAATGTTGACACCGCATTGTCGGTCAAAAAATATAACGAGTGTAAAGTCATTGAACGTCTACAGGTGCGTATTCGGTATTCGGTGAAGGGGCTCACACTAAAGTCTGAAAAGTAGTCTGTAGCCTATATTTAAAAAGGCTGACCGCTGTTCAGCTTCTCGTTGTCCATTTTGATGGCCAACCTGGAATTATGGAACTCAACTGGCCACCCGCAAATGTTTTTTTATTTTTTTTTTATTGGCGAGTATCACCATATGCAGCCATATTTAACATCAAATTATACTAAAACAAAGCTGCAGTCCAATTTATTTGGTTATCCCTCACCGGCCCGTCACCAGCACCATCACCATCACCCACCCCACCCATAAACAAATTAAAAATGCGGGTCTGGTCAGGGTAGGTGTCTCATTGGAATCTGGGAAAGTCGACCTTGAACTAGAAGTGTGTTCCATCACCCATGAACACTTGCTTCGCCTGCTGACACTGCTGTTTGCTTATTTCAAAGGTTAGGTTGCAGGTTAGACTGATAAATAGGGCATAACTCTGCCAAAATGAAAGTCAGAGGTATTGCACATGTGTAACAACATTCATTGAGATGAAGACGTGGGTGAAGTTTCATGAACACAATTAAAATACTTTTCAACTGATGGCCAAGGTTAGGTTGCAGGTTAAAGCAAGACGGACGGACGACGACGGACAAAGTGATCGATAAGTGTCTGCCATCCTAAGCAGTTGACACAAAAATAAGTGTTCAGTTCTCATATAAATATATCCGTCATGCGGATATTTTTTTATGCACTCTTCAACCCAATGAATTTTACTTGACCAGGCTAGACCAGTGACATTTGCTTTATCAGACGAGTACCGCTAAGTACAGCAAAACATGTTTCGAGATGCTAATTTCAAATTCAGTGCTTGATATACACTTCAAGATTGCCATCATCGGCCCATGTGTCACTTTAATTACAAAAGATCTATTTCTAAAGCTTGAATAAACAATAAATAGATTAAAATGACCTTGTGTTCCCAAAAGGCAGTTTTTCAGTTTCAGATACATGACTGTACGCAAATGGAAACTTTTTTTTACATACAATGTATATCCAACTGAACCAAAGAATAAATAATACAATATTTTATTTATATTATATTTATAAACTAAACATCTATTAAATACAATAATGAAATTTACTTCACTTACCACAAAAAAATCAATGTCATATATGGCCTAAAATGTGTTAAAATGATGTAAAACACCAAAAGTTTTTTTGAATGTGAGCATCTACTGTCAATGTACGACATTGTATACATTTGGTGTTTTTTAACAGCTTTACATATTATATAGTCTCTGTGAGGTATAATTATGTTCATTTTGGTTCTTTAAAAAAATAATGTCTGCTCAGTCCTCGGGATTGCCAAACTGGTCACCATCATGATCAGGCGAACACATCTCAAGCGGGATACGCAGTAACAAGTATACACTGTAACGCATAAGGCCGGAAAAAAAAATTAACCGCGGTTCTGATTTGGCCTAATTAAATGAATATATTTCCTGGAGTTTAGAATCTTGCGATCACAGTATTGTCAACTTTTTTGGTTAAATCCACGTCTTTCAGGGTTGCATTGGTATTTGAAGAACGAAGGGCATCTGGAAACCAGATGATGCGTCTCTGAAATGAACAAAACAAGTTGTTAAAAAGGATGGATTGGTGGTACAAAATATATATGCCATATGATATATGCATGGAATTTCACATGAATCAATAGAGTGTCCTGTTATTTTTAAAGGGATTTTAACTTGGGCTGTCGTATATACCGTATTTCCTCTAACAGTAGCACCCGGGCACTATGGAAAGTGCGAAGGTGGGGTGGGGGGTGCTACTATTATGATACAAATTTTCAATATATTTCACCTCCTTTCCCCCCCGACTGTTTCCTTATTAAATTATTAAATTACTGTAGGCGATCTTTTACTGTTACACCGGTATTGTTTTAACCTAAACATGACTGTACCGAGTATATTACTGTCATCACTCTGCATCTATATGATACACATTTCTGTCAAACTTGACAATTACAAAACGGGTTGGTTGCCTATGAATTAAATAATAATAAAAGATAAACTAAATAGTAAATTGAAAGGAACGAGATAAATAAAGCGGTAATTGTATTGATGATGATAGCGCTTTAAGGTTTATGTCATAGACCATACTGGTGTCGAAGGTAAAAAACTCCTGTAATCAAATCCATAAGCGGTAAAAACTGTGTTTTTTTAGGAACTTTTAATTTAATCAAATCCATTAGCGGTAAAAACATTGTGTGTTTTTAGGAACTTTTAATATTGAAGACGGTAAGGTTTCTTAAACCAGGTGGGGGCTCTTCTAATAGAGGAAATACGGTATTAATATATAGGTAAATTGACATCACAGAGAAATGTGAAAGTTTTACCATCAACTTGTATGAGTTTTGTGTGATAAATAGAATCTCACAAAATCATCTATTATTTTTTAAACTCTTCAGTAAACATTAAACATTATTTGATGCTCGACAAGCCGCGCATTGTATATTTTTGCCAACTCGTTTAATAAATCCGCACTCGATCATGGAAGATCAGCTATTATAACCGCCGAGAAATAAATATTTAATCATTATTCTCCCATCACTGCTAAAATCAACAAAATATTCTGAAGTATATAATTTTTTTAGGTCATACATAGATGAAATATTACATTTTTATATTGTGCCCGGCCTTCGAACAGTATAGGTTATTTAGAGCCGCCCCAGAGAGAGGAGAAGGATACATAGGAATCCGGGAACCGTGCCCTACTCTTATTATCGAATAGATTCCCGTTGTTTCTTAACGTGCTTGGAGGATAGACTAATACACGGGACCGCCCGGTTTACGTCCCCATCCGAGGTACGAGGTTAAGGGAAAGTGTGTTTCCCAAGAACACATCGACGGAAAGGATGAGATATGAAATGCCTGTATATTATTCTCTATAATTATAGTATAACTGTGTAATTTATATATTATTACTAATTGCTGATATTATTGCACCAATCATATATTTAAACCTATGGTAGAATAACGAAGACAAATAATACATCTAAATTTTATTTAATTATATGCAAGCAGTTTTAAAGTGAAATTGATCATGTTGATACTGGACTAATAAACTGCGATACTAATGTTCGACAAAATCTTCAAAATTGCCATTATGTCCCTTTAAAGTGTCCTTTTATTTGTAATTTAACTGGGGCAGTCTTTAATAATATCGCTCTAAAGTGACAACATCACAGAGAAACTTTCATGTTGTATCATGTGTATCCATTGTTTTATGTGATGGAATTTCACAATATCTCAACAAAACAAACAAAAAAGTAAAGTATCCCAATGAGCTGGGACACTGGGACAATTATACTTATAGTTAGGCACTCCTCTTTTTTTTTTAAAGTAGCTATCCCGCCAAATAACTACAAAATTGCACTAGAAAACCGTTTATCGAAACTCTATCCATATAACAATGTTTATGCGCTGATTAAAAGTATAGGTTTATTAATAGGTTCTTAGAATACCCGTGATTGAATATCCGTAAAATTATGGTAACTCGTAATTCGACACTCCAGTTCTGGGGTTTGGTCCGGCTGGTTAAAGCCGTTTATACTGTGTATGTATGAGTTTGGTTTCTCAAAATATGTAAGTTATATATATATATACTTCGTCATCAGTAGGTTTAGAAACAGTGTACATAATGTTTAAAAAATTTGACTGTTGCAGTGTTTTATCTACCCCTGCGTCATGCGTCAAATACGCAGTATTTTCCGATTTGACGCACAAATATTGTTGCCGAAACGTACATTGACGCAGCTGAAAAAGGAGCCGTAAAATAAACTTAAGTCATAAGCGATTTTCACGATATAAGTGTAATTTACGCGCACTTGTCGCCAAACAACGATTTTCATTGGCTGAATTGTATGAATGTCCAATCAAATGAGTTGTTCCGAGATGATGTTGGCGTTCTACGCAAAATGTCAAAAAAGCAAAAGCAGATTCAAAACAAACAAAATTACAGTTAATGGACCGCGTTTGCCTCCAACCTTCTATGAAGACAACAACAATAATGTCGAGTCCCAATCAGCAAAGGACGAGGTAATGGTAACCCGCAAGATAAAACGTAATTTCGTCCCGCAATGGTTGAGAACGTACAGCTGGCTACGTTTTGAAAAAGAATGCGATGAATTAAATTTGGAGGATTTATGTTCTGCCATGCGTGCACGGTCAACACTTATTTCCATAGATTGCGTTGTATAATCTTAACGGTGTAGTCGTTAGAAATTCACAGTTGCGTGAGAATAACACGGCATTCGTACATTTACTTGTGTGCACAGAGGCCAAACTGAAAAACTCGTGTTTTTTTTGTATGAAAATAAAATAAGACTTAGTTACATAAAATACTTTGAAAGGTATTTTGTTTAATTAAAACAATAAAAAATGAACATAATATTTTTTTTTAAATTGTTGAGAATTGATCACCAGTTTCAGTGTGACGCATAAGTTTGGATTTTGACGCATTGTTTTTTGCCTGAGTGTGTCAAATGACTCGCATGTAGCCAATTGTAGATAAAACACTGCTGTTGTTGGCGGGATGGCTAATTTAATGAGAATAATAAAAAAATCTACAAATCGGATTCTGCCACTCAAATAAATCTAATGTTTCTCAAGCTTATCAAGCTTATTAAAATCTTCATTTATAAAAACCACTTTAAAGAACCATAAAAATGTATTCCCAAATTTGGGGCGGCTCGAAATGTTAACATTTGCTAGTAAGATAGATCGAGTAGCTTAGGTACATTTTTTGAATTCCACTCTCTGGGGTGGCTCGAAATATTGCCATATTATTAGCTTAATTAACCTATATCACAGGGGTCAAATATATTAAAGTTTATAGCTTTAGCTTACCTAGGACTAGGAGCCCTAAGTCTCAGAGCTGGAACTTGGAGATGCCACTTGACAGAAGGTGGCAGATGCCACTTGACAGAAGGTGGCAACATCTGCAAAGATCCCTGAAAGAAAATCAATTGTTTTTTTATACATACATACATACGGTAGATGTGTTAATCCTTTACAGTACTGCTGTAGCTATATGCAAACTTTGGGCAGTGGAGGGGGGCGGGGGTGGTGCAAGGGCACCGATTTTGTGGGTGGGGTAGGTGAAGGGGAGGTGGCAATGCCAACGGTGAATTTCTGCTCTGCGGTCATAGAGGGGGTTTGGGGACAAGGCCAATTATTTTTGGGGAACAATGAAACATTGTCTGTTATTGGTAATATTTTTGGGGAACAAGGGAACATAATAATAAAAATAAATGGAAAAATATTTTTGGAGAACAAAGCAAAATATATTTGGGGAACATTGGGTCATATTTTCAGTGAACATAGACCCCACTGAAAGGGTCTCATCATAGAAATAATACATAAGTGCTATATTATTATTAAATTTTAACGGATCGAGACACTAAACATGAACATGCACGAAATAAAACACATTTATGTCAGTACCGAGTGCTGTACATACCTTTCAACCTTTCTTTTTCCTATATGTCTATTCACCAAAGTTGTCGGTGTCCCTAATCGAGGCGAACGTGACATGACTCATGTGGTCTACATGACATGACCTTGACTCGGGCGTTGACAGTAAATGTTCTACAATTATTTGTTACATTATTCACCCATAACAATAGTTAACACATGAATAGGTCTGTCTTTTTGCTCATTAAATCCTGGAATTGTGAAGTATTCACTTGCAATTATCCATAGTACATTCAACCGTAAATCAACACAACAAATTACTGCCGACTAGGCCTATAGTGTACAAGCGATTTTTAATAAGCGCCCAGAGCCGCTGATTTTTACCGTAAACATGCTAAAGGAAAGGCAGAAAAGTGTTTAAAGGTTGACTTACTGACATTTTATCCGGGGCAGGAAATAACTATATCCGGGAGTAGAAAATATTCATGTTTTACGTTTCTGTTATTGTTTTTCAGTTTTGCTTATTTAGCTTGTAGCCGCCATTTTGAATAATATGTGTTTTGAGTGAGAAAAAAGGGTGACCATCTTTCAAAACGGTCTCAAAAAATGGGTAGTCATGAATTTTGCCGAAATTTTCAGGAAAGGTAGTAGAGGTACTGATCTATCATTCCTGTTAATTTAAGCCAAATTAGTGACAACCCATTTTTTGTGACCGTTTTGAGAAATCGGCAATTTTGCAGTTTCAAAAACCTCAAAATTTCCGATCTTCACATTTGAACAGCGATTTAGGCTATGCAAAATATGCCAATAGTAGTCAAAACGAATGCTATGGGGATGTTTAACGTATATACTTACTTTATTCATTGTCTGTGTTGTTTTTGCATTCAAAATTGGCTTAAGCTAACGTTTTTTAAAAGACAACTGCAATTTCCGCGTAACTGCACGTGAGTGCAAATTGGGACTACTTCGTGTTAAAACACTTGAAACTCAAAAGTGAGTTATGCGGTGTGTGCGCGTGAAAAGCTTCAGCTGCTGCTGCACTGTACTCTAATTAAATGTTATGATGATGGGATTACACAGTATATTTTGCTTCAGGGTCATAAGGCCTTCTGTTTATCATGGTACCTTGTTATGTGAGAGGCAGATTTAAGGGTATGAATCCATCGCAATGGCGATAACTCATAACATTTCCTAAAATTGTCCAAGGAGATAATATTACATGCACAGAATATGGCTCTCCCTAAACATGGGATTGGTGGCTTTACATCATCCCCTTCAAAGGATAGCATATTTTTACAGTGTCTTTCCTGAATAAGGTACTGAAGCAGTGCCTTTGAAAACCTGGGACATGATACTACCAGGAATCAAACCAAGGACCTCCGGGCCAAGAGGCAAATATGTTTACCCCTCAACCACAGCAACTCCTCTGATCTTCGACATCCATATCACATCAATACCTTTCCTTGATCTCATGTACATCGTGAAGAGCACTCTGGAGCTGATTCAGACCTGTCCTTACTCCATCTAGCTGAGACTGTACTGCTGTCTTCAACATGGCTTCAACAGATGCCTGAAATATACCACAGGCAGATAGATACTTGCAGGAATGGATGGATGGATGGTTAAAGAAATAGATGGGTGGCTCAATGAATGATAGAATATACTGATGGATCTACAGTTATATGACTAGATAGCCTGGTTATAATTAGATGGTTAGAAGATCGGACGGATGGATGGATGGATGGACGGACGGACGGACGGACTGATCTATGGATTGATGGATGGAGAAATGGATGGATGCTTAGAAATGATGGATGGTTATAGTTGAGTGGAGTGCGTGGTCCAGTGCCGAACTCCAGATTGAGAGGTGGTGGGTTCGATCCTCGCCGCGGCCGCGTTATTTATCCTTGAGCAAGATAATTAATCCACATTGCTTAGTACTGGTTCTACCCAGAAAGCCATCGAGAGTGATTAATATAAGTTGCAAGAACTTGTTTCGCAATCGATGTAAAAATAAATATGTTTAAACTATGGTTATATAGAAGGAGAAATGGGTGGATTGTTAGATGGATAGTGGAAGTTTTTCTCTATGTAAGTTTATGTAAAACATGTGACCCCTGGAACAGGGCCAATTTAAACTAACTTGGTAGAGGACCATAAGATTATAGTAACTGCACAATATTAAACCTCTGGCTCTTGTAGTTTCAGAGAAGAAGTTTTTTAAGTTCTTCCCTATATAAGTCTATGCAAAACATGAAATATCTCCATATACAAACTTTGGCCATTTTTGACCCTGGGGACTGTAAAACTGATGCTACATGTAATATATATGAAAGCTCTGTGCCTTGTGTTTTTTTCCCCCTATGTAAGTCTATGTTAAAGATGTGACCTCTCGGGCAGGGCCAAATGTGACCCCAGGGTCACTATTTGAACAAACTTGGTCAAGGACCATATGCTAATAGTAAATGCAAATTATTAAACCTATGGGTCTTGTAGTTTCAGAGAAGAACGTTTTTAAGATCTTCCCTATACAAAATTGAGATATATGGTCTTATAGAAACCACAGCGTCAAAACGCAATGGCATCGTATGTACGCACTGTACTACAAACAAGGAGCAATATTTAATTAATTATTCAATGAAAAAGACAAAATACAACATAAAGGGTGGTGAAGACAGGGTTACCGACTTGGAACGGTCAGTAGGCAATAAGGTCTACAGGTTAGCATGAATCGATTTTATCTGTACACAATCCTCGCTATTATCCTGTCTTCAGCTCCCAAATAGACAAGACAGTGTAAACAAAACTACATCCCATCAGAAGGAATTCTCTAACAATAATTTAGTCCACATCCAGAGAAACTAACAAAAGAAACACTAAGATGTTGTTGTAAAGCTATATAAAATACAAATAAGAAACATCTCAGGATGTATCCAGAATTGTACTGAACAACCACAGCAGTTGCAGCCAAGTCTGTGTAAAACAATTGACCCCCGGGACGGGGTCAACCGTGACCCCAGGGTCACCATTTGAACAAACTTGGTAGGGACCAAAAACTTATAATAAATGCAAAATATTAAACCTCTGGCCTTGTGGTTTCACAGAAGATTTTTTTAAATTTTTTTCCTCTGCAAGTCTTCGCAAAATCCATATACAAACTTTGGACCCTCGGGGCACAGCCATTTTTGACCTCGGGAACTTCATTTGAACACATTTGATATTTTAGGCATTGGCGACAATTATTAAGAACAAGAGGCCCAAGAGGGCCTGTGGACGCTCTACTGGCTAACATGGCTCTTATAACATCAATGAAGCGAGAGACTGCTATTTATGTTTTTTTGAAAGTTTTGGGCAAAATACAGCTTATCAACTAAATCAAGGGCCATAACTAAAGAATCTGGTAAAGTTTGGTAAAGATCACATGAAAAATGAAGGCCCTACTGTATTAACGAGGCAAAATATAGCATTTTTAACTAAATCAAGAGCCATAACTCCTCTGTTACTGGTACGACAGGTCCAACATAGAGCTAAAAAAAAAAAAAAAAAAAAAAAAAAAAAAAATAGAAAATTATAACAAACAAGAGGCCCAAGAGGGCCTGTGGACGCTCTACTGGCTTACACGGCTCTTATAACATCAATGAAGCGAGTGACTGCCATTTACGTTTTTTTTGAAAGTTTCGGGCAAAACACAGCTTTTTAACTAAATCAAGTGCCATAACTAAAGAATCTGTTAAAGTTCGGCAAAATTCAGATGAAAAATGAAGGCCCTACCGTATTAATGAGGCAAAATATAGCATGTTTAACTAAATCAAGAGCCATAACTCCTCTGTTACTGGTCCGACTGGTCCAACATAGAGCTAAAACAAGAGGCCCAAGAGGGCCTGTGGACGCTCTACTGGCTAACACGGCTCTTATAACATCAATGAAGTGAGTGACTGCCATTTATGTTTTTTTTGAAAGTTTCGGGAAAAAACAGCTTTTTAACTAAATCAAGGGCCATAACTAAAGAATCTGGTAAAGTTTGGTAAAGATCAGATGAAAATGAAGGCCCTACCGTATTAATGAGGCAAAATATAGCATGTTTACCTAAATCAAGAGCAATAACTCCTCTGTTACTGGTCCGACTGGTGCAACATAGAGCTAAAAAAAAAAAAGAAAAAAAAAAAGAAAAAGAAAAAAAATTAAAAAAAATTAAAAAAAAAAAATCAAATAAAAAAAATAAATTAAAAATTTAAAAAAAAAAAATCATTTTTTTTTTAAAAAACACAAAAAAATCAATAAAAAAAAAAAAAAAAAAACAACAACAAAAAAAAAAGAAAAAAAAAAAAGGAACATGTTTATGATATTTCAGTTGAATGGATTAAGTGTTTTCGGAGGAGATGTCGTTTGAAATTTCCTTGAATTTGACCTAGTTTTAGCCATGGCGGCCATCTTCGATGACTGGCGGCCACGAAAAACACAAATCTGAAAGGGACTATCCCAAATATCATTGTGATTAAGTTTCATCAAAGTCCATCAAACGGTTTCAGAGAATATGTCATTTTTAAAATTCAAAGTTTTCTCTAAATACATATAGGGAAAAGTGACCACGCCCTTTGGCAGCCATGTTTTTTGACGAATCCAAATAATTTGAACAAACTTGGTAGAGAGTCACCCAAGGAACATTTGTGTGAAATTATTTTGAAATCCAACCAGCAGTTTCAGAAGACAAGAATTTTTCAACTTTTTATATAATATACATATAAGGAGAAAAAGCCCCGCCCCTGTGGCGGCCATGTTTTTTGGACCGATCCAAATAATTTGAATAACTATGAAAGGCAATCCCTAAAGGAACATTTCTGTGAAAGAATTTTCAAAATCAGACCATCGATTTCAGAGAAGATTTTTTAAGGTTTTTCAACATGGTTGCCATGGAAACCAAATCCCTTGGCACAATGCCAAAATTTGAACAACTTTGCTTTCCCGTGACCCAAGGATGCTTCCTGTGAAGTTTCAATTAATGTAATACATGAAAGCTCTGTGCCATGTGGTTCCAGAGAAGATTTTTTTCAGTTTTTCCCTATACAAGCCTATGTAAAATGTGACCACCGGGGTGGGGCCAAATGTGACCCCTGGGTCACCATTTGAACAAACTTGGTAGAGGACCACAAGCTTATAGCAAATGCAAAATATTAAACCTCTGGCTCTTGCAGTTTCAGAGAAGAAGATTTTTTAAGTTTTTCCCTATACATGTCTATGTAAAACATGTGACCCTTGGGGCGGGGCCAAATGTGACCCGAGGGTCACCATTTGAACAAACTTGGTAAAGGACCATAAGCTTATAGTAAATGCAAAATATCAAACCTCTGGCTGTTGTAGTTTCCGAGAAGAAGATTTTTTAAATAAAAATCCTATATAAGTCTATGTAAAACTGTGACCCCCGGAGCGGGGACGAATTTGACCCCAGGGTCACCATTTGAACAAACTTAGTAGAGGACCATAAGCTGATGCTACATGTAATACATGAGAGCTCTGTGCCTTGTGGTTTTAGAGAAGAAGATTTTTTAAAGTTTTTTTCTATATGTCTATATGGAAAACATGCAAAACCTCAATATACAAACTTTGGACCCCCGAGGCACGGCCATTTTTGACCCCGGGGACTTTTTTTGAACAAACTGGATAGTCTAGGCGTTGGCGATCATTTTAAAAGAAAAACTGTTGAAATCTATCCAGCGGTTCTGGAGAAGAAGATTTTTTAAGGTTTCGACCATATATGGTAATGGCAGCCATCTTGGATGTAGCGCTGACCTAATTTTAACAAATCTAAAAAGCATTCATCTAAGGATCATCCGTGTGAAGTTTGGTCAAAATTAGCCAAGCGGTTTCTGAGGAGAAGTCGTTTGAAGAAAAGTTAACGGACGACAGACAGACAGACGACAGACGACAGACGACGGACAACACACCATCCCATAAGCTCTGCTGGCCCTTGGCCAGAAGATGGCCAGAAGAGCTAAAAAAAAAAAAAAATCAAAAAAAAAATTCCCTATACATGTCTATGTAAAACATGTGACCCGAGGGTTACCATTTGAACAAACTTGGTAAAGGACCATAAACTTACAGCAAATGCAAAATATTAAACCTCTGGCTCTTGCAGTTCCAGAGAAGAAGATTTTTTTCATTTTTTCCCTATACAAGCATTTATGTAAAACTGTGACCCCCGGGGCGGGGCCAGATGTGACCCCAGGGTCCCCATTTGAACAAAATTGGTAAAGGACCATAAGCTTATAGCAACAGCAAAATATTAAACCTCTGGCTCTTGCAGTTTCAGAGAAGAAGATTTTTTAAGTTTTTCCCTATACATGTCTATGTAAAACATGTGACCCTTGGGGCGGGGCCAAATGTGACCCCAGGGTCACCATTTGAACAAACTTGGTAAAGGACCATAAGCTTTTAGTAAATGCAAAATATTAAACCTCTGGCTCTTGCAGTTCCAGAGAAGATTTTTTTTCTTCAGTTTTTCCCTCTACAAGCATTTATGTAAAACTGTGAATCCCCGGGGCAGGGCCAGATGTGACCCCAGGGTCCCCATTTGAACAAAATAGGTAAAGGACCATAAGCTTATAGCAACACCAAAATATTAAACCTCTGGCTCTTGCAGTTTCAGAGAAGAAGATTTTTTAAGTTTTTCCCTATACATGTCTATGTAAAACATGTGACCCTTGGGGCGGGACCAAATGTGACCCCAGGGTCACTATTGTCACTATTTGACCAAACTTGGTAAAGGACCATAAGCTTATAATAAATGTAACATATCAAACCTCTGACTCTTGTAGTTGGCGAGAAGAAGATTTTTAAAAAAAAAATCCTATATAAGTCTATGTAAAACTGTGACCCTCGGGGCGGGGACAAATTTGACCCCCAGGTCACCATTTGAACAAACTTAGTAGAGGACCATAAGCTGATGCTACATGTATTACATGAGAGCTCTGTGCCATGTGGTTCCAGAGAAGAAGATTTTTTTCAGTTTTTCCCTATACAAGCCTATGTAAAACTGTGACCCCCGGGGTGGGGCCAAATGTGACCCCTGGGTCACCATTTGAACAAACTTGATAGAGGACCACAAGCTTATAGCAAATGCAAAATATTAAACCTCTGGCTCTTGCAGTTTCAGAGAAGAAGATTTGTTTAAGTTTTTCCCTATACATGTCTATGTAAAACATGTGACCCTTGGGGCGGGGCCAAAAGTGACCCGAGGGTCACCATTTGAACAAACTTGGTAAAGGACCATAAGCTTATAGTAAATGCAAAATATCAAACCTCTGGCTCTTGTAGTTTCCGAGAAGAAGATTTTTTAAAAAAAAATCCTATATAAGTCTATGTAAAACTGTGACCCCCGGGGCGGGGACAAATTTGACCCCAGGGTCACCATTTGAACAAACTTAGTAGAGGACCATAAGCTGATGCTACATGTAATACATGAGAGCTCTGTGCCTTGTGGTTTCAGAGAAGAAGATTTTTTAAAGTTTTTTCCTATATGTCTATATGAAAAACATGCAAAACCTCAATATACAAATTTTGGACCCCCCGGGGCACGGCCATTTTTGACCCCGGGGACTTTATTTGAACAAACTTGATAGTCTAGGCGTTGGCGATCATTTTAAAAGAAAAACTGTTGAAATCTGTCCAGCGGTTCTGGAGAAGAAGATTTTTTAAGGTTTCGACCATATATGGTAATGGCAGCCATCTTGGATGTAGCAGTGACCTAATTTTAACAAATCTAAAAAGCATTCAACTAAGGATCATCCACGTGAAGTTTGGTCAAAATTAGCCAAGCGGTTTCTGAGGAGAAGTCGTTTGAAGAAAAGTTAACGGACGACAGACAGACAGACAGACAGACGACAGACGACGGACGACGGACAACACAGCATCCCATAAGCTCTGCTGGCCCTTGGCCAGTAGAGCTAAAAAACAAGAGGCCCAAGAGGGCCTGTGGACGCTCTACTGGTTAACATGGCTCTTATAACATCAATGAAGCGAGAGACTGCCATTTATAAAATCAATGAATCAATAATAATAATAAAAAATATTATTAAAATTAAAAAATAAATTTTAAAAAATAAAAAATATCAATCAATTAAAAATTAAGAAAAAAAAAAAAAAAAAAAAAAAAAAAAATAAAAAAAAAAAAAAATAAATAAAAAAAAAAAAAAAAAATAATATGAAAAAGAAAGTCGTAAAATGTGGTAAAGTTTGGCAAAGATCAGATGCAAAATGAGGCCCTATCATGACGAGGCAAATTATAGCATTTTTAACAAAATCAAGGATCATAACTTTGCTGTTACTGGTCCGATCTGGCTGGTTTTCGAACTTGACCGAGCATTCATTGACATTAACAATCTGATAAAGTTTGGTAATGATCGGATGAAAAATGAAGGCCCTATCGACTTAACGAGGCAAAATATAGCATTTTCAACTAAATCAAGGGCCATAACTCCGCTGTTACTGGTCCGATATGGCTGGTTTTCAAACTTGTCTGAGCTTTCATTTTTATTAACAATCTGATAAAGTTTGGTAAAGATCGGATGAACAATGAAGCCCCTATCGTCTTAACAAGGTAAAATATAGCATTTTTAACAAAAACAAGGGCCATAACTCCACTGTTACTGTTCCGATATGGCTGGTTTTCGAACTTGTCCAAGCTTTCAATGACAATAACAATCTGATAAAGTTTGGTAATGATCGGATGAAAAATGAAGGCCCTATCGACTTAACGAGGCAAAATATAGCATTTTCAACTAAATCAAGGGCCATAACTCCGCTGTTACTGGTCCGATATGGCTGGTTTTCAAACTTGTTTGAGCTTTCATTGATATTAACAATCTGATAAAGTTTGGTAAAGATCGGATGAACAATGAAGCCCCTATCGTCTTAACGAGGCAAAATATAGCATTTTTAACAAAAACAAGGGTCATAACTCCACTGTTACTGTTCCGATATGGCTGGTTTTCGAACTTGTCCAAGCTTTCAATGAGAATAGTCCAGACAAATGTTGTGTATTAAAACCTTTAAAGGGCCATAACTCTGCCAAAATTCCTTCAACCGGAACACGGCAAAGATTTGCACAACTAGACCTGGAACTGATCATCACTAAAAAGTTTTGTTTAAATCCAGGGGTTCAGGAATACTAGTCAGGACAAAGTTTGTTTATTAAAACCTTTAAAGGGACATAACTCCGCCAAAATCATTCAACTGGAATGCAGTGACGATATGTACAACTAGGCTTGGTACTGATCATCCTTGAAAAAATTCAATGAAATTTGGCCAAATGAAGGCCGTTTCTTCTTAATGAGGCCAAAATATAGCATATTTCAGAAAATAAAATCAAGGGCCATAACTCCGGTGTAAATGGTCTAATCTGGCTGGTTTTCAAACTTGTCGGACCTTTCATTGATAGTAACAATCTGGTAAAGTTTGGTAAAGATCGGATGAAAAATGAAGACCCTATCGTATTAACAAGGCAAAATATAGCATTTTTAACTAAATCAAGGGCCATAACTCCACTGTTACTAATCCGATCTGACTGATTTTCGAACGTATCCGAGCTTTCATTGATATTAACAAGATGGTAAACTTTGGTAAAGATCGGATGAACAATGAAGCCCCTATCGTCTTAACGAGGCAAAATATAGCATTTTGAACTAAATCAAGGGCCATAACTCCGCTGTTACTAGTCCAATATGAAATGGTTTTCAAACTTGTCCGAGCTTTCATTGATATTAACAATCTAATAAAATTTGGTAAAGATCGGATGAACAATGAAGCCCCTATCGTCTTAACGAGGCAAAATATAGCATTTTTAATTAAATCGAGGGCCATACCTCCGCTGTTACTGGTCCAATATGGCTGGTTTTCGAACTTGTTCAAGCTTTCAAAGACATTAACAATGTGGTAATGTTTGGTAAAGATAGGATGACAAATGAAGGCCCTATTATCTTAACGAGGCAAAATATAGCATTTTGAACTAAATCAAGGGCCATAACTCCACCGATACTGGTCCGATCTGGCTGGTTTCCGACCTTTCATTGATAGTAACGATCTGGTAAAGTTTGGTAAAGATCGAGTGAAAGATGAAGTCCCTATCGTCTTAACGAGGCAAACCTTAGCATTTTTATCTAAATCAAGGGCCATAACTCTGCCAATACTGGTCCAATCTGGCTGGTTTTCGAACTTGTCCGAGCTTTCATTAACATTAACAATCTGATAAAGTTTGGTAAAGATGGGATGAACAATGAAGCCCCTATCGTCTTAACGAGGGAAAATATAGCATTTTTAACTAAATCAAGGGCAATAACTCCGCTGTTAATAGTCCGATCTAGCTGGTTTTCGAACTTGTCCGAACTTTCATTGATATTAACAATCTGGCAAGTTTGGTAAAGATCAAATAATAAATGAAGGTGCTAGCGTGTTCACAGGGCTTAATATGGCATTTTTCAGCAAAACAAGGGCCATAACTCCGTTGAAATTATTTTGATCTCGCCGGTTTTCAAAACTTGTTCAAGCTTTCATTGACATAAAGACACTGGCGAAGTTAAGTAAAGATCCGATTAATATTAAAGGCCCTAGAGTGTTCACAAGGCACAAAATAGCATTTTTCAGAAAAAACAAGGGCCATAACTCCAGTCTTACTGATCCGATTTAGCTGGTTTTCAAACTTGTTCGAGCTTTCATTGATATTAACAAGCTGTGCAAATTTGGTAAAGATCAAATAATAAATGAAGGTGCTAGAGTGTTCAGAAGGCAGAAAATGGCATTTTTCAGAAAATACAAGGGCCATAACTCTGGTGTTACGGACCCAATTCAGCTGATTTTCGAACTTGTCCAAGCTATAATTGGTATTAACAATCTGTGCAAGTTTGGTAACGATCACGTATAATAAATGAAGATGCTAGAGCGTTCACAAGACAGAAAATAGCAATTTTCAGAAAAAACAAGGGCAACAACTCCGGTGTTACTGATCCGATTTGGCTGGTTTTCGAACTTGTCCGAGCTTTCATTGATATTAACAATCTGTGCAAGTTTGGTAAAGATCAAATAATAAATGAAGGTGCTAGAGTGGTCACAAGGCCTAATACGGCATTTTTCAGCAAAACAAGGGCCATAACTCCGGTGAAATTATTCCGATCTGGCTGGTTTTCGAACTTGTCTGAGCTTTCATTGATATTAACAACCTGTTAAAGTTTGGTAAAGATCGGATGAAAAATGAAGGCCCTATGGTGGTAACAAGACAAAAGTTAACGACGGACAACGGACGACGGACGGACGGACGGACGGACGGACGACGGACAACTCGTCATCCAATAAGCTCTGCTGGCCTTCGGCCAGTAGAGCTAAAAATGAAAAAAAATAAAACAATGGAAAAAAAAAAAAAAAAAAAAAAGTGAAAAAAATAAATATTAAAAAAAAATAAATAAAAAAAATAAGAAAATTAAAAAATAAATAAAAATAATAACAACATAAAAAAGAAAGTCAGAAAATCTGCTAAAGTTTGGCAAAGTGAAGGCCCTATCGTATGACGAAGCAAATGATAACATTTTTAACAAAATCAAGGGCCAATAACTCCGCTGTTTATGGTTCGATCTGGCTGGTTTTCGAACTTGACCAAGCTTTCATAGACATTAACAATCTGATAACGTTTGGTAAAGATCGTAAGAAAAATTAAGGCCCTATTGTCTTAACGAGGCAAAATATATCATTTTGAACTAAATCAAGGGCCATAACTCCGCTGTTACTGGTCAGATATAAATAGTTTTCAAACTTGTCCGAGCTTTCATTGACATTAACAATCTGATAAAGTTTGGTAAAGATAGGACGAAAAACAAAGGCCCTATCGCCTTAACGAGGCAAAATATAGCAATATAGCATTTGTTAACTAAATCAAGGACCATAACTCCGCTGTTACTTGTCCGATTTGGCTGGTTTCGAATTCATCCCAGCTTTCATTGATATTAACAACCTGTTAAAGTTTGGTAAAGATCGGATGAAAAATGAAGGCCCTATCGTCTTAACGAGACAAAAGTTAACGCCGACAACGGACGATGGACAACGGACGATGGACAACTCGGCATCCCATAAGCTCTGCTGGCCCAAGAGGGCCTGTGGACGCTCTACTGGCTCAAGATAAAGTTTATGTATAAGGGGCCATAAGTCTTTCAAAAATAATTCAACCAGAACATGGCAATGACAGGTGCAACCAGGCTTAGTACTGATCATTCTCGCCAAGATTCGCTGAAATCTGGCAAAGAGTTCAGAAGAGACTAATCTGGACAAAGTTTGTGTATTAAAACATTTAAAGGGTCACAACTCTGCCAAAAATCATTCAACCGAAATATGGCGATGATATGCATAACTAGGCTTGATACTGATCATCCTTGTCAAGTTTCGTCTATATCCAGCCAGGGGTTCAGGAGAACTAGCCTGGAAAAAAATTGTGGTATCAAAATCCTTTAAAGGGCCATAACTCTGCCAAATATCTGTAAACCGGAACGTGACAATGACATGCACAACTAGGCTTGGTGCTGATCATCCCTGCAAAGTTTCATTGAAATCTGGGAAGGGGTTCAGGAGAAGTAGATCAGACAAAGTTTGCGTATTAAAACCTTTAAAGGGCCATAATTCTGCCAAAAAAAATCATTTAACCGTAATACGCCAATGATTTGCAAAACTAGACATGGAATTGATCATCCCTAAAAAGCTTCGTTTAAATCCGGCCAGAGGTTCAGGAGAACTAGTCAGAACAAAGTTTGTGTATTAAAACCTTTAAAGGGCCCTAACTCCGCCAAAAATCATTCAACCGGAACACGGCGATGATGTGCACAACTAGATAAAGAATCGATCATCCCTAAAAAGTTTCGTTTAATCCGGCCAGGGGTTCAGGAGAACTAGTCAGAACAAAGTTTGTGTATTAAACCTTTAAAGGGCTATAACTCGGCCAAAATCATTCAACTGGAACACGGTGACTATGTACAACTAGGCTTGGTACTGATCATCCCTGCAAAGTTTCAATAAAAAATCCGGCCAAATGAAGGCCCTTTCGTCTTAATGAGGCCACGATCTAGCATATTTCAGAAAATCAAGGGCCATGACTTCGCTGTAAATGGTCCAATCTGGATGGTTTTCGAACTCGTCCAAGCTTTCATCAACAATCTGTGGAAGTTTGGTAAAGATCAAATAATAAATGAAGTTGCTAGAGTGTTCACAAGGCAGAAAATGCCATTTTTCAGAAAAACAAGGGCCATAACTCCAGTGTTATTGACCCAACTCAGCCGATTTTCGAACTTGTCCAAGCTATAATTGGTACTAACAATCTGTGCAAGTTTGGTAACGATCAAATAATAAATGAAGGTGCTAGAGCGTTCACAAGGCAGAAAACAGCAATTTTTAGAAAAATCAAGGGCCATACCTCTGTTGTTACAGATCCGATTTGGCTGGTTTTCGAACTTGTTTGAGCCTTTATTGATATTAACAATCTGTGCAAGTTTGGTAAAGATCAAATAATAAATGAAGGTGCTAGAGTGTTCACAAGGCTTAATATGGCATTTTTCAGCAAAACAAGGGCCATAACTCCGGTGAAATTATTCCGATCTGGCTGGTTTTCGAACTTGTGCGAGCTTTCATTTATATTAACAACCTGTTAAAGTTTGGTAAAGATCGGATGAAAAATGAAGGCCCTATGATGGTAACAAGACAAAAGTTAACGACGGACGACGACGGACGGACGGACGGACGGACGGACAACTCGTCATCCCATCAGCTCTGCTGGCCTTCGGCTAGTAGAGCTAAAAATTGGTAACAATCGGATGAAAAATGAAGGCCCTCTCGTCTTAACGAGGCAAAATATAGCGTTTTGAACTAAATCAAGGGCCATAACTCCGCTGTTACTGGTCCGATATGTTTGGTTTTCGAACTTGTCCGAGCTTTCATTGATATTAACAATCTGATCAAGTTTTGTAAAGATCGGATGAACAATGAAGCCCCTCTCGTCTTAACGAGGCAAAATATAGCATTTTTAACTAAATCAAGGGCCATAACTCCGCTGTTACTTGTTCGATATGGCTGGTTTTCGAACTTGTTCGAGCTTTCAATGACATTAACAATCTGATAAAGTTTGGTAAAGATCGGATGAACAATGAAGCCCTATCATCTTAACGAGGCAAAATATAGCATTTTTAACTAAATCAAGGGCCACAACTGAACTCCACTGTTACTGGTCCGATATGGCAGGTTTTCGAACTTTAACAATCTGATAAAGTTTGGTAACGATCGGATGAACAATGAAGCCCCTATCGTCTTAACGAGGCAAAATATAGCATTTTTAACTAAATCAAGGGCCATAACTCCGCTGTTACTGGTCCGATATGGCTGGTTTTCGAACATGAGCTTTCATTGAATTTAACAATGTGGTAAAATTTGGTAAAGATCGGATGAAAAACGAAGGCCCTATCATCTTAACGAGGCAAAATACAGCATTTTTAACTAAATCAAGGACCATAACCCTGGTGTTACTGGTCCGACCTGGCTGGTTTTCGAACTTGTCCGAGCTTTCATTGATATTAACAATGTGGTAAAGTTTGGTAAACATAGGATGAAAAATGAAGGCCCTATCGTCTTAACGAGGCAAAATATAGCAATATAGCATTTTCAACTAAATCAAGGGCCATAACTCCGCTGTTACTTGGCCGATCTGGATGGTTTTCGAACTCATCCGAGCTTTCATTGATATTAACAACCTGTTAAAGTTTGGTAAAGATTGGATGAAAAATTAAGGCCCTATCGTCTTAACAAGACAAAAGTTAACAAAGGACGACGGACGGACGACGGACAACTCGGCATCCCATAAAAGTAATCCAAAAAAAAAATTATATTAAAATACAAAAAAAAAAAAATACAAAAAAAATATTATAATACAAAAAAAAAGAGTCATAAAATCTGGTAAAGTTTGGCAAAGATCAGATGCAAAATGAAGGCCCTATCGTAAGACAAGGCAAATTATAGCATTTTTAACAAAATCAAGGGCCATAACTCCGCTGTTACTGGTCCGATCTGTCAGGTTTTCGAACTTGATCGCGCTTTTATTGACATTAACAATCTGATAAAGTTTGGTAAAGATTGGATAAAAAATAAAGCCCCTATCGTCCTAACGAGGCAAAATATAGCATTTTTAACTAAATCAAGGGCAATAACTCTGCTGTTAATAGTCCGATCTAGCTGGTTTTCGAACTTGTCCGATCTTTCATTGATATTAACAATCTGCGCAAGTTTGGTAAAGATCGAATAATAAATGAAGGTTCTAGAGTGTTCACAAGGCTAAATATGGCATTTTCCAGCAAAACATAAACTCCATTGAAATTATTTCGATCTTGCCGGTTTTCGAACTTGTTTGAGCTTTCATTGATATAATAGTCCACTCAGCCTGTGAAATTTTACCACTCAACATCAAACTAATTGCAACAGAAATGATTTACTAATTATCTGATAGTGACATATATTGCGAAAAGTCACAAAAAAGTCTAGAAAAATCTAGATAGGGGAAATAAGTTTTTTATAGCTCCTATATTTACGCTTTTCATAAAAAAACACCAGATTTAGAGTTACTTGTAGCTGCTGCATTTTATTTGGAATAAGACATTTTAATGATGTATTACACTATTAAGACCTTAATTAATCATAACAATTACATCTTTGAACAATTACAAAATACAGGTATATTTTAACGCTGTTTGTTGAAAAGTGCATATTGAATTACCCCACCCACTGAAATCACAATAGAGATATTGCATATCAAAGGTAATGCTATGTGATATGCATTTCTTGTCACAGTTTAAGACAAATTCTCAAATTAAGATTGATGATGAAGTGTTGGGTTAATATATTGGCCTCTATATTGTAGCCGTCGGCATTGTCGGCAGCTATTATTATCCCATTGCTAGCATCATTCCTTGATAATTATTTTTGGAAGAGTGAAAGGTAAATACTTAAGATTTATTTAGAAGCGCCGGGTGTTGGGGTAGGGGTTGGGTGTGTGAGTGGAGGGCGGATAATATATTGACCACTATATTGTAGCTGTCGGCAATGATTTATTAATCCATTGTTAGCGTTATTGTTAACCTCATTCGTAATGGTCATACCAACTTATGCTGTAACTGCGCAAAATTATTAAAAATACCATAATAATAGTCATAAAAGAGCTCAAAGGTTTTTAGACAATTCTTTAAATGTATATAACTGTTCCTACACAAAACTATCACAACACCATGGGTAAATATCCTTATATAGTTTAGCATTTATACTATAGTAATTGATGTTGCAGCATACTTGTAAGTTATACTACTTCTATGCCATAATTCGCAATGTTAATTACTAGTATATTAATAACTCATAGCTTTCACTATTGAATGATTATGCCAAATCTAGTACAACATCACAAAAAGCTTGAATACCCCTTACCGATTTATATATTATTTGCAACTTGATTTGCATGAGCATTAGCCGTTTTTAGGGTTGATCAGTATAGACACATGATATGGTACCCCACCCAGTCACATTATACTGACACCAGGCCGATCAGTCCTAGCACATATGCTGAGCGTCAAGCAATGGAGCTACTAGTATCATTTTTCTAGTCATTGGTATGACCAGGCTGGGTATTGAACCCACGACATCCCGCATGCGAGGCGGATGATCTTCCATTACGACACCACTGTGGTTCTTAGCATTTATAATTGTGTCATGCCAAACTGCAAGGTGAGGTGAAGTACTAATACTGCCTAATTACAAGTAGTTTGTATTAATGTTATAGGCATAGATATACACAATTTACCGTTCTGATTGATGCAAGAGATCTATCAAGACACTACCACAACATATCCTGGTCACTTATTATTAGTAAAAGTGATATTTTCAAGAATGAGTCATGTTACAAAAGCACTAGAACAGGATGTTGACATTTGAAACCTCTTCACTTATGTTCTCATAGTAAACTATTATTAATTTAGTCCATAATTTTGAGTAGAAAACATATTTAAGCCAGAAAATATTACCGCCAAATTTCGTGTTTATCCGATTTCCTTTCTGATTTTGAAATAATTTTACTTTTTTTGGTATGCTAACTTTTTAATGTGTGTTGATACATGTTTGTCATGTATGCACTACCTATACTGCAAAATGACACGTTTGCCCTACTTACATAGTAAGCAAAGTCATTCATAGGGCACAATGCAAAAATGCACTAGTTCTTAAATGTGTTCGTGATATGAAATTGAAATGATACATTTGGTATATGTTTCAAAGTATTATTATATTATATTGATTTGATTGCATAGGCTCCTAAGTTATAAGTCTTCCACAAACTATGTTAACTAATTGATTTTGGGTTTGTATTAGCATAGTATGGCTGTTAGTTACTGTAATGCTCTATGCATATAAACAGAGTAGTGACTGCATTAACAACGTACAATTAAAATGTTAAAGAAGTACCCCGCCAAATAATGGCAAAATTACATTACAAAACCGTTTATTAAAACTATCCAGGTGTTCAGGTCAAATACTTGTGTATATGTACCGATTAAACGTATTCACGGGTTCCTAAAATACTCGTTATTGAATATGCGTAAAAATAATTATGAGTTGATAACTCTTAATTTGATGCTGCAGTTTTGGAGTTTGTCCTTGCTGGTTAAAGTCGTTTATATTGTGTCTATAGAGTTTGGATTCTCAAAATGTGTAAGTTAGGATTCTCAAAATGTTTTAGTTATATACAGGTTTAGAAACGGTGCATGTTGTAAAATGTGCCACTCGAAGGGACTTTAACATGCCATAAGCTGACCCAAAAGTATATTTCAAGGAGCAGGGGTCATATTGGTTATATTTTTCTAGCAACGAATTGCCAAACGTCTGCGCAAGTCAAGTTTGTTACACAGTTATAATCTAAAATATGTCGTATTATGACTATAATTTTGTACTGACATATTAGTTTGGGTGCAAAAATATTGTAATTTTGTATTGCAAATAAAAAACCAAAACACTAACAGTTTAGAAAAATGTATTATATAACTTAATTACTATGAGTTTTTCAATACGGGATTACTAGCCTGAGTGAGAGTTCGCACAAACAAACGAGTGCGCTAGCATGTGTTTGTTTATTTTGACGTATTGCCATGAGTATCATTACTCGGTATTGAAAAACTCATGGTAATAAAACTCTTTATACTTTCCTTATCTCTCTCCAAAGTTATTGTCAAAGAAGCTTGGATCACAGAAGTCATGTTTTGCTAACAAAGAATGCATAAAGTTTATGTAAGTCGAGTAATAAGAAGGATCCTTAATCAAGTTCTTTTTATTTTTATCAAGCACATTCAGATATGTACAGATATACATATTTGTGTTTTTAAAGCTTCGTCAGTAATACTGCGACTACCTAATGCTTTTCACAATAATAGTTTATGTGCAGATAACGTGTTTCTGTTGCAAATACGTAAAGAAATAACATTTTAATGCCACAGACTTGGGTATTTATAGTTGCCGACAATGCCGACGATTATCATACATTAGTCAATGTTTCACACTCAGTGCTTAGTAACGTCGATCTTATTATGAATGTTTACACAAAAATATTCTACAAAACTGCCTATAACACATATTTACATTGAAATGCCGATCCATTGTAATTAAGTGGGTGGGGTAATTCAATATGCGAATTTTAAGAAACAGTGCTAAAATAGGCATTTATATGCATCGTTCATTCAAATTTTTCAATTTTTATTATTTAGCTATGTTTTTATATTGTAATACCTCATTAAAATGTATTATTCATAACAAAATGTTGCAGATATACATACACATAAACCTGCAGTGATTTTATGACAAACACACATTTTTGAGCCATAAAAAGACTTATTTCCCCTATCTAGATTTTCCTAGACTTTTTTGTGATTTTTTGCAATAAATGTATCTATCAGAAAATCAGAAAATCATTTCTGTTGCAATTAGTTTGATGTGGGTTCACAGGCTGAGTGGACTATAAAGACACTCGCAAAGTTAAGTAAAGATCCGATTAATATTGAAGGCCATAGAGTGTTCACAAGGCAGAAAATAGCATTTTTCAGGGAAAAAAAGGGCCATAACTCCGGTGTTACTGATCCGATTTAGCTGGTTTTCGAACTTGTTCGAGCTTTCATTGATATTAACAATCTGTGCAAGTTTGGTAAAGATCAAATAATAAATGAAGGTGCTAGAGTGTTCACAAGGCAGAAAATGGCATTTTCCACAAAAAAAAGGGCCATAACTCTAGTGTTACTGACCTAATTCAGGTGATTTTCGAACTTGGCCAAGCTATAATTAGTATTAACAATCTGTGCAAGTTTGGTAACGATCAAATAATAAATGAAGGTGCTAGAGCGTTCACAAGGCAGAAAATAGCAATTTTCAGAAAAAACAAGTGCCATAACTCCGGTGTTACTGATCCGATTTGGCAGGTTTTCGAACTTGTCCGAGCTTTCATTGATATTAACAATCTGTGCAAGTTTGGTAAAGATCAAATAATAAATGAAGGTGCTAGAGTGTTCACAAGGCTTAATATTGCATTTTTCAGCAAAACAAGGGCCATTACTCCGGTGAAATTATTCCGATCTGGCTGATTTTCGAACTTGTCCGAGCTTTCATTGATATTAACAACCTGTTAAAGTTTGGTAAAGATCGGATGAAAAACGAAGGCCCTAGAGTGGTAACAAGACAAAAGTTAACGACGGACGGAAGACGTACAACTCGCCATCCCATAAGCTCTGCTGGCCCCTGGCCAGTAGAGCTAAAAACTGTCGAAATTTAAAAACTGTAGAAATTTGTCCAGCGGTTCTTGAGAAGAAGTTTTTAAGGTTTCGACTTTTCATGGTAATGCTGCACATTTTGGATGTTGCAATTTTAACAAATTTGAAAGCCACTGACCTCAACATCATCAATGTGAAGTTTGTTCAAAATCATTCAAGCACTTTATGAGGACAAGTCATTTAAGCAAAAGCTAACAGACAGACGTACAGACGAGATCAATGTTGTGTACTTTTTCTTAGTGGGGTTAGTCGGACATCTGTACGGAGAGCACTTATGGGGTTATTGTACGTATGTTTGGATACTGTGGAGTAGATTTGCATAACTCCACAAAATAACAGAATTTGGAAGTTGCTCGAGTCACCTCATAGCGTTGTTTTAAACATAATTGAAGTATTTCATGGTGAGGTTAACCCCACAAAGCAAGAACTACCCAACAATTTTAGAAACGGCTTACAAACTAGCCATCAATGTCACTAAAGGTAAGAATGAATGAATGCTGTACAAACAGAAAGTGGTCACGATAGCTCACTCTGAGCCTTCGGCTAAAACTTTTGGCAGACACAAGCACCTTAAACAATAACAACTAGAACTATCACTGATAGTGATTAATACCCCCACAATACCGCCTTGTCACATAAACATGGCTACAACAAGAAAACAATGGTAGGGCCACAAGTTATTACAACATTAGAAATCCGGCCCTCCCGCTACAAAATATTCATACAATTTAGACAATGGCAAACAAATTATTTAAACTACAAAATATGAAATAAACAGAAAAAAACAAACAATGAGAGAGAGAGAGAGGGGGAGAGGAGAGGAGAGGAGGAGAGTTTTCAATATTGTTAGTGATCAGTAAGAAGACTAACAAAAATTTGCGTGTTACACCTTTCAAGTCAAAGATGTATAAGTGTATCATGGTCATGAAGAGAATGCATCATAAATTGTTTAAATTTAATACAAACCCAAATAAGCAGGTTTCTCAGAGTTGACTGTAGCATTTTTTTTGGCAAATTCTAAGTTGAAAAGGGGCCATAACTCCGTCAAAAATTGGTGGTTTGCAACCAAAGTCGAACTTGACCTGTATTTTATGATCTTAAACCCGTGTACCAAAAATTATTTAAATTCGTCGACCCTTTCATGAGTTATCGTCCGGACACCGTTTTTTGGGCAAATTCTAAGTTGAAAAGGGGCCACAACTCCGTCACAAATTGGTGGTTTGTAACCAAAGTCGAACTTGACTTGTATTTTATGGTATTATACCCGTGTACCAAATATTATTTAAATCCATTGACCCTTTCATGAGTTATTGTTCGGACACCGTTTTTTGGGCAAATTCTAAATTGAAAAGGGTCCACAACTCCGTCAAAAATTGGTGGTTTGTAACCAAAGTCGAACTTGACCTGTATTTTATGGTCTTAAACCCGTGTACCAAAAATTATTTAAATCCGTCTACCCTTTCATGAGTTATCGTCCAGACACCGTTTTTTGGGCAAATTCTAAGTTGAAAAGGGGCCATAACTCCGTCAAAAATTGGTGATTTGTAACCAAAGTCGAAATTGACTTGTATTTTATGGTGTTATACCAGTGTATCAAATATTATTTAAATACATCGACCCTTTCATGAGTTATCGTCCGGACACCGTTTTTTGGGCAAATTCTAAGTTGAAAAGGGGCCATAACTCCGTCAAAAATTGGTGGTTTGTAACCAAAGTCAAACTTGACTTGTATTTTATGGTCTTAAACTCGTGTACTAAAAATTATTTAAATCCGTTGACCCTTTCATGAGTTATCGTCCGGACACCGTTTTTTGGGCAAATTCTAAGTTGAAAAGGGGCCATAACTCCGTCAAAAATTAGTGGTTTGTAACCAAAGTCGAACTTGACTTGTATTTTATGGTGTTATACCCGTGTACCAAATATTATTTAAATCCTTCGACCCTTTCATGAGTTATCGTCCGGACACCGTTTTTTGGGCAAATTCTTAGTTGAAAAGGGGCCCATAACTCCGTCAAAAATTAATGGTTTGTAACCAAAGTCGAACTTGACCTGTATTTTATGGTCTGAAACCCGTGTACCAAAAATTATTAAAATCCATTGACCTTTTCATGAGTTATCGTCCGGACATCGTTTTTTGGGCAAATTCTATGTTGAAAAGGGGCCATAACTCAGTTAAAAATTGGTGGTTTGTAACCAAAGTCGATCCTGACCTGTATTTTATGGTCTTAAACCCGTGTACCAAAAATTATTTAAATCCGTCGACCCTTTCATGAGTTCTCGTCCGGAAACCGTTTTTTTGGGCAAATTCTAAGAGGAAAAGGGGCCATAACTCCGTCAAAAATTGATGGTTTGTAACCAAAGTCAAACTTAAGCTGTATTTTATGGTCTTAAACCCCGTGTACCAAAAATTATTTAAATCCGTAAACCCTTTCACGAGTTATCGTCCGGAAACCATTTTTTGGGCAAATTCTAAGTTGAAAAGGGGCCATAACTCCGTCAAAAATTGGTGGTTTGTAACCAAAGTCGAACTTGACCTGTATTTTATGATCTTAAACCCGTGTACTAAAAATTATTTAAATCCGTCGACCCTTTCATGAGTTATCGTCCGGACACCATTTTTTGGGCAAATTCTAAGTTGAAAAGGGGCCATAACTCCGTCAAAAATTGGTGGTTTGCAATCAAAGCCGAACTTGACTTGTATTTTATGGTGTTATACCCGTGTACCAAATATTATTTAAATCCATCGACCCTTTCATGAGTTATTGTCTGGACACCGTTTTTTGGGCAAATTCTAAGTTGAAAAGGGTCCATAACTCCGTCAAAAATTGGTGGTTTGTAACCAAAGTCCAACTTGACCTGTATTTTATGGTCTGAAACCCGTGTACCAAAAATTATTTAAATCCGTCGACCCTTTCATGAGTTATCGTCCGGACACCGTTTTTTGGGCAAATTCTAAGTTGAAAAGGGGCCATAACTCCGTCAAAAATTGGTGGTTTGTAACCAAAGTCGAAATTTACTTGTATTTTATGGTGTTATACCCGTGTATCAAATATTATTTAAATACATCGACCCTTTCATGAGTAATCATCCGGACACCGTTTTTTGGACAAATTCTAAGTTGAAAAGGGGCCATAACTCCGTCAAAAATTGGTGGTTTGTAACCAAAGTCGAACTTGACCCGTATTTTATGGTCTTAAACCCGTGTACCAAAAATTATTTAAATCCGTCGACCCTTTCATGAGTTATCGTCCTGACAGCGTTTTTTGGGCAAATTCTGAGTTGAAAAGGGGCCATAACTCCGTCAAAAATTGGTGGTTTGTAACCAAAGTCGAACGTGACTTGTATTTTATTGTGTTATACCCGTGTACCAAATATTATTTAAATCCATCAACCCTTTCATGAGTTATCGTCCGGAAACCAACAGACAGACCGACGAACTGACCGACAAGCTCACTCCTATATACCATATATAAAAACAACTTTACACATTCACTGATTTGTGAAATAACAATAAACACAAGGCCCACATGGGATATAGGCACTGATTTTGATAAAATGCTTTATACACACAAATTAACGGATGATTTACACAGATGACGATGATGGACGAACAAAAATCCGTCACAAAAACTCACTCAGAGCCAAAAAATAAACGATGTGAATGAATTGATCTGAAATACTCCAGCCCCTTTAAAGAAAATCTTTTTTTTTTAGGATTTGTATAACCCTATTAAATTTGTAAGCTTAGTAAAGTAGTACCTTTTTTCGAGCCACTCTTCTCCGATATTGGTCCACTCTCTCCAACTGGTCTGGCCTCTGTTTGAATATACATAAAAAAATGACATTGTATGAGATGTACAGCCAGATATAGGTGACGTGAGTTACTGTCAGATATTGGTGACGTGTGTGAGTTACTGTCAGATATTGGTGACATGTGAATTTTTCAAGTGTTATTGATAAGCATGTGCCGCTTAGAATACATAGGGTTACAAAGCTCCAACAACCTGATTGGCTTAATTCTAATATTTTAGATGCAATAAAGGAAAGAGATAAATGTAAAGCAAAAAATGATGCTCAAAATTACAGAATTTTAAGAAATAAAGTATGTAATTTGATTAAAGAATCTAAGAAGTCTTATGAAAGAAAAATTGAAGAAGGCAAATCAGATCCAAATATGGAAAATATCTCAAGAGCACGGTGCCTCCACAAAAACTTCTCAAAAAAGAAATTCTGTAAATCAGATCAATAAAAACGGTGAAGAAATAACAGATAATTTTGAGATGGCAAATGAGTTTAATATTTTTTTTGTAAATATAGCTGCAAATTTAAAAGAACCTATTTCAAACTCAGACTTTACAAAAGTAAAGCAATTTGTAAATCGCACAGTTCCAGACAAAATGTACTTTAACATTCCTCTCATAACAGAAGAACAAACTCGTAAAATGCTTCTCAGCCTAGATACATCCAAATCCACGGGCTTTGACCAAATTGGTCCTAAATTACTAAAATGATCAGCCAATGTAATATCAAAAAGTATTACATACATTATTAATTGTAGTATAAGACAGGTAATTTTCCCAGATACGTGAAAAGCTGCTAAGGTTAGTCCCTTATTCAAATCAGGTGCATCTGATAATGTAAACAACTACAGACCAATTTCTATTTTACCAACTCTTTCCAAGTTGATTGAAAAACATGTGCACATCTCATTTGTTGAGTTTTTAAATTATTATAAATTACTATGTAAATCTCAAAGTGGGTTTAGAAAAAGCCACTGCTGCGAAACGGCTTTAGTTCATATGATTGACAAGTGGTTAAAAGGATTAAATGAAGGTAATTTTGTTGGTGTAATAATGGTTGATTTAAGGAAAGCATTTGACTTAGTGGATCATAACATTCTTTTAAAAAAAATGCAGCTCTATAAATGTAGTGACACTACAGTTAAGTGGTTTAAATCTTATCTAACAGATAGGAAACAAAATGTTTCCCTAAATGGGGTTCTCTCTGATAAACAGTTAATTACGTACCACAAGGCTCTATTTTAGGACCTCTCCTATTCTTATTATTTATAAATGACCTTCCTATATGTCTTGATGGTACTGTATCTAATACAGACATGTATGCGGATGATACCACTATCTACGATGTTAACACATCAAAAGCAGTAATTGAGCAAAATCTTCAAACTGCTTTAAATACCCTCAATGCTTGGTGCCTAAATAATGGTATGGTTTTAAACACAGAAAAAACAAAAGTGCTCTTAGTTACCACACCTCAAAAGCGTGCAAGACTTGTTAATAACAAATTATCATTAACATACAATAACATTGAACTGCAACTTACAACAGGTGATAAAATTCTGGGAATGCATATAGATGAACACTTGAAGTGGGATAATCACATTATGTATATTCATAAGAAAATATCAATCAACATCTGGCTACTGTCAAGAATAAAATCATATATTTCTTTAAATTACCGGATAATATTTTATAAGGCAAATGTTCAACCTCTTCTAGATTACTGTAATATAATATGGGGAAATACAAAGAAAGCTAACATACAACTGTTATTACGTTTGCAGAGAAGAGCATGTCGTACTATTTTAGGCGACCAATATACCACACTAAATGAAGCACTGGTTTTCATTAATTCCCTTAATATCAAGCAAAGGATATTTCTCCAAAAGGCAAAATTTATGTATAGAGTATCAAAACATGCAGTCCCGTCATATATTTGTGATATGTTTCATCCTTCTGTTATCTCGCAGAGAAATCTACGATCTGCTTACGAATTAAATTATATAACTCCAAGACCAAACAAAGAACTATTTAAAGGGAGTGTGTCATACGCTGGAACAATTGTGTGGAATAGCATTCCTTCATATACATGTATTAGAGAATGTACTTCTTTAAAAAGCTTTACATCTAACTGCGTTAAATGGCTGAAAACACAATCATAATGTAATTATTGTAAAAGTATTGTTATGTTTGGCAGTTTTAGATAATAATTGACATCTTGTGTACTGTGTGGTACTTTATTATGCACACCACCACCTCAAACGATGTATATAATTATATATATATATTAAGAATGATGTGTACATGGTTGTAAATGTGTTTGCATGTGTGTGTATTTGCATGTATGTGTGTGCAAGAATGTAAAGGAAATATCACTGTTTTGTAATATATGTTTTACATTGTACATGTATATGACTTTTCAGAGGGCCCCAAGGGAGATTAGTGTTGGCTAATCTGGTCACCCTCTATAAATAAAGACATTCATTCATTCATTCATTGTGTGTGAGTTACTGTCAGATATATGTGACAAAGTCACATGTATGTAAGTTACTGTCATATATTGGTGACATGTGTGTGTGTCACTGTCAGATATTGGTGACATGTGTGAGTTACTGTCAGATATTGGTGACATGTGTGAGTTACTGTCAGATATTGGTGACATGTGTGAGTTACTGTCAGATATTGGTGACATGTGTGAGTTACTGTCAGATATTGGTGACATGTGAGTTACTGTCAGATATATGTGACATGTATGTGAGTTACTGTCAGATATTGGCGACATGTATGTGAGTTACTGTCAGATATTGGTGACATGTATTTGAGTTACTGTCAGACATTGGTGACATGCAAGTTACTGTCAGATATTGGTGACATGTATGTGAGTTACTGTCAGATATTGGTGACATGTGAGGTACTGTCAGATATTGGTGACATGTATGTGAATTACTGTCAGATATTGGTGTCAGGTATGCGAGTTACTGTCAGATATTGGTGACAGGTATGTGAGTTACTGTCAGATATTGGTGACACGTATGTGAGTTACTGTCAGATATTGGTGACATGTATGTGAGTTACTGTCAGATATTGGTGACACATATGTGAGTTACAGCCAAATATTGGTGACATGTATGTGAGTAACTGTCAGATATTGGTGACATGTATGCGAGTTACTGGCAGAAATTGAAGGATATCAATTAACAAATGCAAACACTGATTTTTACCGTTCCTAGGAAATCAGCCCGACGTTACGCTATTCCAATAAGATAACGACAGGTCACACTTAGCTAGAGATTCAAGTTATTTTGCTGGAATAACGTGACATTGGGATTTTTTCTTAGGAACTTTAAAACAGTTGGCCATACCCGGATTTAAAATGTCTGACTTTTGTTTTCTACCCATGTGATTTTAATTGAATACTATTCACCATGTTTAGGACTTTTGAGGCAATCAGTGTTTTCAATTTCCAAATATACACTTATTATTATAAATTACTTAAGCAATACAATTTAACACCCATATAATATACTCCAAATAATGGGTTGAACACTGTGGGAGGAGACAGACACACCAACTTTTCGGGATGGACAGACACTCTGACAGACAGACATGGTTAACACTAAATGCCCCCTCACCATTTGGTGGTAGGGGCATACAAAACAATAGGGTTCCTCCTCTCACAAATGACAATGTACCTGTGAAGTTTTTTTTAATATAGGTGTTATACTTCCGGAGAATATCGCAACGTATACCTATGTGCATATGAGATCATGGTGACCTTGGCCTTTGATAGTTAGACCCCGAAAGCATTAATTTGACTAAGGGCAAATTACCTGTGAAGTTTCATGAGGGTGGGTGTTATGCTTTGTTATCGTTATTGCCTGCTGACCTAGACATTTGACCTACTCACCCCAAATCAATATCTGTCCTCCTCTCACCAAGAGGCAATGACCTACTCACCCCAAAATCAATATCTCCTCCTCTCACCAAGAGCAATGTACCTATGAAGGGTCTTTATAAAATGATTGTAGATGAAATACATATACAAAACAATATAAACTAGCTGAATAAAATTGATTTAAACTGTTACCCTTTTTGCCAGAAAACCACTTATATTTTCCATTCATGGTCTGGCATAACAAATATTGAAGATGAGCCTAGCAGTAACAAAATACCTGTAAAAGATTGGCCACATATTTTGTTGCAGCTATTTTAGCCTCTTCCTCCAAACGACCAAGATCTAGTGGAGCTTGTGGAGTAAGCGTTGACTTTGTCATGTTGTACCTGTGTATGGAGATAAACATTATAGTGTAAGAGATGCCGACCTCATGTCACTGCTGTGTATTGAAATAAATAGTGCAATACACCTCACGTCACTGCTGTGTAGTGGGAAACAGTGTGACACCCCATGTCACTGCTGTGTATGGAAATAAATAGTGCAATACACCTCATGTCACTGCTGTGTAGTGAGAAATAGTATGACACATCATTTCACTGCTGTGTATGGAAATGAATAGTGTAAGTGACCTCATGTCACTGCTGTGTAGGGGAGATATAGTGTAAGAGACCTCATGTCACTACTGTGTATGGAAATAATTCGTTTAAGAGACCTCATGTCTCTGCTGTGTAGGGAAATGTGTAAGGAGATAGTGTAAGACACCTCATGTCACTCAATGATGTGTAGGGTGATAAATAGTGTAAGACACCTCATGTCACTGCTGTGTATGAGATAAATAGTGTAAGATACCTCATGTCACTGCTGTGTCTGGAGATAAATAGTGTGAGACCCCATGTCACTGCTGTGTAGGGTGATAAATAGTGTGACACCTCATGGCATTGCTGTGTAGGGAGATAGTGTAAGAGACCTCATGTCACTGATGTGTAGGGTGACAAATAGTGTTAGACACCTCATGTCACTGTTGTGTAGGGAGATAGTGTAAGAGACCTCATGTCACTGATGTGTAGGGTGATAAATAGTGTAAGACACCTCATGGAATTGCTGTGTAGGGAGATAGTGTAAGAGACCTCATGTCACTGATGTGTAGGGTGACAAATAGTGTAAGACACCTCATGTCACTGCTGTGTAGGGAGAAACATAGTGTGACACCTCATATAACTACTGTGTAGGGAGATAAATAGTGCAAGACACCTCATGTCTCTGCTGTGTACTACAGTGTAGGGAGATAAATAGTTTAAGAGACCTCATGTCAATGCCAAGTAGGGATATAGTGTAAGACACCTCAGATAAATACTGCAAGAGACCTCATGTCACTGCTGAGTAGGGAGATAAATAGTGTAAGAGACCTTATATCACTGACGTGTACTGGAGATAAATACTAATAAAAGATACAGGGCTCATCCGGTTATAATGTCTGTGGCTGATCCAGAATGGACCAGATAAAAAAGCATTTTAACATTGTTTTTTAGGCGAGTGTCGACAGTTCTCTTATCCATCGATTGTTTTCCTACTCACACGTGTCTGTCAGATAGAGTCTGACGCGCCATTGATAGCTTTCCAACTGTTGTTTTTGATTACCGGAAGACAGCTAAACCATGCCCCACCCATCAATTAGTTTATGTAAATCCAATAACGTCATTAACTTTACTCCCATAAAGTCACAGTGTAAACTATATTCTGTTTTATTCAGTTTATTTACTAAGTATACACCTAAATCAATGAAATACACGCAAAAAGAGAATGTATTTAAAGTGAAAACAAGCTTCTTTTTTTTACGTTTAACGTCTGTTTACATTTTCCGAAGTCCACCATATTTTGATCACGCCTATTCTCGCGTTGGACGAGATTTGTGCTCTATGACGTCATCGAGTAACGTCCGTGACGCCATTGGAGACAAGTTGAGACGTTCAAGAGTAACGCACGAGGGATTTAGCGCTAATTTGGTAATATATAACTTCCCTTGTGCCTACAGAACGTGTTCAATATTATAGATAGATACGTTGATTGTCACGTTGACCGTTTAATTATCGTTCTACTTTCGGTTTAGGAACAAAACAACAGCGGGGTAAATGTTGTACGCCTTCGGCTTCGTAAATTAAGACCTTTTAGAGAAAATATCACCGTTGTCCCTCTACTTCGTTTCATTTATCTGCATTATAAATGTGTAAGTCTTTTGCTAATAAAGAGCGTAGATTGGATGGAACTTGAAGCGATATGGTTCGTGTTTACATTTCAAATACGTATGAGGCCTCAAGTGGGGATATTATTTCTAGTATAGTTGTAATTATACCAGTTGTAATTAAAATGATGAATGTCGCAATCTCCACGCAGAGTTACCGTTCCTTGCACTCACATATACTAAATTACAAGATTTTGGGAAAACCTGTTAAATTGGAATAGTTTTGGTTGAAACATTTATTTCTTGTGTAAATATAATTTTCAGAATATCTGCAAATTAGATGTTGCAAGATTTGAAATAATGCATCTGTATCTGTAGACTGTATGGTTACGAAGTAGGAGCAATACTGGTATATAACTTCGGGGAGAGTGCGCGAGCTTAGTAACAGTTAGAAAGGGACGATTTGAATCCCTGAACTGTTTGGGCGCTGATAGTGTTCTCGTCAAAGTGGTTCCACTTAATCACTGTTTTTACGAAGAATGAGTTCCTGTATTGATCATTGTTGGCGTTATCTATCACAAAGCACTTTGGATTGTTTATTACTTGTCGCTCAGTAATGTTTTTAGATTCAAAATCTGAGAATTGCTTGGCATTTATAAGTCTTTTAGGTTTTTGACTGACTAAAACATGATATGTGTCTATTGCCGGTACCATACCCCCCACTATCTTGTATAAGTAGACAACTCGGTTGAATTCATGCCTATGCTGAAGTGTCGATAGGTCGAGATCTTGCAGCATTGCATGAAAACAATTTAGTTTTAATCGGGACTATTTTACTACAAAAATAATAAGTACTTAGGTCTCCTCAATCGATACTCATATGTAATCATTTTAAACCAAAGCTTGATAGCAGAAAATTACTAAAAACAATTAACTTGTAGAAAAACGAATGCAGGGGCGTACCTGGACTGACGCACGTGCGTACAGGCTAATAAAGAAGCAAACAAATAAAAACGGCTAAAAATGTAAAAAATGCAATAAAAACTGAAGATATAGTGGGGTTAGGCACATTTGTGAATCCAAAACTCGATGGTGCGTATACCTAAATTAGCCCCAGGAACGCCCCTGGAATGCCATGTGTCCCTTTAAGCTGTTTATTTTTTAATGGGCCAAGATATCTTGTTCTTGTTAATATATTCTGCCTACATAGACACACCTACTTTTCACTAATTGAGTTTACATCCACAGCCATATATTTATACAGTCCAGGGTTCAAACTAGGCCTGGATTTTAGGGAGGACAGAAAATAGGGAAAAGTGAGGAAGACACGACTTTTTAAGCGCGCAATCAGTTCGGCTTAAAAGAAATAAGTGTTTGTTTCCGCTAACCCGACCGACCGTATTATTTAGCTGCCGACCCTAACTTTTTTTTTAAAAGTTGAACCCATGAAACAAGGTTTCTTACGGAGATAAAAAAAATAATATATATATTCCCACGACCCCTGGGGTTTCCACTGTACATTACCAAATATTGAAAAAGGGCCATAACCATTTATTATCTAGGTAGTAATACCTTCCCCAGTATTTTTTATCATGTTAAAAGTGTTTTTACATTAACAAAAATAAGGTCATTTAATGATAATAAAAAAATAAATAAAAAAAATAATTTTGCCTACCTACCTACCCTATTTTTTTTGAAACCGTTAGCGGAAACAAACCATTTTTTTTTGGCCTTATTGTTAATTATTAATAGATATATACACAGGGTTCTCAATAGACTTTTAAAGTGAAGAGTCATATGACCCTTGACTCAAAAATCTCAAGGGTCAAAATTGAAAAAGCAAGAGTAAAATATAAATCGAACAAATCGAAACGCCGTTTTATAAAACATCCTTTAATAACTTTAATTGTAGTGAATTCTGTAAATATTGTATTACAAAGAAAGGTGTGAAAGAATATATATACATTTGAACTTAAAACACTACTATTCCATTTTACAATAATGTGTCATTATTTCAAAGATTCCAAAGTTATGTAAGGATGTTTTATAAATTGAGGTCCACGTTTGTTAATATTATAAGTTATTGGTGTTATTATAACACAATCTCTGTTTGCACCAATTGTATGTATGTATATTTGGAACATTAAACAAGAAAGCAAAGGACAGTGTATCTTTAATGTATGTTTAATTCTCAAGAAATCTATTCTCATTTTATTAATTTCATTTATTTCAAAAAATAATTCTGTAGTATAGTACACTATAATATTATATAATAGACGAAAATATACTTCTTTGCGCCATTTATTTGTGAATTTAACATACATGAATTAATAAAGTCCGTTACTCGATAGCACAAACAATGTCCGTAATCGCAAAATATCACAATACGTAATGTCCGGTAAGTTTTGACTGAATGCCAACCCAGGTTAAAAAACGCTCTTTGTATGTACATTTCGCCGATTTATAAATATTTAAATTATCCTCATTAAAACTATATTTCTTTATTCTTTAAAACGTGCGTAAAACAAAATTAACGAACAACAACACAAATAAACAAACAACAAACACAAATAAAGTCAATTTTATTTTTGCCGATTTTACCTGTTTGACCGCTAGCTTCTGTTTTATCGCAATTCAATTTAATTAACCCCCTAATCAATCAGAAGCCGGTAGCAATCAATTAAACAGTTAATCCAATCAAGTCATAATAGTCTCCACCCGCGCAAAGCATCATAAACTTCAAAGATGATCATTAAATTATCAACACAATAGCAGCGATTAGATTACACAGTGACACCATTTACAGACAGTTATTTCCCCCTCTGGCACACAAGATGCGACAGGAGCGAATTTGATTGGTCGAGAGGCGATCAAGGTCGTCAGGCAAGGTGTCAATCACTGTTTATGCAGCTGTGATGTAAATAGGTATTGGATTGATGCTTGGAAGCAAATACACGCGCGTCATAAAAACGCACAGGACGTAAATTAGATGCGTCAGAAATGGGTCAAATTGAAATTCCATGCGTCAAAACGCGTGTGTACGCGTCTATTGAGAACCCTGTATACACCCCATTGGTTAAAACCTTTTGAATATTTAAGTTACAGCTAAATGCACTTAAATATATGCTGTTTCACAGTAAAGGTGTTTTATTAGTTTTATTCACAGACAATTAAGAAAACACAACTCTTAATTATCATTTAATCACCTCAGGTCAATTATCTTCAACTTGTTTCGATCACGTTTTCAATCAAATGTTAACCAAAGCGGGTTTTTCGCTGTGATTGATCAAAGGAATGATAAACTAGTTTCGCACGCACCATATATCTGTCTTGTGCAGTACGCGGCGCGCTGCGGCGGTATTACAGCGCTCACGGAATGGCAATAAACAGGAAATGTGTCATAAAACTATGTTTTCCTCAATGATGCATGCTTTTTTCATATATCGACGTATGTACCCTAATTAGGCTGTACTTCAATAGGGCACTGCAATAGTTGATTAGTCTATATTGGTATATTGTTAGTTGGGGGCACGTGGAGAGCGTATCATACTGCAAATCCAAATCTAATACGTGCCACTCCTCGAGTGTTTTGGTCATCAGGTGGCGGGGACTTATGGCATATATATACTCCCTGGTACTATAGAAATTAGATGCTGTGTCCATTTATTATGTTGTTCTTTTTTTTCTTTCTTTTTTTTTATCAATTATGTGAAAAATAAACACATACTAAATATATTTTTTCAATGTCTACTTTTTGGCAAAAGTAAAGTCCTTATTATCTGACGCTCATATTAATGTACAAGTATTAGACCATGTCCATGAATTCGGAATATACTGCATTTCGCGCTTAGTGTACACTACTCAACTTTTATAATCAGTCACCCAGGTTTTTTGAAAATAACACGAATACTGAAAACCGAAACACATACCAATATTTTATAAGTTTATCAACAATGTAATCTGGAAAAAAAGATTTTTGATTACATTGTTAATAAACGTAATAAAATATTGGTGTGTGTTTCGGTGATTTCCAGCTTTTAGTACAAAAAACATCATCCAAAACAACATTTAACAACATGTTTAAACTTTCCTAATAAAAAAAAAATCATATATTACCGGTATATTATGTACATTTAATAACATTTTAAAACTTTGCTAAAAATAAATTTAAATCACTTTCTCATGAACTAATGAACTATAATTGTGCACTAGATATATGCTTTAAACCTGGTTTATAGCTTAATTTTTGATAGACAAAACATTCTCTTTTAACATAGTTGTGTCTTGGGTAGAGCATCTTTTTGGACGCATGGATTTCATCTATGTCATTGAGCTACTTTTTAAGGCTGATGAATTTTATTTTTTTTTGAAATTTTTAGGTAGTGGTGCGTCGTCCATCTTCCCTCCAAGGAAAAACTTGTGGCGACTACTCCTCTGAAAATATTTGACGGATTTTCATGAAACTTCACAGCAGTGTTGCTCTTGATGTCTAGTTGATCCTAACAAAAATTCAGGTCGGCCTGAAATTTAAGATGGCCGACACGGCTAAAAATAGATTTTAAAAATGTGATTTTGTGGCGATTACTTCTCAAAAACCATTAAGTGATATTGATTTGGAACCTTTAACATTTTGACTGGCACGACATGTAGTTGGTCCTAACCAGAGTTAGTTTTGATTGGATGTCAAACATGGCCGCCAGTGGCCATCTTTGTTTACATAGAGTTATAGAGGAAAAACTTGTGGCGACTAGTCCTCTGAAACTACTTGATGAAATTTCATGAAACTTGACAAGAATGTTGCTCTTGATGCTTAGTTGATCCTAGCAAAAATTCAGGTTGGTAGGAAATTCAAGATGGCCACCACCGCTAAAAATAGATTTTTAAAATGTGACTAGCGACTACTTCTCAAAATTTTATTTGTACCTTTACCAAAATGACTGGTGCGACATGTACTTGGTCCTAACCAAGATTCATTTCGATTCGATGTCAAACGTAGCCACCAGTGCCATTTTTGTTTACGTAGAGTTCTATAGGAAAAATTTGTGGCGACTACTCCTCTGAAAATTTTCATGAAACTTTACAGGAATGTTGCTCTTGATGTCTAGTTGATCCTAGTAAAAGTTCAGATCGGCTTGAAATTCAAGATTTACACTTTATCGACTTGTACTGGTGAGATAGTAACCTAATTCACAGGAGAAATTGCATAACATGACCTGTGACCTGGTCACACACCTGCTATATTTATGAATACGGATCATTCCATTTACGTTACAAAAGGGTGATTTGGAGAAATTACTGTTGAGCAGCAAATAGGATATACTAAGGTTGATGTTGTAAGGGATTTAATTGATACAGCTTTATAATTAAAATTTGTGGTAGCATTATGACATTTTTATAAGCTGGAAAAATATATATTCTTTAGACTAAGATAAAATTGAATGAGATTACTATGTTGCATAGGCATAATATTTAGGAATATAGGAATGTTGGTTGCCCTCTAGTCGGTCCTAAGTAAAAATCAGGTTGGCCTAAAATTCAAGATGGCCACCATGGCTAAAAATAGATTTTAAATACATTTTGTGGCGACGACTTCTCTTAAACCATAAGTGGTATTGGTTTGGTACCTTTACCAAAAATGACTTTCATAAAACTTTACAGGAAAGTTGGTCTTGATGTCCAGGTAGTCCCAAGTAAAAATCAGGTTGGCCGGAAATTCAGCCTGCCGGAAATTCAAGATGGCTGCCACAGCTTAAATACAAGTTTGTGGCAAGTACTTCTCAAAAACCGTAAGTGGTATTGATTCGGAACCTTTACTAAAATGACTGGCATGACATGCAGTAAACAGTACATCGCCAGTGACCATCTTTTTTTTACATGAGTGATATAGGAAAAACTTGTGGCAACTACTCTGAAAGCTTTACTTCCATAAAACTTCACAGGTTCCCACTGCTGATCTGGCTATCAAAATCTATCAGTTGAGCTTCAAGGTCATTGACCTCTTTTTAGCTCTACTGGCCGAAAGCCAGCAGAGCTTATGGGATGCCGAGTTGTCCGTCGTCGGCGTTAACTTTTGGCTCGTTAAGACGATAGGGCCTTCATTTTTAATTCGATCTTTACCAAACTTTAATAGGTTGTTAATATCAATAAAAGCTCAGATGAGTTCGAAAACCAGCCAGATCGGACAAGTAACAGCGGAGTTATGGCCCTTGATTTAGTTAAAAATGCTATATTGCTATATTTTGCCTCGTTAAGACGATAGGGCCTTCATTTTTCATCCTATCTTTACCAAACTTTACCACATTGTTAATATCAATGAAAGCTCGGACAAGTTCGAAAACCAGCCATATCGGACCAGTAACAGCAGAGTTATGGTCCTTGATTTAGTTAAAAATGCTATATTGTTATATTTTGCCTCGTTAAGACGATAGGGCCTTCGTTTTTCATCCTATCTTTACCAAACTTTACCACATTGTTAATATCAATGAAAGCTCGGACAAGTTCGAAAACCAGCCATATCGGACTAGTAACAGCGGAGTTATGGCCCTTGATTTAGTTTAAAATGCTATATTTTGCATCGTTAAGACGATAGAGGCTTCATTGTTCATCCGATCTTTACCAATCTTTATCAGATTGTTAATGTTGTTGAAAGCTGGAAATTTTTTGAAAACCAGCCATATCGGACCAGTAACAGCGGAGTTATGGCCCTTGATTTTGTTAAAAATGCTATATTTTGCCTCGTTAAGACGATAGGGGCTTCATTGTTCATCCAAACTTTACCAAACTTTATCAGATTGTTAATTTCAATGAAAGCTCGGACAAGTCCGAAAACCATTCATATCGGACTAGAAACAGCGGAGTTATGGCCCTTGATTTAGTTCAAAATGCTATATTTTGCCTCGTTAAGACGATAGGGCCTTCATTTTTCATCTGATCTTTGCCAAACTTTAGCAGATTTTATGACTTTCTTTTTTTATATATATATTTTTTTTTTATTTCATATTTTTTTTTTTTTTTTTTTTTTTTTTTTTTTTTTTTAGCTCTATGTTGGACCAGTCGGACCAGACCAGTAACAGAGGAGTTACGGCTCTTGATTTAGTTAAAAGTCCTATATTTTGCCTCGTTAATACGGTACGGCCTTCAATTTTCATCTGATCTTTTCCAAACTTTACCAGATTCTCTAGTTATGGCCCTTGATTTAGTTAAAAAGCTGTTTTTTGCCCGAAACTTTCAAAAAAAACGTAAACGGCAGTCAATCGCTTCATTGATGTTATAAGAGCCGTGTTAGCCAGTAGAGCATCCACAGGCCCTCTTGTTTTTTTTATTGAGTCGCCATGCATGAGCATGACTGGCTCTTTGGAATCGTGTATGTATATAGTGCAATTTCTGAATAGGGAGTTTTTAAAACCGGTGAGGAGCTTTACTGCTTTCGGCAATGTAGTCCCCTTTAACTGCATCAAATACAATTTAATTTGATAAGGTGACTGACATGAACGTTATGTATACCGAGTAATATAGCTACTGATTGTGAAATAATGAAATAATTGTAATTGTATACAGTATAAACGTGTCTTTTTTGTAGGTTTACCGAAATATTATTATGCGCATAAATACACCAAAAATCGGATTGGGAGCTTTACGCACTTCGAGAATGCACTTAGAGAATGTAGTTCCTTTAACTGCCTCAAGTATAACTAAATTTCATAAGGTGACTGACATGAACGTTATATATACCGAATAATATAACTACTGATTGTGAATAATTGTCATTGTATACAGTATATACGTGTCTTTTTTGAAAAAGGAACTGAAAGACTATGCGCAATAATACACGCATATATATTTCATGAATGGAATCAATAGCATAGTCACCCGGATGTGCCGCTCATGACATGTGTGACCTAGATAACAAATTGGGAACTAAATGCCCGTAAATATTGTAGTTATAACTTATTGTGTCTAGTACTTTGAGAAATAGTATGGCATCTGCTACATATAAATACACAAGTTGATGAAAAGAATTTGTCAAGAAGTGCTCAGTTCTCTACTACCAAGGTAAACAAATCAAATAGTTTAAAGGGACACATGGCAATCTTTGCAGACATTTTGTCACAACTTTGAGATCGACAATTATTGACATAAAACTACATTATCCTGCTATTACAGGGGCACAGACTAACTCTATTTAGCTAGGAGCCAGCTGGGCCCCTGACTTAGAATTTTTAGGGGCCCAGCCCAAAAGTTAGGGGCCCAACAAAATATTATTTTATTTTACCACTCTGGTGCATAATTTATGAACAATTACATGCCATTACTCCGTGTTTATTGAATATTATAAACATTACAGGGGTTTAAAATTCCACTCGCCTGCTTGCCCAACACAACAATTTTGAGTGCAGGGCGAGAGACATTTTCTAGTATTTTAATACAATTTTGTTTTTCAGCATTCAAAATAACAATACTGAATATAAGGGCAAGTTGCTTTTTGGAAAATTTTACACCCCTGCATTACTGATCATTACAAGTCCAAGTTATCTATTTAATTATAAATAGTATTGTTAATGAGTTTTGTTATAAATGATCACAACTAGAATATGTAAATTATTGTAATAAAATATTAAAAAAGATTAGATATTATTAAATTAATGTTTTATTTTGTTATAAATATTTTATGTTGACATACAGTTTTAAAATTACTGTATGAGACCTTTTCTATCAACATGATTCTCTGCCATATAATTATTATTGATGATTTCTAAAAGCACCGCATTTTATTAATTAAAAGCGCCGCGTTTTAGAATATCCAAAAAACGGAAGTGAAACCTAATTATTTCCCCTTCAAATTATAACACGAATTTATGATCATGTGTAAAATAAACACTACCATGTCTGTTTTAATGAATTTGCAGCAACTCTGCAGTTCAGGGTGAGAAGGTTCTAGGCCCATTTTCCATATTTTATCTCGATGTACATGGAAGATGAGCCTGGCATGTTCATGCCTTTTAGGCGCCATATAACCTTTTCATGTGTTGGTGCGCCTTAAAACCCCAATTCAATTCAATTCTGTTTTAATGTTGATTTTATGCCAGCATTGCAGCAAATGTTACTTGTACTATTGCACATCTAATTTTACATTGACATTCAAAGCGCAGAATACCGTAACATGCAGTTTTGTGGGAAACCGTACATCGCAATATCTCGAACATTGTCTTGTTTCCACAGTGGAAAAATAAAAACAAACGTTTATTTGTCTATATCGGCCAAAAGTACGTAGTTCACGGGACCAAAGCAAAATCTGCGGGATAAAATCCTCGAACTTAAATGATTGTGTTGAATGATTACCCTTTTTCCATTTTTTGGATTGAATATTTTTGGTCGCCACATGGGCGCGTGAAAGTCAAATTTTGGTCGCCCAGACCATTTTTTACTCGCCAATGGCGACTGGGCTAGTGCTAATTTGTGCCCATGTTTAAGGTTGTGTTTTCTTTCCTCTTTGATAAAAAATACCATTTTTGGCATTCAAAACACATTAATGCATGAATTGATGGTATTTCGATTGAATGTTTGTGAAAACAGCGTGGTCATAGTAATTCGGATGGTACATAATTTCGGATATTTTTATTTTTTTTACATAATCAAATAAGAAAAACTGTCCTTTACAAATACATGTTGGTGGAAAAAATTATATATATATGTATAGACACAGATATAAAGTATATTTCTATTCATTATTTAAGGTGTAAGGAGTTCCTGGAATCCTACTTTTAAATGCTTTCTAGTCTAGGCTCCTAATTCTTTAACTTGTAGAAAGTGGTGACAAAAAGGAAAATATAGCCACAGGAGACCCTGAAAGTCTAATAAAACCTGATTAAAAACTTGGCTCCAGTTTCACCAAGTCGGCTCTGATTATTATCGTTTGGCAAAAAGTGCTAGTACTCTCCTTTGCATCGGTTGTAAATTACTATGTAATATTCTATTCTAACTTATTTGAAATAAATTAGTAAATACGTCCACTGACTAGGAGCATAAAGTGGTAGCAAAAAGAAAAATATAGTCAGGAGGTTCTGAGTTTGATTACTACATATGTAACAAATGTGTGGTATAAAAGCGAATAAAGACTAATTTCCAATAAGAAAAAATAATGGACTTTTCCATTTTAAATCAGGGCCTGTCCATTTTAAATCAGGGCCTGTCCATTTTCAGAAGCAACAAGCCCTGGGCCTGTCTCTTAAAATAATTGCCTGTGAGCACTGAAATACACTCGAAAACCAAAACCGACGCGGTTGCAAAAAATAATTCCGTCCCAAGCATTTTTCAGTACAAAAAAAATCTCATGTTCTAAGCATCAACATTTCATTTTAATACGCCACACCTGTAAAATTTAACATAACCTTTAACCTCACCAAGAAGACGGACACTGTTCAATCTTGGCGACTCTCAGGACCTTCAGTTCTTTGATTTATAGAATGGCATTTTGTTTTTGGCGGTGCTTTAGCACAGTCACAGGTATAATAGGGTTTTTAATAGAATGCTAGGAATGTGACAAACCTAACAGCACAATGCAACACTACGCTAGAAGAAGTAGTCTCTCATGCATGCCTATAATAAATTCGATATTATGTGATCACTGACAGGAAATGATGATGTGTGTTCACTGTGTAATTAACAAATATTGTCCTTGTGTGTTCGCTTACTGTGTAATTAACAAATATTCTCCTAAGTAAATCCTTAGATTGTTTATGTATTAATACGCAAGAAAAGAGCGCTTCTCCGAGATTATGATGCATTTTGACAGACGATCAGTCAGTGTTTGTAAACAAAAGGCCGCTTATTCATTTGATGCCCTAAATAAGAAACGATGTTCAGAATAAAGACAATTTATTATTTATTTAGGTCATACGTATAACTATTTTATCAAAATTTCACTAAGTCAACTTTTTATCATCTGTTTAAAAGGTTTTAAATCAAGTTATAATCGTGCTACAAGCAGACGGTCTGTGTCTATAGAAAGTGTATCATGTTACTAAAAATAGAACAGTCGGTGCTCGCTGAAGAGCTTGGCTCAGAAAAAAATCTACAGAGGCTAATTCTGGCCATAAGAGTTAGCTAAAATATGTTTAAATATGAAATTGGTAATGAAATATCAATCATCTGAAACATCACTGAATGTAAAAAACAAATCATGGAAGTTATATTTACAGCACTTCCATTTCCCATCGATTCCAAAACTAACGAAAGCACCGCCCATCAGTGCCTTCAGCACTGTTAAACAAATGCACCTATCATATCAGCAAACTGTAAACTCCATTGCTTTTAGTTATTAGAATGTTTACAAGCTTTCTTTTAAGCAACATTTATCTTTTATTTTTTACATGTGAAAACTAGTCACTATGACCTACTTTCTTCAAAATATGCATTTGTTTAAGTTTCGTGGGGACGGGTGGGAATTTATTTTTGTCATATCTCAGCATTACCATGTCTGTTCTTCATATAATTTTAACAGCACCTTCCTCTCATCAAGTAATTACAATACCCTGAAAACTAGGTCATCATGACCTACTTTTACAAAAATATTCATTATGTTTACGGTAAGTTTGTTATGTTTGTCACTAAATGTTAACATTTTTGTTTAAAAATCATTTCTCAGCATTGCCATGTCCAATTATTACAAACTTGGGAGAGTATCCTTACATATACCAAACATTACACCTGAAAACATGGCTTTAACGCCACCAGGCGTTACCTCTTGTATTGATAAATAGTAACTGACAAGTAAGTATCATACTTGGCCTATTCATTTACTTAAGTAATTGATTAGTGAACTATATTTACCGATTAGTAAAATACAACACATTAACATATGCTTTAATTATATACACTACTGACATAATAATTCACTCAATTTAAGAAAACGATGACCTACGCTGCTAGGTATTTATTACGGAGCAAAATGCAATAGTGTAAGTAAGTTGTTCCATCCATTAAAATGGCTAGATTTTCTTTATTTGGAGACAGCTACATCTCAAGACATGAAATTTGCAAACAGTAACATAGGATTGCAAGGAACGTGGGTTCAGCTTCTTGGGGTTCCCCCGGATGTCTGCCAAAAAGAAAATTTGACAAAGATTTGACAAACTTATGCAATATCAACCAGCCTACGTTGTCAATGTCAGCAGTAATGACATATACTCCATGACACCAACACCAGACATTGTCAGTAGGATTATTGAAATTGTTCTTCGACTGAGGGTTGTCAGCATGGGTTTTTGTGAGTGAGGATCGGTCCGGAACACAACGGGGCTGGAAGATGGAAGATGAAGAAGCTGCGGCACTGTCGCTATCACGACGACGATCGGGTTCATCCTGAAGACAAAGAGGGTGGGAGAAGAATAATGAACAAACTTGTATTCCTGTTTCGGAAAGATCAAATAATTTTGAGTAAAAGTATATCCCAAATTCAGAATTTTTACAATGTATTGTTCTTTTTTTTAGGACGCATGCCTGTCACTAGAGGAAATCGTGTTAACGTGATTTTTGAGGTAAGTCTGTTCCAGTAAACATGTTATCTCTCACTCTTCCTTTTATCTTCATCATAATTATGCCTTTAAGCATGGGATACTGAAACAGCTCCAGGGTATTTAAGCTGCATGCATTACCAGCTTATTTTTAGCTCTACTGATCAGAGATCAGCAGAGCTTATGCCGTGGTGCGGTGTCCGTTATCCGTCCTTCTGTCCGTCTGTAAACTTTTTTTGTAGCGACTACTCCTCTGAAACTACTGAATGGATTTTCATGAAACTTTACAGAATGTTGCCCATGAAGTCTAGTTGATCCTAGCAAAAATTCATGTTGATGTGAAATCCAAGATGGCTGCCAAATCTAAAAATAGATTTTTAAAAAAACTGTAAATAATATTGATATGGGACTTTTTCTAAAATGATGCATGACATGATGTTGGTCCTTGTCGAAAATCGTTTTGATTCGACGTTAAACATGGCTGCCAGTGGCCATCTTTGTTTACATAGAGTTATTTAGTAAAAACTTGTAGCGACTACTCCTCTGAAACTACTTGACAGATTTCCATGAAACTTCACAGGAATGTTGCTCTTGATGTCTCAATGATCCTAGCAACATTTCAGGTTGGTCGGAAATTCAAGATGACCGCCACAGCTAAAAATAGATTTTCAAAAAACAAGTTTGTAGCGAGTACTTCTTGAAAACTATAAGTGATATTGATATAGGACTTTTTCTAAAATGATCAGTATGGAATGATGTTGATCCTTGTCGAAAATTATTTTTATGCGACGTTAAACATGGCCGCCAGTGGCCGTCTTTGTTTACATAGAGTTATATAATGAAAACTTGTAGCGACTACTCCTCTGAAACTACTTGACGGATTTTCATGAAACTTCACAAGAATGCTGATCTAGCTATCAAAAACCTATCAGTAGAGCTTCAAGGTCATTGACCTCTTGTTAGTTCTACTGATCAGAGATTGGCAGAGCCTTGAAGTGTCGTCCATCATCCATTCCGCATGTCTGTCTGTCGTAACCTGTTTTTGTGGCAAATACTCCTCTGAAACTACTCGATAGATTTTCATGAAACGTTACAGGAATGTTGCTCTTAATGTCTAGTTGGTCCTAAGTAAAATTCTGTTTGACCGGAAGTTTAAAATAGCAGCCACAGACCCACAGCTATATATAGATGTTCAAAAATACAATATTGTGGTGACTACTTCTCAAAAAGTGTAAGAGGGATTGATTTGGAGCCTTTACCAAAATAACTGGCATGACAGTTGGTCTTAAACAAAAATAATTTTATTTGACCATCTTTGTATATAGAGAAAAAATTTGCTAACTACTCCTCTGGAACTGCTTGATAGATTTTCTTGAAAACTACTTAAGGGATTTTCATGAAACTGATATCATGACACTATTTTTCAAAAAAAAAGAACCCTAACCAATTGAAATGACTGGGATGACGTGTACATGTAGTTGGTCCTAAACAAAATTCATTTTGGTTTCACGTCAAATATAGCCGCTAGGGAAATTGCAATTCTGAAAGGTTCTATTTATGGTTTATTTTAAACATTTGTTAAGTGTGATGTTTTCCTTCATTTCATTCAACCAAACATAAACATTGTGTCATCTAACTCAGGGCTCAATCTAGGCCAGGAATTTAGGGAGACGTCACTTCTCCCTCAAGTGATTTTAGGGAGAAGTGGAGAGAATTTAGGGAGACTTCATGCGAAGTGTATACGTAGACAACGGTTGAATGAATAGTCATCACCATGTATATTGCAATGCAGTGAATACAGTGTAATGCACACTAATTCTTTTTACTCTATAATATGAGCTTGAAATATTGATGCAAATTTCTATGATAATGGATTTATTACTATACTGTATCTTTTTAAAAAAAAAAATATTATTTTTTTATTTTTTTTTTATTTTTTTTATTTTTTTTAAATTTCGGCGACTTGAACTTCGCTTTGATGTGCTGCCAAGGCGAAGTCAAGAGATCGCGGGCGCGTTCTTCGCCCGAATCGCCCTGTAGATTGAGCCCTGGAACTTTAACTATAAATTGTAAACAATAGATACATAATTGTTTATGATAAACAACAGACAGGTTAGATGTGACAAAGCACAGACCAGGTAGATCGATAAATACATATAATTCCAAACCTTCAAGAATTCTTTTGGCAGGAGACATTGGTCAACATTGCCCCTTGATTAGACAGGAGACATTGGCCAACATTGCCCCTTGATTAGACAGGAGACATTGGCCAACATTGCCCCTTGATTAGACAGGAGACATTGGCCAACATTGCCCCTTGATTAGACAACATTGCCCCTTGATTAGACAGGAGACATTGGCCAACATTGCCCCTTGATTAGACAGGAGACATTGGCCAACATTGCCCCTTGATTAGACGAGTTTTAGAGAGCTAAGATAATAACTTAAAAAAAATAATATATATATATAAAAAGATCTTCAAAATTCAATATCTAATACGCCACACCCACTTCCCCCCTTTTTTATTTTAAGTTTTATAAGCGCGCCTAGCTCGTGGCATTTTGCACCCGGGCACTACTATTAGTGGAAATACGATAATTGGTTCTGCTGATCATTATTATTTTTTTTACTTATTTATTTTGCACAAACTGTCATGCCCTCTTTTGCCAGTAGAGCAATACAGGTCCTTAAATACAGGGGCCTTTTGTTTTGAGTGTGTCAAAGGCAGAGTAATAAGTAATTTTGTTTTATTACTTACAGACACATACGGATATTATGGAGCTGCCCCCAATAAACACTAATGAAATAATAGATATAACATCTGGGGTCCTTCATGCTAAACTTCACAAGGAACGCTTCATTTGTCCGGGAATCAACCGTGAATGCATCGAATATGACGGTAGGTTTGTCACACCAAAGACTTTCTACGTTCTTGCTGATAAAGGAAGTCTCAAGGACTGGAAAAATGCTATACGCATAAATGGCAAGAAAATCAGGTTAGTATTCCAGAAAAATAAATAATTATTCTGTTATATTCTGTTATTCTTTTCCCACAAGTGAGGTACATGTATTGTGATCACTTTCCGTCCATTGTCTGTCTGTCCATCTGTCTGTCCGTCTGTCTGTCCATCTGTCCTGTCCCTCTGAAATCGCATGCTTAATTTTGACCAAACTTCACATGGATTTGGTGGTTATTGACATCAGGTTCTTATGTCATTAACCACCAAATTTGTTTAAATTAGGTCAGCACTACATCCATTGTGGATAAAAAATTGAAACCTTAGAAAATCTTCTCATGAATCCCTGAACAGATTTGGACTATCAAGTTTATTTAAATGAAGTCCCCGGGCTCAAAACTGGCCACGAACCGGGAGTCCAAAGTTTGTATATAGAGATTTTTCAAGTTTTACATAGACATATAGGAAATATAGAGCTCTCTTATATTGCGCTCTCATATATTGCATGTGGTCATCTACCAAGTTTGCTCATTTATGATGATCCTGTGATCAAATATGGCCTCACCACGGGGGTCACAGTTTTACATAGAATTATATAGGAGAATCTTTAACAAATCTTTTTCTTTGACATTAGAAGAGCCAGATATTTAATATTATGCATTTACTAAAAACTTATGGTCCTCTACCAAGTTCATTCAAATGACTTCCCTGGGGTCAGATTTGACCCCATCCCAGGGGTCACATGTTTTACATAAACGTTATAGTGATAACTTAAAATCTCTGAAACCACAAGGTATAGTTCTGATTATATTGCATGTATCATAAGCGTATTATCCTGTACCATTTTTTTCAAATGGTGAGCCTGTGGTAAAATATGGCCCCAACCTGATGTAGGAACATCTGTACACTACATAAACTACAGGTCGAATATTTTACATGTAGCATAAGCTTATTGTCCTTTACCAATTTGTTTAAATGTCTTGAAGTTTGTCCATTGATTATGTTGTTTCCTCCACAGAAGGTACATTGACACTGGCGAGTTAGATTTCTACAACCATACAGAGTTGTGTACTGGAAGATGCAAGTCACGCATGGGTCAGAAGACATCATTGGTTTCTACTGACAATCTCCTCAACTTGTCAACATCTTCTCCCCTCTACATACGACCAAAAATGACAGATCACAACGGTCTCAACTCATCAAATGTTAGTTACTCTATGTTGATTACAGTGTTGTCATGTAGAACAGTGTTTATGTCACCTGCATAGCATGGCAGAAACTTAGGGTTCACTTTGTTGTCCGTCACACTTTAACCTACAACCTAACCTTGGTCATAACTTGAAAAGTATATTAGATCTATGTTCATGAAACTTCACACACTATAAGAATCTTTCATGGGTATCCGGTGAAGATAGGGAATTCCAACCCTCGGTATAAGTGTTTTTATCGGAACCGAGGCTGTTTTTATCGAAACCGAGGCTCTGCCGAGGTTCCGATTAAAACACTTATACCAAGGGTTGGAATTCCCTACCTGAACCGAATACCCATGATAGATTCTTTTTCTTGCATATCAGAGACATGTTGTGCGTTGACGCCGCCAGCTACTAACGTTTTGCATGTTTTCCTGCATACCGGAGGTTGGCGCGCGTGAATTTTATCTCGACCCTAGGGTGAGATGGAAATATCTAGCCCCGGTAAAATGACGGATATCCTTGTCCGGTATGCAAGAAAAATGTCGTTTTGGCAGAGTTATTTCACAAAACTTAGTACTGTAAGTACTTAGGCTTGTATATATAGAGAATCACCATTTTATTTAAAAAACAACAACTTCTGAAACTACAAAAATTAGAGGGCTAATATTTTGCATTTAGCATGAGCGTATGGTCCTCTACGAAGATTGTGTGCATGCTGACCCTGTGGTCAAATTTAGCCCTGATCAGAGGTCACTGTTTTTACAGTGTACATAGAGCTTTATTATAAAATCTTTAAAAAAACTTCTTCGAACTTACCAAAATTCATTTCTATTACTGTTGCAAGTGCCTACAATGGACAAGGTTATCAGGTGAGAGATTCAGGGCCATTGGTCCCTCTTGCTTTAAGGGGATTTCCTACAGTTATTTGCTGAATACCGTAGATGATTTTAAAAGTGAGTACATAGTTTGAACTGTCTTTTCGAAGCATATTTCACTTTTAAAAATAATAGGTCGCATACTTATTTTCGACCCATTTTCCATTTTTTGCAAATCGCCTATATTTCAGTACAACCTAAATTATGCCAAAAACAAGAAAATTAGTAGCAAAAATTCAACTGAATTACATTTAATTCAAGCTCTCTATATATGATTCTATTCTGTGTATATATGAAGAAGACTTCATGATATGTGCAGAAATAAAGCTGATTATTTATTTAAATGCCTTGCAGTGTCTCGGAAAAAATAGCGGATTTTGTGGGGGAAAAGACATTGCTAGAGAAAAGAAAGTATTTTCTATGAATATATTTTTTGAAAACTTCTGTATTGTTTACTTCAAGATCATGAAATACAAAAATATGTTGCAGTACCTCTTTTTGTGAAAAAGGCAAACATAACCCTAAAATTTCTGAAAATTAATATGCTTTGGAGCAAAAAAGCACTTACTTTGTCTTTAACTGTCAACATCAGTCTACATACCCTTTTTTATTTGAATGGATTCTACATGTGTTAAAATAATACACACTCATCCAGTCAGTAATATTGAATGTTTTAAATTAATTCTTACGTTTTAGACGGACAGTAACACGCTAAGTATCAAAGCTATAGTGGCTAAACACAAAACATCTCTTGATGGTCATTAAGAAATAATGAACTATGTTTAGTTTCAGTGTAACGACAACTGTCTTCACTATCTAAACACAGTTAGTTAGGTTCATAAATATGAAACTAGAGAAAAAAACGAACATTTTGAAAATGTATGTTACTTGTGTACGTAGTGTAGTTGCTCTTAGACAGGTGTGCGTGAAAAAGATGCAGACAACTGTAGGAAGTGTCCTTAAATGCATTCAGTTGTGTTTGTGAATGCATTCAGTTGTGTTTGTGAATGCATTCAGTTGTGTTTGTGAATGCATTCGACGGTAATAAACAATGAATGCAACTGCATTCCTGATGAGTGCAACCGAGTGCGTTTGACAAAATGCAGAAAGGAAAAAAATACGTACTTTTCCAATTGTGCAAGCAAATTTTAACAAACGTAGCATCTCTCACAGTTATTAAACAACAGTTTTATAATTGGATCAAAATTGAAATTATCGACTAAGTAGAAGGCCTCTGCGTTCATTTTTAAAATTTAATTTGAGTGCATTTAAAAAAATAAGCATTTATATTCGTTTGTTAAGTGTTTTTAACAATTCATCGTTCGTTTTACATTACTACAAATGCACTCGGCATTCATGTTGTATTTAGTTCATTTATCATGCATTGTTCCAGTTACATAAATTCTGCATTCATCTTCTGTTCATTTTCTGTTATTTTGCATTCATTCTGCATTCTTTGATCATCACACATATTCATTCCATATTATTCACTCCATATTCATTCCATAGTCACTCCATATTCATTCCATATCCACTCCATATTCACTCCATAGTCACTCCATATTCACTCCATTGTCATTACATATTCACTCCATATTCACTCCATATTCATTCCATATTCACTCCATGTTCATTCCATATTCATTCCATATTCACTCCATATTCATTCCATATTCACTCCATATTCATTCCATATTCACTCCATATTCATTCCATATTCACTCCACATTCACTCCATATTCATTCCATATTCACTCCATATTCATTCCATATTCACTCCACATTCACTCCATATTCATTTCATATTCATTCCATATTCACTCCATATTCATTCCACATTCATTCCATATTCATTCCATATTCACTCCATATTCATTTCATATTCATTCCATATTCACTCCATATTCATTTCATATTCACTCCATGTTCATTCCATATTCATTCCATATTCACTCCATATTCATTTCATATTCATTCCATATTCACTCCATATTCATTCCACATTCATTCCATATTCATTCCATATTCACTCCATATTCATTTCATATTCATTCCATATTCACTCCATATTCATTTCATATTCACTCCATGTTCATTCCATATTCATTCCATATTCACTCCATATTCATTTCATATTCATTCCATATTCATTCCATATTCATTCCATATTCATTCCATATTCACTCCATATTCATTCCATATTCACTCCACATTTACTCCACATTCACTCCATATTCATTTCATATTCATTCCATATTCACTCCATATTCATTCCACATTCATTCCATATTCATTCCATATTCACTCCGTATTCATTCCATATTCATTCCATATTCACTCCATATTCATTTCATATTCACTCCATATTCATTCCATATTCACTCCATATTCATTCCATGTGTTTGGGCTATTTGAACAGGTTAGGGCCTGAAACTGTTCACCGCTTGATCTCACTTTCAGCAGTCTGCTAATGGCTGACTTGGTCATGAAAATGGCTCTAAGGAAGAACTTGTTATGGCAGCTTGCTTTATAAACTAGTATTCATGATGAGTTGTATGTTTATTAGGATTAACGTGTTTAAAATCTTATACTGGCAAATGGGAGATATAAGTGCATTGGTGCTATAACTTACTTGAGTAACAACAACACTGTTATAAACGTGCTATAACTTACTTGAGTAACAACAACACTGTTATAAACGTGCTATAACTTACTTGCATAAAACAACACTGCTATAAAGTACTATAACTTTAATAACACCGCCACTCTGATATAAAGTACTATAACTTTAATAACACCGCCACTCTGATATAAAGTACTATAACTTTAATAACACCGCCACTCTGATATAAAGTACTATAACTTTAATAACACCGCCACTCTGATATAAAGTACTATAACTTTAATAACACCGCCACTCTGATATAAAGTACTATAACTTACTTTAATAACTCAACTGCTCTGCTATTAAAGTAATTTTACTTACTTGAAAAACAACAACACTGTTATAAAATTACTATAACTTACTTGCATAACAACAACACTGTTATAAACGTGCTATAACTTACTTTATAAAAGTGCTACAACTTACTTGCATAACAACAACACTGTTATAAAAGTGCTATAACTTACTTGCATAACAACAACACTGTTAAAAAAGTGCTATAACTTACTTGCATAACAACACCACTGTTATAAACGTGCTATAACTTACTTGCATAACAACAACACTGTTAAAAAAGTGCTATAACTTACTTGCATAACAACAACACTGTTATAAACGTGCTATAACTTACTTGCATAACAACAACACTGTTATAAAAGTGCTATAACTTACTTGCATAACAACAACACTGTTATAAACGTGCTATAACTTACTTGCATAACAACAACACTGTTATAAACGTGCTATAACTTACTTGCATAACAACAACACTGTTATAAACGTGCTATAACTTACTTGCATAACAACAACACTGTTATAAAATTGCTATAACTTACTTGCATAACAACAACACTGTTATAAAATTGCTATAACTTACTTGCATAACAACACCACTGTTATAAAAGTGCTATAACTTACTTGCATAACAACAACACTGTTATAAAAGTGCTATAACTTACTTGCATAACAACAACACTGTTATAAACGTGCTATAACTTACTTGAATAACAACAACACTGTTATAAAAGTGCTATAACTTACTTGCATAACAACAACACTGTTATAAACGTGCTATAACTTACTTGCATAACAACAACACTGTTATAAACGTGCTATAACTTACTTGCATAAAACAACACTGTTATAAAATTGCTATAACTTACTTGCATAACAACACCACTGTTATAAAATTGCTATAACTTACTTGCATAACAACACCACTGTTATAAAAGTGCTATAACTTACTTGCATAACAACAACACTGTTATAAACGTGCTATAACTTACTTGAATAACAACAACACTGTTATAAAATTACTATAACTTACTTGCATAACAACAACACTGTTATAAACGTGCTATAACTTACTTGCATAACAACAACACTGTTATAAAATTGCTATAACTTACTTGCATAACAACAACACTGTTATAAAATTGCTATAACTTACTTGCATAACAACACCACTGTTATAAAAGTGCTATAACTTACTTGCATAACAACAACACTGTTATAAAAGTGCTATAACTTACTTGCATAACAACAACACTGTTATAAACGTGCTATAACTTACTTGAATAACAACAACACTGTTATAAAATTACTATAACTTACTTGCATAACAACAACACTGTTATAAACGTGCTATAACTTACTTGCATAACAACAACACTGTTATAAAAGTGCTATAACTTGCTTGAATAACAACACTGTTATAAAAGTGCTATAACTTACATTAAAATACTCCAACACACGGTTATAAAAGTACTCTAACTTACTTTAATAACACCACTGCTCTGCTATTAAAGTACTATAACTTACTTGAATACAAAACAACACTGTTAACAACACTTTAATAACACCACCTCTCTGTTATAGAAGTACTATAACTTACTTGAATAACACCACCACTCTGTTATAAAACTACTCTTAACTTACTTTAGTAACACCACCACTCTGTTATAAAACTACTCTTAACTTACTTTAGTAACACCACCACTCTGTTATAAAACTACTATAACTTACTTGAATAACACCACCACTCTGTTATAAAACTACTCTTAACTTACTTTAGTAACACCACCACTCTGTTATAAAACTACTCTTAACTTACTTTAGTAACACCACCACTCTGTTATAAAACTACTATAACTTACTTGAATAACACCACCACTCTGTTATAAAACTACTCTTAACTTACTTTAGTAACACCACCACTCTGTTATAAAACTACTATAACTTACTTTAGTAACACCACCACTCTGTTATAAAACTACTATAACTTACTTTAGTAACACCACCACTCTGTTATAAAACTACTATAACTTACTTTAGTAACACCACCACTCTGTTTATAAAACTACTATAACTTACTTTAGTAACACCACCACTCTGTTTATAAAAGTACTATAACTTACTTTAGTAACACCACCACTCTGTTATAAAACTACTATAACTTACTTTAGTAACACCACCACTCTGTTATAAAACTACTATAACTTACTTTAGTAACACCACCACTCTGTTATAAAACTACTATAACTTACTTTAGTAACACCACCACTCTGTTATAAAACTACTATAACTTACTTTAGTAACACCACCACTCTGTTTATAAAACTACTATAACTTACTTTAGTAACACCACCACTCTGTTATAAAACTACTCTTAACTTACTTTAGTAACACCACCACTCTGTTATAAAATTACTATAACTTACTTTAGTAACACCACCACTCTGTTATAAAACTACTATAACTTACTTTAGTAACACCACCACTCTGTTATAAAACTACTATAACTTACTTTAGTAACACCACCACTCTGTTATAAAACTACTATAACTTACTTTAGTAACACCACCACTCTGTTTATAAAACTACTATAACTTACTTTAGTAACACCACCACTCTGTTTATAAAAGTACTATAACTTACTTTAGTAACACCACCACTCTGTTATAAAACTACTATAACTTACTTTAGTAACACCACCACTCTGTTTATAAAACTACTATAACTTACTTTAGTAACACCACCACTCTGTTATAAAACTACTCTTAACTTACTTTAGTAACACCACCACTCTGTTATAAAACTACTATAACTTACTTTAGTAACACCACCACTCTGTTATAAAACTACTATAACTTACTTTAGTAACACCACCACTCTGTTTATAAAACTACTATAACTTACTTGAGTAACACCACCACTCTGTTATAAAACTACTATAACTTACTTTAGTAACACCACCACTCTGTTTATAAAACTACTATAACTTACTTTAGTAACACCACCACTCTGTTATAAAACTACTCTTAACTTACTTTAGTAACACCACCACTCTGTTATAAAACTACTATAACTTACTTTAGTAACACCACCACTCTGTTATAAAACTACTATAACTTACTTTAGTAACACCACCACTCTGTTTATAAAACTACTATAACTTACTTTAGTAACACCACCACTCTGTTATAAAACTACTATAACTTACTTTAGTAACACCACCTCTCTGTTTATAAAAGTACTATAACTTACTTTAGTAACACCACCACTCTGTTATAAAACTACTCTTAACTTACTTTAGTAACACCACCACTCTGTTATAAAACTACTATAACTTACTTTAGTAACACCACCTCTCTGTTTATAAAAGTACTATAACTTACTTTAGTAACACCACCACTCTGTTATAAAACTACTCTTAACTTACTTTAGTAACACCACCACTCTGTTATAAAACTACTATAACTTACTTTAGTAACACCACCACTCTGTTATAAAACTACTATAACTTACTTTAGTAACACCACCTCTCTGTTTATAAAACTACTATAACTTACTTTAGTAACACCACCACTCTGTTTATAAAACTACTATAACTTACTTTAGTAACACCACCACTTTGCTATAAAAATACTATAACTTACTTGAATAACAACAATACTGTTATAAAAGTACTATAACTTACTTTAGTAACACCACCACTCTGTTATAAAACTACTATAACTTACTTTAGTAACACCACCTCTCTGTTTATAAAACTACTATAACTTACTTTAGTAACACCACCACTCTGTTTATAAAAGTACTATAACTTACTTTAGTAACACCACCACTTTGCTATAAAAATACTGTAACTTTCTTGAATAACAACACCACTTTATTAGTCCCCCACCGGTCCCGGTGGGGACTATAGAGTCCCGGGGTGGACTATAGGTTTGCACCCCGTCCGTCCTTCCGAAATGCTTGTCTGGGCCATATTTTCAATACTATAAGACTTTGAGATACCAAACTTGGTATGTGGATACATCTTGGGATAGCAGTGTGTCGCATACCAAAAAAGGTCACTGTGACCTTGACCTGTGACCTCTGTCATAGCAAATGCTTGTCTGGACCATATTTTCAATACTATAACACTTGAGATACCAAACTTGATATTTGAATACATCTTGGAATAGTGGTGTATCGCATACCAAAATAAGGTCACAGTGACCTTGACCTGTGACCTCTGTCATAGAAAATATTCCGAAAATGCTTGTCCGGGCCATATTTTCAATACTATAAGACATTGAGATACCAAACTTGGTATGTGGATACATCTTGGGATAATGGTGTGTCGCGTATCAAAATAAGGTCACTGTGACCTTGACCTGTGACCTCTGTCATAGAAAATGCTTGTCCGGGCTGTATTTTCAATACTATAACACTTAGAGTTACCAAACTTGGTATTTGAATACATCTTGGGATAGCAGTGTCGCGTACCAAAATAAGGTCATTGTGACCTTGACCTGTGACCTCTGTCATAGAAAATGCATAGAAAATGCCAGACCGTATTTTCAATACTATAACACTTAGAGATACCAAACTTGGTATGTAAATACATCTTGGGATAGCAGTGTGTCACGTACCAAAATAAGGTCATTGTGACCTTGACATGTGACCTCTGTCATAGAAAATGCTTGTTTGGACCGTATTTTCAATACTATAACACTTAGAGATACCAAACTTGGTATGTGCATACATCTTGGGATAGCGGTGTGTCGCGTACCAAAATAAGGTCACTATGACCTTGACCTGTGACCTCTTTCATAGAAAATGCTTGTCCGGACCGTATTTTCAATACGTTCAGGAGAACGATTTTAAACCAATTTTATTTTTAACATTTTAGGATAATAAAATTCAAAATAAAAACCAACCTTTTATGTTAAAAAATATGATGCTTTTAAACAATATTTTGGTATGATTCATATATTGGTAGGAATCGTTAAACTTGGTCCAGACAGACAGTTTTGGTGAGCTGAGAGACATAAAACCCTCCGTTGAACAGCTCAATCATATGATGTTGTTGAACCTAAAGCCTGGTCAAAACGGTGAAATGTCAGGCGCTGGTGACCGGGAACTGCATCCGATACAGCTCATACCGGTTCGCCGTAATCCGGAGGAGGACGAAGATGGTAATTATTTAAGATGTCAGTGTGAAAACAAATATTGTGATAATTTCATGCAACATATTGGCCTTGATAGTTTAGTTGAGGGTACTTATGTATGAATCAAATAGTTGCTTATAGCTTCTCATTATATACATTCATTTAAGAAAAGTGGGGAGGGGGGCTATGTTACAAGATGGCAGACACCTTTAGTGTCCAGAAAAATGATAGGGCTATGCCAAACAAAAGTATATCAACCGTTTAAATTGTAACTTGAATCTTTACAGAGTATATCATGTTTTGAACTTGTATCTTTACAGAGTATATCATGTTTTGAACTTGTGTCTTTACAGAGGATGTCATGTTTTGAACTTGTATCTTTACAGAGTATATCATGTTTTGAACTTGTATCTTTACAGAGGATGTCATGTTTTGAACTTGTATCTTTACAGAGTATATCATGTTTTGAACTTGTATCTTTACAGAGTATATCATGTTTTGAACTTGTATCTTTACAGAGTATATCATGTTTTGAACTTGTATCTTTACGGAGGATGTCATGTTTTGAACTTGTATCTTTACAGAGTATATCGTGTTTTGAACTTGTATCTTTACAAAGGATGTCATGTTTTAAACTTGTATCTTTACAGAGTATATCATGTTATGAACTTGTATCTTCACAGAGGATGTCATGTTTTGAACTTGTATCTTTACAGAGTATATCATGTTTTGAACTTGTATCTTTACAGAGGATGTCATGTTTTGGACTTATATCTTTACAGAGTATATCATGTTTTGAACTTGTATCTTTACAGAGTATATCATGTTTTGAACTTGTATCTTTACAGAGTATATCATGTTTTGAACTTGTTTCTTTACGGAGGATGTCATGTTTTGAACTTGTATCGTTACAGAGTATATCGTGTTTTGAACTTGTATCTTTACAGAGGATGTCATGTTTTGAACTTGTATCTTTACAGAGTATATCATGTTATGAACTTGTATCTTCACAGAGGATGTCATGTTTTGAACTTGTATCTTTACAGAGTATATCATGTTTTGAACTTGTATCTTTACAGAGGATGTCATGTTTTGGACTTATATCTTTACAGAGTTATATCTTTACAGAGGATGTCATGTTTTGGACATATATCTTAACAGAGGATGTCATGTTTTGGACTTATATCTTTACAGAGGATGTCATGTTTTGGACTTGTATCATTACAGAGGATGTCATGTTTTGGACTTGTATCATTACAGAGGATGTCATGTTTTGGACTTGTATCTTTACAGAGGATGTCATGTTTTGGACTTGTATCTTTACAGAGGATCTCATGTTTTGGACTTGTATCATTACAGAGGATGTCATGTTTTGGGCTTGTACCATTACAGAGGATGTCATGTTTTGGACTTGTATCTTTACAGAGGATGTCATGTTTTGGACTTGTATCATTACTGAGGATGTCATGTTTTGGACTTGTATCATTACAGAGGATGTCATTTGTTGGACTTGTATCATTACAGAGGATGTCATGTTTTGGACTTATATCCTTACAGAGGATGTCATGTGTTAGACTTGTATCATTACAGAGGATGTCATGTGTTGGACTTGAATCTTTACTGAGGATGTCATGTTTTGAAATTGTATGTTGACAGAGGATGTCATGTTTTGGACTTGTATCATTACAGAGGATGTCATGTGTTGGACTTGTATCATTACAGAGGATGTCATGTTTTGGACTTGTATCATTACAGAGGATGTCATATGTTGGACTTGTATCATTACAGAGGATGTCATGTGTTGGACTTGTATCATTACAGAGGATGTCATGTTTTGGACTTGTATCATTACAGAGGATGTCATATGTTGGACTTGTATCATTACAGAGGATGTCATGTGTTGGACTTGAATCTTTACTGAGGATGTCATGTTTTGAAATTGTATGTTGACAGAGGATGTCATGTTTTGGACGTGTATCTTTACAGAGGATGTCATGTTTTGAACTTGAATCTTTACAGAAACGTGTCATGTTTTGAACTTGTATCTCTACAGAGGATGTCATCATTTGAACTTGTATCTTTATAGAGGATGTCATGTTTTGAATCTTGACAGAGGATGTCATGTTTTGAGGATGTCATGTTTTGAACTTGTATCTTTACAGAGGATGTCATGTGCTGGACTTGAATCTTTACAGAGGATGTCATGTTTTGAACTTGTATCTTTACAGAGGATGTCATGTGTTGAACTTGAATCTTGACAGAGGATGTCATGTTTTGAACTTAAATATTTACAGAAACATGTCATGTTTTGAACTTGAATCTTTACAGAAGATGTCATGTTTTGGACTTATATCTTTACAGAGGATGTCATGTTTTGAACTTGAATCTTTACAGAAACATGTCATGTTTTGAACTTGTATCTCTACAGAGGATGTCATCATTTGAACTTGTATCTTTATAGAGGATGTCATGTTTTGAATCTTGATAGAGGATGTCAAGTTTTGAGGATGTTATGTTTTGAACTTGAATCTTTACAGAGGATGTCATGTATTGGACTTGAATCTTTACAGAGGATATCATGTTTTGAACTTGTGTCTTTACAGAGGATGTCATGTTTTGAACTTGTTTGTTGAAAGAGAATGTCATGTGTTGGACTTGAATCTTTACAGAGGATGTCATGTTTTGAACTTGTATGTTGGCAGAGGATGTCATGTTTTGAACTTGTATGTTTACAGAGGATGTCATGTTTTGAACTTGTATGTTGACAGAGGATGTCATGTTTTGAACTTGTATCTTTACAGAGGATGTCATGTTTTGGACTTGTATCTTTACAGAGTATATCATGTGTTGGACTTGTATCTTTACAGAGGATGTCATGTTTTGAACTTGTATGTTGACAGAGGATGTTATGTTTGGCACTTATATCTTTACAGAGGATGTCATGTTTTGAACTTGTATGTTGACAGAGGATGTCATGTTTTGGACTTGTATCATTACAGAGGATGTCATGTGTTGGACTTGAATCTTTACTGAGGATGTCATGTTTTGAACTTGTGTATTGACAGAGGATGTCATGTTTTGAACGTGTATGTTGACAGAGGATGTCATGTGTAGGACTTAATCTTTACTGAGGATGTCATGTTTTGAACTTGAATCTTTATAGAGGATGTCATGTTTTGAATCTTTACAGAGGATGTCATGTTTTGAACTTGAATCTTGACAGAGGATGTCATGGTTTGGACTTATATTTGTACAGAGGATGTCATGTTTTGTATCTTTACAGAGGATGTCATGTTTTGGAGAGCAATTGTACAGTTGGGTCTCATTGATGAGTTCTTCAGGGAAATAAAATCCAAATTGGATGTCCTGAAAGTCAGCATGATCAAAAACTTTGTACCTATAGAAGGTGAGTATAGTAGAACATGAACTAGTAGACATAAATACCCTCCGATAGAAGGCGAGTGTGGGAGAACATGAACTAGTAGACATAAGTATCCTATAGAAGGTGTGGGAGAAGGTGGGTGTGGGAGAACATGAAGTAGTAGACATAATTATCCTCCTATATAAGGTGGGTGCAGGAGATGGGGGAACATTAAATTGTAGACATAATTATCCTCCTGTATAAGGCGGGTGTGGGGGAACATTAAATAGTAGACATAATTATTCTCCTATAGAAGGTGGATGTGCGAGAACATGAAGTGGTAGACATAGTATCATATAGAAGGTGAGTGTAGTAGAACATGAACTAGTAGACATAATTATCCTCATATAGAAGGTGGGTGCAGGAGATGTAAATAGTAGACATAACTATCCTCCTGTAGAAGGTGGGTGTGGGGGAACAAGAAATAGTAGACATAATTATCATCCTGTAGAAGGTGGATGTGGGATAACATGAAATAGTAGACATATGATTATCATCCTGTAGAAGGTGGTTCTGGGATAACATGAAATAGTAGACATAATTATCCTCTTGTAGAAGGTGGGTGTTGTTGAACATGGAGCAGTAGACATAATTATCCTCGTGTAGAAGGTTATGATTTGAGAAAATGAAATAGTAGACATAATTATCCTCCTATAGAAGGTGGATGTGGGATAACATGAAATAGTAGACATAATTATCATCCTGTAGAAGGTGGATGTGGGATAACATGAAATAGTAGACATAATTATCCTCTTGTAGAAGGTGGGTGTTGTTGAACATGGAGCAGTAGACATAATTATCCTCGTGTGGAAGGTTATGATTTGAGAAAATATAATAGTAGACATAATTATCCTCCTATATAAGGTGGGTGTGGGATAACATGAAATAGTAGACATAATTATCATCCTGTAGAAGGTGGGTGTTGTTGAACATGGAGCAGTAGACATAATTATCCTCGTGTAGAAGGTGGGTGTGGGGGAACATGAAATAGTAGACATAATTATCCTCATATAGAAGGTGGGTGCAGGAGATGTAAATAGTAGACATAACTATCCTCCTGTAGAAGGTGGGTGTGGGGGAACAAGAAATAGTAGACATAATTATCCTCCTATAGAAGGTGGGTGTGGGGGAACATGAAATAGTAGACATAATTATCCTTCTGTAGAAGGTGGATGTGGGATAACATGAAATAGTAGACATAATTATCATCCTGTAGAAGGTGGATGTGGGATAACATGAAATAGTAGACATAATTATCCTCTTGTAGAAGGTGGGTGTTGTTGAACATGGAGCAGTAGACATAATTATCCTCGTGTAGAAGGTTATGATTTGAGAAAATGAAATAGTAGACATAATTATCCTCCTTTAGAAGGTGGATGTGGGATAACATGAAATAGTAGACATAATTATCATCCTGTAGAAGGTGGATGTGGGATAACATGAAATAGTAGACATAATTATCATCCTGTAGAAGGTGGATGTGGGATAACATGAAATAGTAGACATAATTATCATCCTGTAGAAGGTGGATGTGGGATAACATGAAATAGTAGACATAATTATCATCCTGTAGAAGGTGGATGTGGGATAACATGAAATAGTAGACATAATTATCATCCTGTAGAAGGTGGATGTGGGATAACATGAAATAGTAGACATAATTATCCTCCTGTAGAAGGTGGGTGTGGGATAACATGAAATAGTAGACATAATTATCCTACTATAGAAGGTGGATGTGGGGGAACGTGAAATAGTAGACATAATTATCCTCCTATAGAAGGTGGGTGTAGTTGAACATGGTGTAGTAGACATAATTATCTTCCTATAGAAGGTGGGTGTAGTTGAACATGGAGTAGTAGACATGACATAATTATCCTCCTATAGTAGGTGGGTGTAGTTGAACATGGTGTAGTAGACATAATTATCTTCCTATGGAAGGTGGGTGTAGTTGAACATGAAGTAGTAGACATAATTATCTTCCTATGGAAGGTGGGTGTAGTTGAACATGAAGTAGTAGACATAATTATCTTCCTATAGAAGGTGGGTGTAGTTGAACATGAAGTAGTAGACATAATTATCCTCCTATAGAAGGTGGGTGTAGTTGAACATGGAGTAGTAGACATAATTATCTTCCTATAGAAGGTGGGTGTAGTTGAACATGAAGTAGTAGACATAATTATCCTCCTATAGAAGGTAGGTGTAGTTGAACATGAAGTAGTAGACATAATTATCCTCCTATAGAAGGTAGGTGTAGTTGAACATGGTGTAGTAGACATAATTATCCTCCTATAGAAGGTGGGGGTAGTTGAACATGAAGTAGTAGACATCATTATCCTCCTATAGTAGGTGGGTGTAGTTGAACATGGTGTAGTAGACATAATCATCTTCCTATAGAAGGTGGGTGTAGTTGAACATGAAGTAGTAGACATAATTATCTTCCTATAGAAGGTGGGTGTAGTTGAACATGAAGTAGTAGACATAATTATCTTCCTATAGAAGGTGGGTGTAGTTGAACATGAAGTAGTAGACATAATTATCCTCCTATAGAAGGTAGGTGTAGTTGAACATGGAGTAGTAGACATAATTATCTTCCTATAGAAGGTGGGTGTAGTTGAACATGAAGTAGTAGACATAATTATCCTCCTATAGAAGGTAGGTGTAGTTGAACATGAAGTAGTAGACATAATTATCCTCCTATAGAAGGTGGGTGTAGTTGAACATGAAGTAGTAGACATAATTATCCTCCTATAGAAGGTAGGTGTAGTTGAACATGGTGTAGTAGACATAATTATCCTCCTATAGAAGGTGGGTGTAGTTGAACATGAAGTAGTAGACATAATTATCCGCCTATAGAAGGTAGGTGTAGTTGAACATGGAGTAGTAGACATAATTATCCTCCTATAGAAGGTGGGTGTAGTTGAACATGAAGTAGTAGACATAATTATCCTCCTATAGAAGGTGGTGTAGTTGAACATGGAGTAGTAGACATAATTATCCTTCTATAGAAGGTTGGTGTGGGCGAACATGGAGTAGTAGACATAATTATCCTTCTATAGAAGGTGGGTGTAGTTGAACATGAAGTAGTAGACATAATTATCCTTCTATAGAAGGTGGATGTAGTTGAACATGGAGTAGTAGACATGATTATCCTCCTATAGAAGGTGGGTGTAGTTGAACATGAAGTAGTAGACATAATTATCTTCCTATAGAAGGTGGGTGTAGTTGAACATGAAGTAGTAGACATAATTATCCTCCTATAGAAGGTGGATGTAGTTGAACATGAAGTAGTAGACATAATTATCCTCCTATAGAAGGGAGGTGTAGTTGAACATGGAGTAGTAGACATAATTATCTTCATATAGAAGGTGGGTGTAGTTGAACATGAAGTAGTAGACATAATTATCCTCCTATAGAAGGTAGGTGTAGTTGAACATGAAGTAGTAGACAAAATTATCCTCCTATATAAGGTGGGTGTAGTTGAACATGAAGTAGTAGACATAATTATCTTCCTATAGAAGGTGGGTGTAGTTGAACATGAAGTAGTAGACATAATTATCCTCCTATAGAAGGTGGATGTAGTTGAACATGAAGTAGTAGACATAATTATCTTCCTATAGAAGGTGGGTGTAGTTGAACATGAAGTAGTAGACATAATTATCCTCCTATAGAAGGTGGGTGTAGTTGAACATGAAGTAGTAGACATAATTATCTTCCTATAGAAGGTGGGTGTAGTTGAACATGAAGTAGTAGACATAATTATCCTCCTATAGAAGGTGGATGTAGTTGAACATGAAGTAGTAGACATAATTATCTTCCTATAGAAGGTGGGTGTAGTTGAACATGAAGTAGTAGACATAATTATCCTCCTATAGAAGGTGGGTGTAGTTGAACATGAAGTAGTAGACATAATTATCCTCCTATAGAAGGTGGGTGTAGTTGAACATGAAGTAGTAGACATAATTATCCTCCTATAGAAGGTGGGTGTAGTTGAACATGGAGTAGTAGACATAATTATCCTCCTATAGAAGGTGGGTGTAGTTGAACATGAAGTAGTAGACATGATTATCCTCCTATAGAAGGTGGGTGTAGTTGAACATGAAGTAGTAGACATAATTATCTTCCTATAGAAGGTGGGTGTAGTTGAACATGAAGTAGTAGACATAATTATCTTCCTATAGAAGGTGGGTGTAGTTGAACATGAAGTAGTAGACATGATTATCCTCCTATAGAAGGTGGGTGTAGTTGAACATGAAGTAGTAGACATAATTATCCTCCTATAGAAGGTGGGTGTAGTTGAACATGGAGTAGTAGACATAATTATCCTCCTATAGAAGGTGGATGTAGTTGAACATGGAGTAGTAGACATAATTATCCTCCTATAGAAGGTAGGTGTAGTTGAACATGAAGTAGTAGACATAATTATCTTCCTATAGAAGGTGGGTGTAGTTGAACATGGAGTAGTAGACATAATTATCCTCCTATAGAAGGTGGATGTAGTTGAACGTGGAGTAGTAGACATAATTATCCTCCTACAGAAGGTGGGTGTGGAGGAACATGGAGTAGTAGACATAATTATCTTCCTATAGAAGGTAGGTGTAGTTGAACATGAAGTAGTAGACATAATTATCTTCCTATAGAAGGTGGGTGTAGTTGAACATGGAGTAGTAGACATAATTATCCTCCTATAGAAGGTGGATGTAGTTGAACATGGAGTAGTAGACATAATTATCCTCCTATAGAAGGTGGGTGTGGAGGAACATGAAGTAGTAGACATGATTATCCTCCTATAGAAGGTAGGTGTAGTTGAACATGAAGTAGTAGACATAATTATCCTCCTATAGAAGGTGGATGTAGTTGAACATGGAGAAGTAGACATAATTATCCTCCTATAGAAGGTGGATGTGGGAGAACATGAAGTAGTAGATATGATTATCCTCCTATAGAAGGTAGGTGTAGTTGAACATGAAGTAGTAGACATAATTATCCTCCTATAGAAGGTGGGTGTAGTTGAACATGGAGTAGTAGACATAATTATCTTCCTATAGAAGGTAGGTGTAGTTGAACATGAAGTAGTAGACATAATTATCTTCCTATAGAAGGTGGGTGTAGTTGAACATGGAGTAGTAGACATAATTATCCTCCTATAGAAGGTGGATGTAGTTGAACATGGAGTAGTAGACATAATTATTCTCCTATAGAAGGTGGGTGTAGTTGAACATGGAGTAGTAGACATAATTATCCTCCTATAGAAGGTGGATGTGGGAGAACATGAAGTAGTAGATATGATTATCCTCCTATAGAAGGTAGGTGTAGTTGAACATGAAGTAGTAGACATAATTATCCTCCTATAGAAGGTGGGTGTAGTTGAACATGGAGTAGTAGACATAATTATCTTCTATAGAAGGTAGGTGTAGTTGAACATGAAGTAGTAGACATAATTATCTTCCT
>JAWPHD010002280.1:0-62500 GCA_037043455.1 Cyrtodaria siliqua
ATTGAAAAAGGCCCATAACCAGAACTCCGGTGTTACTTGTTCAATCTGGCTGCTTTTTAAACTCGTCCGAGCTTTCATTGATATCAACAACCTGGCCAAGTTTGGGAAAGATTGAATACAATATAGGGTGCTAGAGTTTTCACAAGGCTAAAATCAAATCACATTTTTTAATAATTCACGGGTGCATAACTACAGTGTTCCTGCTCCGATATAGCTGATTTTTGAACTTGTCCGAGCTTTCGTTGATATGAACAATCTGTGCAAGTTTAGATCAAAATAAATGAAGGTGTTAGAGTGTTTACAAGGCAGAAAATCACATTTTTCAGAAAAAACAAGGGCCATAACTTTGGTGTTTCTGATCCAATTTAGCTGTTTTTCCAATTTGTACAAGCTTTCATTGGTATTAACAATTTGTGCAAGTTTGGTAAAGATCAAATAATAAATGAAGGTGCTAGAGCGTTCACAAGGCAGAACATAGCATTTTCCAGAAAAAAACAAGGGCCATAACTCCGGTGTTACTGACCCAATTTAGCTGATTTTCGAACTTGTCCAACTTTTCATTGGTATTAACAACTTGTGCAAGTTTGGTAAAGATCAAATAATAAATGAAGGTGCTAGAGCATTCACAAGGCAGAAAATAGCATTTTCCAGCAAAAAAACAAGGGCCATAACTCAGGTGTTAGTGACCCAATTTAGCTGATTTTCGAACTTGTCCAACTTTTCATTGGTATTAACAATCTGTGCAAGTTTGGTAAAGCAATTAATAAATGAAAGTGCTAGAGTGTTCACAAGGCTTAACAAGGGCCATAACTCCGGTGAAATTAATCCGATCTGGCAGGTTTTCAACTTGTCCAAGCTTTCATTGATATAAAGCCACTAGCAAAGTTTCGTAAAGATCCGATTAATAATGAAAGCCCTAAACTGTTCACATGGCAAAACTTAACGGACGATGGACAACTCGTCATCGGCCAGTAGAGCTAAAAAGGATGATTCATCAGGTTTTCCAGGCCATATATTTTCACTACAATAACTGAACCAAAGGTAACATGCATCTTAATTTAATACATACATTTCATATATAACCGAAGCAAGCTATGAGAGGTTTCCATTTGCATTGATACAAATCATTTTGGCCGTTTGACCTTAATATTATTGCATACCTACCAATAATATTACATAATGAAAAACAGGCTTGATCTGCATGTATTCCAATGGTAAACAGTATGCCAGTAAAAATCACTCATCTTGTTATACATATATCAACTATTGATTTAACCCATATAAAAGCGACACTTAATATTTAACTTGTTAATGCCCTTGAAATGGCTCTTTATGTCCTGGCCCTTTGTGCTGTGGCCCTTCAGGAAATTTGATCGTTTAATTGAAGTCAACAATCCATATGCCTCTACCAAATAAAGGGAATTAATTTAGCCGTGTTTTTCACATATTCCTTAAACATTGGGTTGTCTCCCCATCTCTTTAACGCCTGTTTTTCCTGTAGAGGTATTCCACTGAGTCGTAGCAGTAAGTAAGTCACGAACAGCGGTGATATGACGGAACCATATTCCACAGGTTTTGTCATGGCGGATGTAGACGATATGTAAATGCCGGCCCACATGCAGATCTCGCCGAAATAGTTTGGATGTCGAGATACACTCCATAATCCGTTCTTGATAAACTGACCCTGTGGAAGATAAATACAGAAGTAAACTGACCCTGTGGAAGGATAAATACAGAAGGGAGAGTTACAGTCCCTATCCCGCCATCAACAACACAAAAGATCAACCTCAACAGGAGAAGAAAATCAATCGCGCTCTGCCAACACTGAATATAACAACACCAGTAGCTGAAATACTTTCACAGTAGATATCTAACCATTAACAGGCAAGTTGTACAACATATGTACACCGTTTCTAAACCTACTGATGATCAGGTATATATAACTTACATATTTTGAGACTCCAAACTCTATAGACATGATATAAACGGCTTTAACCAGCCAAGCCTAACCACGAAACTGGAGCGTCAAATTAAGAGTTACCAATTCATAATTCATTTAACACATATTCAATCGGGTATTTTAAGAATCCTGAATAAACCTATACCTTTAATTGGCACATATACATTATTATATGACCTGAATAGCTGGACAGAGTTTTGGTAAATAGTTTTGTAGTGTAATTTTGCAGTTATCTGGAGGGTTAATTTAACACATTAAAATGATTATTCATGAGGTTATTTCATAAAGAACCTCTATCGGGTTAAACTTTCACTGAAATAAAAAATGCTCAACTTCAAAATATGTTGAGTAAAAAATGAAGCCAGACTGCAGCAGCTGTGTGACTCTTTATTTAATTTGTAGCATGTTTTGGCAATAGTTTACAGACCGATAAATAAAAACAACATGGATTTCATCCTTCATTCATTCAAATTGATGCTTCCTCTAACATTCAATGGGATTTCTTACTAAGCTGAACTTTTTATATTTGATAATTTCCTTAAAAGCTTTTAAGAACTTTCCAAATAATATAGACATTTATTTAGCCATTACATGAATAGTGAATTTATTTATTTTACATTAATTACAAAATAAGCTACACAGAACTCCCAATAACACGGATGACAGCATTAGCGTGGTCTTGATGCGAGTGGAGCTGGCAACCACAGTTACCTCAAACACGCCGACATGGGGATTCAAACTCCGGTCACATTGGCGAAAAGCCAGTCCACTACGATTTATTCTTTCATTCCTTTTCACATAATATACTAGTAACTTATCGCAAGTTGAAAAAGACATTTAAAACACCATTTGCATCGTCCGAATTCTGGGCTGATTGAAATCCATTATACTCTATAGATCTCTATACATCCATGACAGATGGAGCGCATTGGAATGCAATCAACCATTTGGTTCAGACGACAGAACATTTGTGAGTTTGATTTAACTTTATATACTTACTGCATTATCTGGGTTACTCTTGAAAGCTGACTTCTGGTAGTCGGCGACAACTTCAAATATGAATCCGACGCCCCAAAGTGCCCAGCCGAAATAATCTCTGTTACACAGGGGCTTGTCTTCCTTCTTGTTGTTCAGGATCAAGATGGGCAGCAGCGTGATGAAAACCCACAGACCTGAAAATGGTAGATATTTTACAATAGCTTGAATTCATTCACCAACGCATTCTTCGGTGTCAATGAAGAATGTGCCTTCGAGATTCATACGCTAACGAATTTCATGAAGTGGGACGGGAAACCAAAATAAACAAAAATGAAGACTATTGCAGAGCAATATATACGTCCCCTACTGACATGTGTAAGTGCCCTACTGACATGTGTTTTTTTTTCCTTGGCAATAAGTTTGGTATTGGCAGGAGCAAAGCCATTGAAACCAAACTATTTTATGTGAATTAATATTTTGTGATAACCCTGCATTAAAAGTATAAACAGCCATAATGCTGTCATTTTTTTCCACAACAAATGTGGACTGAATATATATCTCGAATGGTTTTCTTCCAAATGAGCAGAAACCAATGCGAGACGGACTGACATAGCGCAACCCTATCGGTACCCTCCGGTTTTACTGGTAGGGAACTAATAAGGTATTGAACATTTCCTTAAACAAGTATATTTTATTGAAATACAGAATTAAGTTCCCTTTGAAAGGGAAACTTTTGTTTGTTTATCAGATTGCACCAGCTCAGAAAATAAAAATAAATCCTGTGTTTCAAACAAAACAAAAGTCTATTGAACTCTTTCCATTCTAATGATTTATTCTTGAAGACAAACCTTGGATTGTCCAGTATATCCAAAACATGCCTGGTTTCCCACGGACCTTATCAAAGCGACTGTCTTTTCCCTCCTTCAATATCCTTGTGAACAAGTACAGACCTAATCTAAAAGAGTAAAGAAGACAATAGAAATCTAAGAGGGAACAGTCGATCTACTTAAATACAGCACATTAGTGGTGGAGGGATTCACCGCTGCCGGTTTGAATCCCACTGGGACCTCAACTTGTAAGAAAGTGTTTATCCTTACGCATACAGTACTGGTTCTACCCAGCAATAAGTGGATGGTCTGCCTCTACCACAAACAGTCGACCGTCATACATAGTCTAAAATGTGCTGAAAAAGGGTGTTAAACAACAAGCAAACAAATCTGCTTTCTTCATAATTATTATAACATTATAAAAGACAAAAAATACAACTGTATCAGCAAACAATCTAAACTTTATATCAATAGTCTATTAGTCTAGAATGGTAGCTTAAGCTATCTAGATTAAGTAGGTTATCAATAAACCTGTGGTAAACTCAAAGTCGGGTAGAGGCTATGAAGAGAAAACTTCATTAAGAAATCGCAGACAGTCGTTAAATTCCCTCCCTTTCAGTTTCTTAATGGTGATCATTTCACTTCAGAGCCCCTATCCTATAAGTGGCTGCTTGTAGGTGTGCCACTTTGATGTGCGTGCAGAATTTGGGATTATAATCCCTCTGGCTGTTTAGAGCCCACAAGAGGGGGCTGTATACATGAAGTTAATTATTATTACCATTACCTCATAGCCCACGTCATCACCAGTCCAGTTTGAACTTTCTGTCTCGTGAAGTATGTCCCGCCCCATTTCAGACTTTGATATGCCAAAATCAAGAATGTACCAGAGCCTGAAACATTTAGAAAATATACAGAGCTTTAGATAATCGTGAGTTTTTGAGTATTTTACTCATACATTTTTTTTTATAAAAAAAATCAATTTTTTTAAATTTTAATAAGCATTTTATTTGTATGTATTGTCCCGCAGAACTTAATAAGCATTTTATTTGTATGTATTGTCCTGTGGAACAGTTTATTCCATATTTACACGATGGAAATTGTTCTAAGCATGTCTCTAATATAAAGGTCATACAGTGCTTCGTTCGTTTTTACTTAACTTCCATTTAATCAGAATAGTTGTTTCATTTAAAATGTATTAATTCACATCCGTTATGAACATGATGAAAGTATGAACTATTTGAAGAAATTGTTTGCTCTGAAATTTGGAAAATACTTATTTTTGTAATTTTTATCCGAAAATGGTTTTAAATTGTTGGATATTCATAAATTAAGACAACCTGAAAGTTTATTGCAAAATATCAAGGCTAACTGAAGTTATATGAAATTTCTTAATTTTCTGCTGTCCCATCAACAAGGAATTTACATGGGAAAGGCACCATCAAAAACTCATTTTGGCTGTAAGATATTCAATTCTCAACCGATTTTCAAATCTAAGGTGTTTTTATTTACCAATTTTGCAATAAAACTTTCCAAATTTTCATGCAGCAGAATTTTGCATTGAAAATGCCCCATCAAAAACAGCTTTCGCACGTGAATTTTTTATTTCTCAACCGATTTTCAAAACTAAGGTATTTTTATTTAACACTAAAAATACGAGTTCTACTGACGAGATAACTGAGTTATGTATTATTTAAATTGCTCACGCTTTTGAAGAAAAACTGTTGGCTAAAACAAGTGCCCAGAACAATAGACTCTAATTTTAATGCTCGATAACACTTCAGATTGCCGTGCGTCCCTTTAAGACTGGAGATCAGACCAAATTTGTTTGAATTTCATCAATTCTATAAAAAGATGTGTTTTTTCCAAGGTTTAAAAGTTAAATATATATATGACATAATGCTTTCTATGAGGAATCCTCAAGTTAAACAGAGGAAGCTATCCAGCTGGCTTGCGGAACGTCGGTGGTTCTACCCAGGTGCCCGCCCGTGCACGAAAATTGCCTGGAGGGGCACCTGGGGTCTTCCTCCCCAGTGGAAGCTGGAAAGTCGCCATATGACCTTAGCTGTTGGTGCGACTATAAATCCAATTCAATTCAATTCAAGTTAAACAGAAGTATGGAATACAATTAACATCATTCTGTGATATAAAAAATACATAGTTAAGCCAAAATCCAGACTTCTACTAATATATTTGTTCAAAAAATGCAATTATTCATATCAAAAATTCCATCAAGGACTTGCCCTGTTTTTTTGCCACTCCACGAATGTGGAACATGCATATATTGTTACCCTTGTCCGTCCGTCCATCTGTCTCAAGTTTTACATTCAAGTTTTTTATTAAGTCTATTACTCAGATACCAAAAGCCATACAGTTTTCAAACTATATACACACATCTATATGGCAGTATTTTCCTACCAAAAGCAAGTCAATATGAATGACCTTGACCTATTTTTCACACCTAACGCTGAAGTTTCACATTCATGCGCTAAAGTAATTTTCTAGTTAAACATGTATAGCTCAATTACAGATACCACCACAGATATCAATAACAAACCTACATTTTTTCAATAATTTACGCACCAAAATTATCAGGAAAATGTATGCTGAATATATTTTGCATGTTGTTTTAAGTACCGGTAATCTGTGTGTATCATTATCATACATAATTAAGCAAGATATCAACTAAATTTTCAGCACAAATATATAAAACATTTATTTATTTATTCAAACAATTATGTTTAATATTTATATGTGTCATACGCTGAGTGCAATACATTATATGTACACGTCACGATATATGTTGTCCTTGGTGTCGACAAAAGTTGCTTAACCAACATGCTAAGTTTCGCACCAACTTATCAAAATTTACCAGCAATTACTTAATTACCCATAGGTAATTATTTGTCTGTAGGTTTAATTACTCCAAATCAACCAGATGTTCTCGCCTGGTGCATTTGAAAGGAGTTCTATATAAAGGAGTAATTATCTTTTTTTTTCTTAAAACCTTTTTTTTAGTGCAGGGCCCTCCGTATGTATACATTATAAATATATGTTTGCTGTTTCCGACCCAGGATATCATAAATGGGTAGGTAGGTAGGTGATTTTTTTTTTTTTCGAGGACAGTAAACACAATCAGAAATAAAGATAAATATACTGAAGATAGCAACAAAAAAATAATGTTAAAGAATTGCTATATTAAGTTTTGGATAGAGCCCTTTTTCGTGGGTAGGTAGGGAAACAGCAAACCGACGATTTTTTAAGGTCGGCCCTTTTTCCTGTTATTTTTGGGTTGTAACTGTATCATTCTGGACATGTAATTGATAATGCATCTCGTCATGCTTTTGACAGTTTCAGACTGTATATAATTTCAAAAGTGAAAGTAAACTGGGTATGAATGAGTGAGAGGCTCAGAGCAAATGTTGACCTGTGCCCCAGTCGTTATAAACTTGCTGAAAATACTTTCTTGTGAGTAATAAGCAACTGTTTTTCTTGTTGATTTTTTAAGCAGACATGTTTATCTTCATGAAGCAGTAAGTTTCCCAGTATCCATATCAGATTTGTGCTTGCTACATGTTTTATAACCAGATAACACCGTAAGGCAATGGTGAAATCTTTAGTGCCAAATGTTTAAATGTACAGTCAAGCTAAAAAACTAATGTTTGCAAATATGCACTCTGTATGAATGATAGAATATAAGCATAAATTTCTTCTTTACTGTCATTGTATATTCAAAATGACAGTAAAGAATACATTTATGCTTATATTCTATCATTCATACAGAGTGCATATTTGCAAACATTAGTTTTTTATATTCAAAATGACAGACAAATGGCAAAAAGCAACTGGCAAATGTCAAAAAACTATTGGCAATTGGCAAAAACAATTGGCTAACGACAAATGGCATATCGTGACCGGAATTCCATAACTACTAAGTTTTTAAAGATAAAGAGTTTGCTGCATGCTTCATACCTTACAATGCCCTGGATCGGTTTATGGATATCATAGGCTGGCATGTGTGGCTTATCGGACTTTATTGGAGTAAAAGATGAAGTTTTGCAAACACTTTTGAAACACCCTGTATGCTGTACTGTCTTACATAAGCAACTTAATCACGGTTTTACCTGCTAAATCATAAAATTTCTCAGTTTTAAGCAGAGCAGCGACCGCCCAACATGTCCACTGTATCCCGAAATCAACAGACGCTGCTTTCACAAGTGAATTACCCATAACTGATTCAAAATTTAACATTATCTGATAACATGCACTTTGCACCGTCAAAATTTGTTACTTTCTTTTTAGGTACAACACAAAGTACAGCCAAATGGTACTGTATTCGAGACATTGCGGTTGTGATAACCGGTCCCACAATCCCACAAGGAACATAAACTCTGTTGCTCGGCGTTCGCTCTTTATTACCAGAGTCGTGGACACAGATTAAGATTCGGTACGTATGTTGTTGTTTTATTTGTTTCATCTTTTTAAACCATTATATGTTTATTGGTATGCTGCCGTATATAATTTAGTATGTGTAGGCCTACATGCAATTGTTGTTGGCTCTATAAATAGAATTGGAGTGGTTTCTTTATAGATCCGGTTTCACTTTCGTTTCTATGCATACCTTGTGTTACCTTGTGTTGATAGAGGAAATAATATTAAGCCTCGAAGACTTTTCGTCCCCCTCGTTTTAGAAAAAATTATATCTCCGGTTGGTTCAGTACTGTAAATCTATCTCGTTCGTTTCAAATCTTTGAGATCTCCAGATCTTGTCTAACTCACTTTTGAATATGTCTACATTTTTGGCGGTCACAATATTATCTGGCAACAATGTACTGTCTTCTTCTTCTGCCAGATATTGGCCACCATCAACTATTAACTGATGATATTGCCGAGTACATGAGAGGATTGCGCTAGAAGTTAGAAGGAAAAAAAAGAGTGAACAGAAGGAAAAAAAAGAGTGAACTTATATACAGTGAAAGGTTAAAAATCGAGTGACCCTAGCGACACCTATGGAGGCAATGAATGGTTCGTGGGAAGAAGGAATCTTTGCGATATTCATTTTTGAATATCGCAAAGTCATTTGTGTATGTCTGCAAGATGCTTTTCGTTCAGTGCATTTGTGTAGCAAAAAACGTACCTGTTAAATACGTACGAAACAGGTACGTTTTTTTAGACTATTTGAAGGAAGGTCTAAATGATTGATTTTAGTCATGATCAGGCAAAAAAAAAAAAAAATAGGTGTGTTTCCTATTGCATGCTCTAAAAAAAATAGGGTTTGTTTTTTTGATATTTTTTTTTTGGAGTGCTGGTCAAGATATTGTGAAGTTCTATTTATCTGATAAACCCCATACAAGTTGATGATACAACTGAACGTTTCTCTGAGTTATCAGTTTACCTCGATATATTGTGATAAATCATTGTTCAGAACAATTTTTTTTTCTTTTTTTTTTTTCATTTTCTTTTCTTCATAAAAAATAGGGTCGGTCGGGCCACCGGAAACACAGGTATTTTTTGTTATATCACGACTTTAGGAGAGTGTACTATAGTCTATAGTCAGGGTGAAACTCCACATGTAAATGACTAGTCTACGTTTTCCACACTGTATACTCCTATAGTTCTTTCAGTTGGTGATAATTACACCTTTGTTATATTTTTATAGAATATAATAGCACATCTAAGAAAGATGTTTTTTGTGATGAGATATTTTCAGAGTATTCTAATCAGGAAGATGATAGCTAGGACTTTAGTCAGAGCATATAATAAAGATAACGATTCTAGTTTTACTTTTAACATATATAATTATCAATATCATTTATGTTTTTTGCATGTCTGAGATTTATAAATATCCAAATTGAAGTCACCAGTAATAACAATGTCCGAAACATTTGTATCAGTTGCAAGACCAATCGATAGTTCAATGTTTATGAGTACACGAGATGTTGAATTTCGAGGCCTAGTAAACGCTCCGAAAAGTATGGTTTGTTATAAGCATGTACTTCTAACCATAAACATGCATGTACTTCTAAATAAACATTCATGTACTTCTAACCATAAACATTCATGTACTTCTAACCATAAACATTCATGTACTTCTAAATAAACATTCATGTACTTCTAACCATAAACATTCATGTACTTCTAACCATAAACATTCATGTACTTCTAACCATAAACATTCATGTACTTCTAACCATAAACATTCAAGTACTTCTAACCATAAACATTCATGTACTTCTAACCATAAACATTCATGTACTTCTAACCATAAACATTCATGTACTTCTAAATAAACATTCATGTACTTCTAACCATAAACATTCATTTACTTCTAACCATAAACATTCATGTACTTCTAACCATAAACATTCATGTTTGTCATCCTCAAGATCACGGCGTCAGATTAGAATAGAATAGAATAGAATTTTATTGTCATAATATTCATAACAATGTGAACATGACAATGAAGAAACAGGAAATCAAATCATATAGCAATTAAGATAACATATGGATTACATACAAGTTAAAAAACAGCAGATTTTAATGTATCATTATAAATGATACCCAAGTGTTGAGGGCCTGCACAAGACACTCCCAAATTGACTTGATGTGCATATGGGTTAAACATGTCTTTCACCGATCCCTCCATATGCTCATTCTGGGTAGTGTGCATTTGTTCATGCATGCTACACATGCACACATATGCATATACATATATACACACACATACATACATGTGCATATACGTCTCACACCACAATTACTTTTCCATAGGGTCCCATTGTAATGTTTTTGTTCGTGGCATAGAGATAAAAAATATTTTGCAACATGTATTTATGCTTAAATTCTTCATTGATCCAATATCTGCATGCTATTAACTTTTAACGAATATTTACCAGATTGAACTTTTTTTAATTTCATGTTTGCCTGACACCTATCAAAATTTAGACAAAAATACAACCCCGTGGAGATTAGACCCATGATGTGTAAAATGAGGCAGAATTAGCTAGAAATCTTATATCAACATGCATTTTTCTGGGATCTCTTCCTAAAATGCTGTAGATTTAGAACCTGGTAAAGATAAATCAATGTATCCTGTAAAATATAGAAAAGTTTTTTTTATCTACCTCCTTCATCTGTAGGCAGGAGTATTCAAGGGAGATAATAGTGGTGTGAGTCCTATACACACAAGTACACACACACGAATGCTAATAATCTTACATCCAGGGAATGGTTAGGACTATAATTTAGATTGTGATTTACAAAACTAATAATTTCACCGTGGTCATCAGTTGATCTGTCTTGTAGAAATGGTTTGTTAAAGTCGACCTATAAAAGATCCTCATTCGAGGTATCTTCGCTTAATCCAAGTTTCAGTAAAACTGAGGATGCCAAAATCGCGAAACTCCGCAAATAAAATAGCCTTCTGCTGTAGAAAGCTATGCAGGGGCGTAGGTACCTGTACGCTTAGTACGCACGTGCGTACACCCCGTGGCAGCCAAAAAAAGGCTAATATTTCTTAAATGATGGGCAATTCATAGGTCATAAAGACCAGTTACCATGGGATGGGGAAATCAATAACACTGGTATGATTGAAACCTCTCTGCACCATGGAACCTATGATTTCCCCATCCCATTGTAGCTACACCTCCGAGTCTTTATGACCTATGCTTTACCCCATCTTTTAAATTACATCGGTCAGTACGTCGTGAGCATTAAATTTTGTCTTGAAAGGCACGTAACATACTATAAATGGTCATTGTAGAAACGATGCAACAATTAGGAGATGAAGGCGATAGCAAAGCGAGAGGGTAACATGCTTCCGTCCTTAAGTGGGATTTCATTATTGCCGCGTTGACTCTGCAGCACGTCGCGTTGACTCTGCAGCACGTGTTCCGGTACACGCATCGACTCTGTGTTTCTCTTCAGAGCGCTGACTAGACTTAGCGGAGGCATCAAAAGAAACTCAGATGTGTGCATCATTACTGGAGGCCGAAAGAAATGACGATGCAGTCTGGGAGGCTTTGGTAGAAAAGGCGACAGAGATAGCTGTCCCTTACGACATCTTGCCGTCTATGCCTAGAACCGTTAGTAGACAACATCAAAGGGAGAACGTTGAGGCAGCAAAACCAAACGAGTACTGGAAACATTCCCTCTACCTTTCATTTGTGGATCATCTTATCACAGAGATGAATTAAAAATCACAGAGAAGAATGAGAAATTGGTGCAACCTCGTATGTCTGCTTTTAATGCACAATTTCTCATCCCTACAAAACTACACGATCTGAATGGCGCAGGGTCAAATGACATATATGATCTTTATGGGGACGATATAGGTGTTACCAAGGACGAGTTTCTACTCCAAATAAGACGACAGAAAGAGAAATGTCTACATGAAGAGATGCCACCACAGATGTTTATAGATACACTGGACTAAACACATGTCATGTTCTACCCGGCCTTACACTGCGCGTTGATGACTGCTGACATACCCTGTGTCGACATGTGCTGCAGAAAGGAGTTTCAGTGCGATGAAGGGAATCAAGACTCCCCTGCGTAATACCCTGTGAGTGAAGATAGACTGTCATCGCTAGTATTCTTGCACAGACATAAGCACAATGTCATCGATATTGACAAAGTAGTTACAGACGTTGCAGCTGCAAAATCCAGACGACTTGAACTAGTCATATACATTCTGTAAAGAATTTTGTTTGATATCGCATGTTAATACAAGTATAGTCATCCGTATTACCAACTAAAAATAGTTCCTTTAATTCGCAGGGGAACCGAAAAAGAAACAGACATGTTCTCACTTATATAAGCTAGCTGCTTATATTAGAATCATGGCCCACCTTATGAGAGCAGCTAACTTCACACGCGGAACGGAAACTCATCGCGAAGAATACGACTTCGCGGTCAAGGTCGACAACTGGGTACGTACATGTTTAAAATAATTAGTTTACTGGGATATCGAATATTTGGTCGGGTTGGTGGCGATGGTGGGGAGGTGTGTGTGTGTGTGTGTGTGTGTAAGTGTGTGTGTGCATGAGTGCGTGCGTGTGGTGGGGAAGTGGGGGTGGGGGGGGGGGGGCTTGAAATCTTGAGCATACCAAAGGTAGTGGGAGTTTGGGGGCATGCCCGTCGAATAGTTTTAGTTTCCTACATGACATTTGGTGTATTCTAGAGTATTTTAATGAAACTAATATTTGAAATGATTTTACTATTTAATTATGCTGTTAGTTATATTGTTCGTTCTAGTACCAGTTGTTTTGCTTTTATAAATAGTTTAAAGAAGTCAGAATTTATAAATCATTATAATATGTTCTTATATACATTTAGATATATTTAGTTGACGGGCATTTGTTGATTTACATATATACATAGTTTATATTACTATATTTGTAAATAGTTTTATCTTTATATATTTACATGAGTGTTTAATTACTACTTCATTTCTTCATCTTTCATCAGTTTGACCTATTTATGTGTCAACTTGCCGTGAAACACCATTCGTTCATTCATTCAGAGCATTTTAAGAATATTTTAGTCGTTAATTCAATGAACAACCGTGGACCGGGCCACAAAAAAAGGGTTAAAACATGCTTGCCGTAATCATTGCAAAATATGTACATTTTTAAAGTGCGTTAACCACTATTCTAAACTGAGTTATGAGTGACCAACTCAAATATATGTTGATCCATATTCAACTAATGTATTTTATATGTATATTCATGAATGTATGCAATTGCATTATTTTATAAATCCCATTACATACACTTCTCAAAACTGCTAACTACACCGCTACGTTTTGGGTTATATATATCGATGGGTTGAATGTTTTTCAATAAAATAAAAAGGAAATACCAATTCAATCATTTTTACATCATTTCATTTTATTTTTTTCATGGGCAATGCTAGAACTAAACCACAATAAGCAATTACAAACGACCCATGTAAACACTAAAGTCACACTTTTCATTTCTTGTTCATAAAAGTGTGACTTTAGTGTTTACATGGGTCGTTTGTAATTGCTTATTGTGGTTTAGTTCTAGCATTGCCCATGAAAAAAATAAAATGAAATGATGTAAAAATGATTGAATTGGTATTTCCTTTTTATTTTATTGAAAAACATTCAACCCATCGATATATATAACCCAAAACGTGAGCGGTGTAGTTAGCAGTTTTGAGAAGTGTAGACTAAATCTCACTGCATACATTATTAATATTAACTCTTAGCCTGCTAAGGGCGACTACAACAGCCTTTGCAGCCAGTGTAAAACCAGATCACACTGTCTGGCTGCTCATCAGTCATTTAACCAAAACACCCCTTTGTAACATAAATGGAATGGTCTACATTTAAAGAAAGGACAGTCCATTATATATGCATAGGGGCTAAGGGTTAATCCAAGTTATATGCGTAACTTTATGAACATTATTTCATACATCGAATGTAGATTTTACTGTTGTATTACCCAAGGCAGACGACATCTACTCTTACGTACACACATGTTGTATTACCCAGGACAGACGACATCGACTCTTACGTACACACACGTTGTATTACCCAGGGCAGACGACATCGACTCTTACGTACACACATGTTGTATTACCCAGGGCAGACGACATCGACTCTTACGTACACACACGTTGTATTACCCAGGGCAGACGACATCGACTCTTACGTACACACATGTTGTATTACCCAGGGCAGACGACATCGACTCTTACGTACACACAATCACTATTTCAGGGGAGGAGATGCCACCGGAGTGCCTTGGGCGATGCAAGCCCAATGTTTAAAGCTATGTTCACTGACAGATGGAGTACAAGTTATACTAGCAACCAGAAAGGTAGAATTATGTTTAAAACATAATAACATAAGTATGATAGACGTTTTCCAAACTGTTTTAAACATAAAAAAACATGAATTATTTTTACGCGCATCGAAAGGTCGATTTGTTTTTTGTGTTGGAGGCAGACCACCCACTTATTCCTAAGGTTACGTCGTTAACCCCTCGCACACGGAAGCGATTCAAATAGAAGAACATTATATAAGAACAAAATGTCGCAAAGTTCAGGCTATTTCGTTTTTGACCTTCCATATTAAATTATCATATTTACACCATACAGATTAATTGAGAAGAGTTTGAGGAACTCAACTCTGTTAGTGAATGATATATTAAAACTTGTTTTGCTAAATTTATCATAACAACTTTTTGAATATTTATTTTTTGACTCAGTATAGTATATATCTTTGATCATTTTACAGCAGAAATACAACTTCCAGTTGGGTCTCCCGCAATTGTTGACCTCGTTATAGATGCTGTTTATGGTCAACGCCTAGAAATCAATGAAGGAAACTTTGAGGACATACTTGAAGTAGCAGACTATCTTGACCTTACAAATCTTGTCTTTGACTGTAAGGAATTTATCAAGTCCGTAATGGTGACAAATGCAAATTGTTTTCAACTATGGCACGTTTCTACATGGTATACTGTTGGCCATCCCACCATTGAAAAGTTCATCAGAAGAAATATTCGTGACCTCCATTTCAAACCTGGTATGTTGAACATACGAGAAGATTTGATAAAAGCTGTTTTATCTGACGAGACGCTTATGTACTGGCCAGGAGTGGAGAAGTTTAGGTGTCTCGTTGCGTGGTGCGATGAATTTGAGCAACGTGCGGCTGCATTTCCAAAGTTGTTCGAACTTATAAACATAGACAGGGTTAGTCTACAATTTGTAGATTACATTATGAAATCTGAGAGTCTAGTAAGCGAGAACAAAGACTGCTTAAAACGTGTAAAAAAGAGAATACGTGACGGTGATGAAAATGTTCCATATCTTTTAATTACAACCGAACGATCGAATGACACCATTTTTGGATTAAATACAATTGATCAAAACTGGTGCAGGGTTAAATTTTCGCCTGCAATTATCCAAAGCAGTATATCAACAGCTGTCGGTAGCGACGGCGTCGTGTATTCAATAGATGAAGATCGTCAAAGCAACAATTACAGAATGCCCGTCTATAACATAAACACAGACTTGTTAAAACACAAACTGTTTTCAAACGATGACAATACCTTAGTGCTGGGATACACAATCGTGCCTAGCGAGCTTGACGAAGACAAAAGCTTACTCGTAGAGGAATTGAAATTCATGTTTGTAACGAATGACCGAGTTTGTTTCGCGCAACTTCAGGAACAAAAAGAATATACACATAGTGGAATGCACAGGTCCACACAGAGACGGGTAACAAGAAGCACAACGACGATATATCAATCAGTGAAGGAAAATAGTGTCAAAATTACCGTAGAACCGATTGTGTCCTTTCCTTTTGAAATTTACAGACGGTGCTTAAGTGCAAATGCTTCGGGAATGTATATAAGCCGGACTTGTACTGACGTTTGGAAATCTGCAAAAAATACAATCATGTTTTACTCACCGCGAAATAATGCGCTTACAGAAATAGAAATCGGCAGCCATTTAGATCTCTCGCGCGACGATGATGTCACTTCCTTAGTAGCCATACAAAATGGTTGCATTTTGTTCTGCAGATGGTCTGTCATACATATATCAGACGAAAACGCCCTGACACCGTGTATCAGGCATGTAGAAAAACGTCAGTGCGCGTATTTGGAACACGATTGTGATTATCTCTGCTTTAACAACACATTGTATTCATTCCAAGATGGTGAACTGCGGTCATACAAATTCGTCGTCGATAAATATGATCTTTCCTCCTGGGAAACCGTCAACTACCAGCATGGTGTTGGCAAGTCCTTGAAATACAAACAACACCCGCTAATAATAGGCGTCTTCCTGAAACGAACGCATCCATTGTGTCATGTGAACTGTCCACATTGTTTACCTGAGGTTGAAGAAGAGAATGAGGAGCAGGGTGTAAAGAGAGATGACGAGATTAAGGAATAGGAGGTCCTCCTTCATCTTTTTATTTGCAACCAGTGATTTTTTGTTGTTGGGGTGGGGTGTATATAAAGTACCTTGGTTTTGGAAATCGGTTTGGAAATAAATATTTTTATAGCCAAAATGCTTTTTTGTTGGGGCTTTCAACAGGTAAACTCGAGTCCTTTTTGCTGGGACAGCAGACAATTAAAAACTCTCATATAACTTGAATTATCCTCAATAGTTCGCTATAAAACTTTCAGGATGTCTTAATTTACGTTTGTGCAATACAGTAAAAGCATTTTTGGATCAAAATTCGGAAGAAAAAAATAAATCCAATTTTGGATGCAGCAGAATTTTGCACTGACAATGCCCTATCAAAAACAACTTTCGCATGTGAAATTTTTATTTCTCACCCGAGTTTGAAAGTATGTCCCGCATTAATGTTTTTTTCTCCAGCGGGCTAAACATTGAACAAAGGGTGTTGGTTTTAAACTAGCGTTAATAAATGTCAAAATAAAACTTAAAACATATGTTTTTTCTGAATAATTTTGGAGTCCAGATTGGCTGAAATTATCAAATTTTGACTGTCCCTTCAGAGGGGGCATTAAAAAATACAGAGCTTACTTGTATAGTTCATGCATAGCCAATGTTATTATGATTCAACATCAAATGATTTGTATGTTCTTCCCTGATCACCAGTAATAGTAATTTCGTTTAAATCCGAAACCTATGATTTTAGCAGGTGACAATTCAGCGTCCCGTTTTTTGAATGCAAGGTTGATTTTCAACTTGCATTCATAGCCATTGCATTTGGTGCCTCCTCATCGCCATCTGGCGGATAACCTACATTTCTTCTCATAAATCGAGGCTTCAAGTCGTACATGTATGCTGATCTATGATAGACGAACGCACTGGATGTTGAAAAAATAAACAGGTCGAGAAAGTCTACGAAAATCTCATTATGTATGAGTTGTGGGCGATTTCTTTTTCAAGCGAGTTTTTTCAAGGTTTTCCCATCAAGGGAGAAACACGATGTGACGTCACGCGCACCTTCGCTTGACCAAGCGACAGCGACTATAGATTCGCGCAAAGAGCCGATTCAGTCAACCCAAATTAAACGAGATTTCCGGGGGAAGAGTTGTTTCAATATATTTATTATGTATAATTGTATATAGCAACAACTATTTCGCAAGGGTTATAGTGATTAACGATGTCAGTGAATTATTATTAATGATAAGATGTAATAAAGAAACATGTAATGATGATGTTTAGACACCACTGGATTGTTATTCTGTTGGGAATATAGTATATATAGAAATCTTGTTATCGTTATATCTTCTGTATTTAATCGGATTTGATCAAAACTTTTATAGAACGTGAAAAGAACATGATTTGTTTGTTTGTTTGTATGGTGCTTAACGTCATTTTCAACACATGCACGGTTATATATGACGGTGTTTTTTTTGTGTGGAGGCAGACCACCCACTTTTCCTGGGTTGAACCAGTACTGTACACCTCCCGCCACCCGTAAGAATCGAAACTTCCTCACTTACAAGTCGGAAATTATGTATAAGTGCGAGGCTACCATCTGAGGGATTATGACTGAACGTCTCTAAGTCAGAATCCCGCCCAGAATGCCACCGTTATCCCTGTGGATACTTTAGAATCGGATAATCAGAAGATAGCCATTTTTGATTTCGAAAGGTTTTTAGTGATTGACGATGATCAGTGATTTATTATTAATGATAAGATGAAATAAAGAAACAGGTTTAGACACCACTGGATTGTTATAGAAATCTTGTTATCGTTATATCTTCTGTATTTAATCGGATTTGATCAAATCTTTCATAGAATGTAGAGTTCAGCAGGGTCTAGTTGTGCAAGAACGTTAACACGTCTCTCTACATCATGGCGTCTTGATCACTGATCGCATCTGTCTCAGTCAACGCTGACAGTTTTAACAACATGACGTCATCCAAATGGCCACATCGCTGACCGTTGTGACGTCATGACGTCATCCAATTTGGAAAGCCCGTGTTTGATCAGCCTCTAATCAAAATATATTCTTTCATAACAAGTGTCAAGTTAGAGATTATCTGAGATTTTACTCATAGCATGTGTCAAGCTCCAGATTATCTGAGTTTCATTCATAACAAGTGTCAAGCTCCAGATTATCTGAGTTTCATTCATAACAAGTGTCAAGTTCCAGATTATCTGAGATTTTATTCATAGCATGTGTCAAGCTCCAGATTATCTGAGTTTCATTCATAACAAGTGTCAAGCTCCTGATTATCTGAGTTTCATTCATAACAAGTGTCAAGCTCCAGATTATCTGAGTTTTCATTCATAATGACAAATGTTTAAACCGAGTTACATTTTGCTAGGATGTTTATTTTTATTTACATGCATATTTTACAAAATGTTTTTATGTCCATTTTCAAAAATATATTACGGAGTCTTAAGCCTATTAATTTTCTCAGTAATGTTTGGTGAATTCGGGCACTGTTCCTCCAAAAAGATTTAATGTTTTGTTTGTAAACATGTATTTCGAAATCGACTAAATCATGAAACGGCACATGGCTGCGGCATTTTAACCTACTTCGTCCAGCTGGGTTCTGTTCTGTTTCTTGTTGTTGTTGTTTTTTTAATCAAAATTATGGCCACTTTTACCCGTGTATTTACTTATAGTCAATTCTTTTTTCCACCTATAAATTTGTATTTTTATTTTGTAGTAAATACTACAGTAAAGTTTCTTTTCAATGTGTGGGACAGACATAGGAAAGTTGAATCAACGGGTAGTGCCTCTTGTTAATTTATTTGTCTCTGCAGCAGAAGGCATTTCTATGTTACGCCATTGAACTTGGACAAGTTCAAAACCAGTTACCAGTTACAGACTAGACACATCAGAGATATAGCCTTTGATTTTTTTAAAAATTGTTTTCCAATTGGCCTTAGACTATTCAAGCCAGAAGAGTGATACAGGCCCTCTTGTACATCTTGTTCCCGGAAGAGCCCCGTGTGGTTCCCGGGTGCCCCCGTGACCGGTGCCCCCGTTTGGTCACTGGGCAAATAATAGGGCCACTGCAGATCCCTTTGGAGGGGTAGGCAGAGGGGTAGAATCCCCACAAATTCATGTTCATTTTATCATTTTTTGTTCATGTTCATTGAAGGTTTCCATCATGATCCCTGCATTGTTTTAGGTGCTATCTCGCTCGCATCAAAAGAGCAATGGCAGAAAAACAATAAACGTGGCTCTATCGTAAATGGAGTTTCTACGATAGAATTTGCAGCAACTCTTCAGTTCAGGGTGAGAAGGTTCTAGGCCCATTTTCCATATTTAATCTCGATGTACATGGAAGATGAGCCTGGCATGTTCATGCCTGTTAGGCGCCATATAACCTTTTCATGTGTTGGTGCGCCTTAAAACCCAATTCAGTTCAATTGTGCACATTGTTCCCGGAAGACTACTAATACAATCATGCCAATCTGTCATGCCAATCTGTAAATGACATAATTTTAGACATGGAGGTCATCTTGAGTGACAGTTTGGCCATAAAACAAAAATCTGTCTATCCATCAGCAGTTTCATTAAATAATAGTCTAGTCTAGATTTGAAACAGTTTAATGACAATTGATCACACTATATTTGGAATGGATCGACCCTCTAAGATGTTTTGTAGGTCGCCCAAGATCGCCAAGTTGGCTAAAACTATGTTGAATTTATGGAAATTTTAAATATTCAGCACTCGTGCAAATATTCATACAGTCTTTCGTATCAAACCTTGCATTCTCAGTACTTTTAAGTACTTTGATTATCATAAGATACGTTATCAATAGTCAATGCTTGATAACAAGTACATTTAAGTATCACTTGGAACAAAGTATATATGTTTGCCATAGCTAGGGACATATATATGTTATTCTCTGAGCATTTTACCGAAACGTGTATCTGTATTCCAACACTGACTCTTAATCATTCAACATTAGAAACCCACAGAAAAAATCATAAGATACGTTAACTTTCTCATTTCTTGATATTTCTTCATCAAACTTTCAATATATACTCATCATGACAACATCGACATGACCGTACTAAAATATAAAGGTCAAGGTCACACTGAAGGTCATTATATGGGTTAAATACTCTCTTTTTTTTCTTCACGAAAACTTAACATTGGCTATACCTTTCTCATTTCTTGATATTTCTTCATCTAACTTTCAATATATTCTCATCATGACAACATCGACATGACTATTCTAAAATATACAGGTTAAGGTCACACTGAAGGTCATTATATGGGTTAAATACTCATTTTTTTCCTCACGAAAAGTTAGTCAGGCTAGTTTGACAAAGTCATTTATCAGGGTCCAAAACAACGTGTTATACTGGCAAAGCGCTGACATGGGACACACGTGTTCCGCGGAACACCCGTCTGGTTATAATTTAAAACAAAGTTTCTCGAACACATGCATAAGATACGTTATAATAAGATACGTTTTGACAAATTAATTGTTCTTTCTAAACGTCAAATTAATGAAATACACCTTGTCCGATCGCATTGTAAGTTGTTTTGTACATCCAGCGGAAGCACAAGGTAGCACGTGGTCATCAGTACAGGAGCAGACAAGTCATTTCACGTGCCTGAACCGCATAACTCAAACATAAATAATTGGGGTTGGAGGCAACGTAGTTCCCATTTTGCAAGCACGTGCAGATGCGCGGATTTTATAGTACTCTGTTTAGAAACACTAGTTTAAAGCTTATACTAGATGGCAAAGAAAACAAATCATATCAGAAGTCAGTTATTATGTCGGAGATTTATAAAACAATCGTGTTGACAGGTTTTATTGAGATATCATAGTCGGAAATCGCGGTACAAATGCGAAGATCGAAAAAAACTAGTTTTTGTTTTCTTCGAAATTGCCAATGTTTCAAAACGGGTACAAAAATTGTATATTCTTAAATATTGTTGAAATTGACAGGAGTCGAAGATCATTACCTGATCTACCTTTTTTGAAAATTTCTTATTTTTTCGTGAATATACATTTTGCGTGCCCGTTTTGAAAGTTGGTACCTGCATTTCACTCTTTCAGAGGCTATTCAAAATGGCGGCGACACAGAAAAACACCCAGCCCAGGGCCAGTCAGTCGCAGGCCACAAACCCACTTCTCCCTGGACAAATTAACATCATATGGTCAATACACAGTCACAGAAACTAAATATTGTGAATTGAACTGAACGTTTATAAATAGCTAAGGAATGTGCTAAAAATAGCTCACACACATTCAAAGGTCAAATAATGCTGATCCGTGTTCATACACAGATAGATCGTTTACACATACGGCCCGATTGACGGTGACCGATGGATTATTTCAATTTATTTGCACAGAAGTAGAATTAAAACAGTGTTACAATCACGATCGTATACAATTCCAAGTTTTGCATGAGTGCGTAATTTACAAAATACAAACAAATAGATCTATTACAGTAGACAATGTAGAGAATTAAAATTGAAAAGTGGAACACACCAGCAAATGCCTGAAATGGGTCATGGCATTGTCTGCACTGTAGCCTTTGTAAGTAAATACACTTTTAATTTCTATATGACAAGTGTTTAACGTTGAAACATGTAAAACGGTGGTGGTTGATATATATTAACTATATTCTGATAATTTTTTAGAACACATGAGTGATGAATAATTGATGAAAATGTAAGCCTTGAAAATCTACTATTTGTTCATGAATGCCACCTGTGACCACAGGCACCCGGCACAGAGCTAGGATAGTAAAAGATGGATTTGAGTGGTTAAAATATTAATTAATTGAGTTCTGGACCCCCAAAAAATGGTTATATATATTATATTCTTAAAGGTATGGAACTCCTAAAATGGCCAAAACCACCAACAGTTCTATACTAATTGTTATTTCTCGTTACGTACGATAGCCTGGGCAGCATAACCTGCTCATGTCACAAGTAGAATTATACATATAACCAATAAAACATAAACTGTCATTCAATCTCTCGTACTTTTTCCGTACCAGAGAATCAAATATGCCAACTTGAGCGAATTTGAGTTCAATGACAAGAAGATGGCACGGCTCTTACTAGATATAAGCTATAGGTCTAACATGATGGCATGCGTTAAAAACAACTAAAACATAATGGGATAATTAACTCGAACGGATACCTGAAGCGCCTAAACTGAAAGTTGTCGTGGAAGCTGTGAATTTCGACAATTTCACGAGAGAGTTTTGTTTTCATCACATTCGGCCATCTTGTTGTTGTTGTTGTTGTTCTTGATAATATATTCTGCCTTCATAGGCACACCCAGTTTTCACTGGTAGAGATCACAGCCACAACCAGATATATATGTATATACGAAACCCTCACCATAACAAATGTTTGTCAATTCCGTGGTATTTTAAGTAAAAGCTTTAAACAACTTAGTAGACTTTCCCCAGTTTGCATGTGCCGTCATGTCCTACTTATATATTTATGTTTAGATCCAAGCTCTAATCTAATATAGCTAGAGCATAACATAATCGTCTGCTATGAAAGAGTAGGAATTCTACACAGGAGTTCACTAGTAGAATGTCTACTGACTGTATTATTCACAATCACACAAAAGCACGCTGCAGTCCACTATAGAAGCTGAAGCAAGCTATAATTTGCGGCACACGGATATATATGTAGCAGAGTATCTAACACATGGATGTAGTCTGTTAGTATAGGTTTTCTGACATCGTTTAACTCATTGCACTCGAGCAAGAAGTGATGGAGACTCTCATCAGACTCGTGACAGAGTAGACACTCCGGATTGACTTCGGTTTGGTTTTATTTGGCCCTGTTTGTCTGCAGTATGTATGTTCCAGAGTGTATTTTCACTTCTATCGGTATACGATTTATGTCTCTCGAACTAAGCTATATGTACCGGTACAATTAAGGGATGGCATTTCCCTGGATTAAAATGTTTTGAGAAATAATTCAGCGAAGAGTAAAGTTCAGACTGTGAAATAATTATTTCCTTCCATCTCTGGTTAATTGCTATATTTATAAGCCTTTTCCACGCTAATTTCTCGATTGGTGCTGATATTAGTTCTTCAGGGGTTGGCAAGTCATATAAGGTTAGAATCTTCTTCATCGATATTTATAGGTTATTAGATTTGCATTGGGATATATGCACGAGTTCTTCAGCGTTACTTACTTACTGTAACTTAGATAATAACACAAAAAAAATAGTTAGAGACAAAAGAAAATATTGGAAAAAATACCTCTATTGCAAAACTCACTCAAATTTTGAAAAATATAAAACTTCTAGGAACAAAACTACATATGCATTAAAACTAGCGAAATATAATTATGAAAAAAGACCTTGCAACTCGGATAAATAGTGACAATAAATTATTTTGGAAATATGTAAGGTAAAAAAACAAAAACAAAACTACAATAGGACAACTAATTGACCAAAATGGAAACATAGTCTTAGATGACCAAGAGAGAGCAAATATTTTTAATCAATACTTTGCCAGTTTCTTCAAACACAATGAACTAAATGACAACCCAGCTTTCCCTCAAAGAAGTGTTAACTCCATGCTTGACAACATTATCATAACCGAGAACGATGTTCTGCTAGCAATAAATGAATTAAAACCAAAAAAATCAGCTGGCCCAGATGGAATACACCCCAAAGTGATAGTCCAATGTAAAAATGAATTAACAAAGCCGTTAACAAAAAAATTCAACAAATCATTAGATGAATCAATAGTACCAAGTTCCTGGAAAATAGCAAATATAACACCAATTTTTAAATCAGGAAATAAACAATCTCCAGAAAACTATAGACCAATAAGCTTATGCCCCATTGTCTCTAATATAATGCAAAAAATTATCAAAAAGAATATTATAGATCATATGCAAAGTAACAATTTATTTTCAATAAACCAGTTTGGATTTATAAAGGGCAAATCCTGTCCTCTTCAATTATTAGAAGTACTGGAAGATTGGTCTTGATAGTGGCCAAGAGCTTGATGTAATATTCTATGACTTCAGGAGAGCATTTGATACATTACTACATAACAAGCTGCTAACTAAATTAGAAGGTTATGGCATTGTGGGGAAGGTTTTGGAATGGGTGAAAGACTTCCTAAGGGACAGATCTCAAACGGTGGTTGTAAATGGAAAACACTCAACATCTGAACAAGTATACATCGGGGTACCTCAGGGTAGTGTCTTAGGTCCTACCCTTTTCCTTGTCTTCATTAATGATCTCCCCGCAGTAGACTCTCTCGACCGATAAACAACCAGAAGGCTTCTGGAGGCCCATCTCTTCGGTTGTTTTTCGGGCGAGAGTGTCTACTGCGCAGGCTTGGGAAACAACTAGCATAAAATGGTATTTGATTATTATGCCAATGTTTGTTTTGTCTGCTCTTAAAGGCATTTACACTCGGTGCTTGGACAACACTTTCTGGTAGGGAATTCCCGTCTTCCACTACCCTAATGCTAAAGGAATTTTTTCTGCGTTCTGTTTTGGCTTGTTTTTTGAAAGGTTTTAGGGTATTCCCTCTCGTTCTGGTATATGTTGCTAAAGGGAATAAGTTTTGGATTGATGATATATCGAATCCTCTAAGGATCTTAAAGACCTGCAGCATGTCTGTACGTATCCTCCGGTATTGAAGTGTAGGAATACCTAAGGATCCTAGCCGTTCATTATATTCTAGGTTGTTTAAAGACGATAACATTTTTGATGCCCTACGCTGAACATTTATATAGCGATTTGGTGCTTTTTTAAGCACGGGGACCAAACTGTACTGGCATGTTCTAAATGGGGTCTTACTAAAGCTTTGAATAGTGTCAAAATATATTCTTGTCTAGATACGTAAAGGTTCTCATAATTATTCCTGGATTTCTATTCGCTAAGGCTAAATGATATGAGTGTTGAAGGTGAGATTACTGTCAATTATCACCCCCAGATCCTTCTCCTCTGAAACATTTATAATCAAGTCCCTACGATTCTCCCTGTCTTTCATAAAATAGTTATCAGTAGCCATTGATTTGCCAATATGCATTCTTTTACATTTTTTTGAATTAAATTCTAAATCCCAAGTTTTGGACCAGTCGCAAACATTGTCAGTAGTTCTCTGTAATTTATCTACGTCTTCTTGGGAATTATTTATAACTGAATATGTTTTGGTATCATCTGCAAATAGCTTGTCTACTGTTTCCGCTACCTCGGGGAGATCATTTATGAAGACAAGGAAAAGGGTAGGACCTAAAACACTACCCTGAGGTACCCCACTGTATACTTGTTCAGATGTTGAGTGTTTTCCATTTATACCCACCGTTTGAGATCTGTCCCTTAGGAAGTCTTTCACCCATTCCAAAACCTTCCCCACAATGCCATAACCTTCTAATTTAACAATATTGCGCGACTTTAGGAGCGTAATATGTATACGCTGAAGAACGAGTACATCCACAGACCTAAATTAATAACATGTCTGTGTTGTGTGATATATCCCAATGCAAATCTAATAACCTTTTTATTGCATACGTTTTTTTAATATAACAACGAATAATAAGAACAAAACAGTAGGTTTTAAAATTTAATTTTCATCAATTTTTTATTTGAATCAAACATATTGTCGTTAGATCGTGGGCATTTTGACATGAACAGAAAAGTGCACCAATCACGAACGAATATACATTACACACCCAATATGACTTTACTGCACGTCAATATGAGCGAATATTGACGTTTCCTGTTACATTGCAAGTAAACGGATCTAACCGTTTTCTCCATGTAGACCTGATCATCAGACTGTACAGTGTATGTTTAGATGTTTATATATTATCCTCAACTGCTAATTGCTCTTGATTTGTTGTAGCTCTCTACTAAGTTGTTTAAAGCTTTTACATAAAATACCACTGACTTGACAAACATTTATGGTGAGGGTTTCGTATATACATATATATCTGGGTGTGCCTATGAAGGCAGAATATATTATCAAAAACAACAACAACAACAACAAGATGGCCGAATGTGATGAAAACAAAACTCTCTCGTGAAATTGTCGAAATTCACAGCTTCCACGACAACTTTCAGTTTAGGCGCTTCAGGTATCCGTTCGAGTTAATTATCCCATTATGTTTTAGTTGTTTTTAACGCATGCCATCATGTTAGACCTATAGCTTATATCTAGTAAGAGCCGTGCCATCTTCTTGTCATTGAACTCAAATTCGCTCAAGTTGGCATATTTGATTCTCTGGTACGGAAAAAGTACGAGAGATTGAATGACAGTTTATGTTTTATTGGTTATATGTATAATTCTACTTGTGACATGAGCAGGTTATGCTGCCCAGGCTATCGTACGTAACGAGAAATAACAATTAGTATAGAACTGTTGGTGGTTTTGGCCATTTTAGGAGTTCCATACCTTTAAGAATATAATATATATACATATATATTACCATTTTTTGGGGGTCCAGAACTCAATTAATTAATATTTTAACCACTCAAATCCATCTTTTACTATCCTAGCTCTGTGCCGGGTGCCTGTGAGTGGCACCACCTCCGGTTACAAATCCGCTGCGCTACTGACTGCGCCAAGTTGCGGATGACAATTAGACACTGGACAGTCTAGTCAAAAACACAGCAACAAATTTATTATCTGAATATGTTTAAGAATGTACTGTATGCTTGGAAGAGCTTTCAAAAACAAACTAGCTTTCATGATTTTAGTTGGGGTGGGATGGGGATGGGGCGCATCCTTTTAAATCTCAGTTCAGATGCCCTTCCCCTCCTTCTCTCCATCCCAACTCCCATCTTGAACAGTAGCGATTGTTACGTAAACTTTCCACATATGAGAGGGTGCCCAATACTACCCGCTCCATCGAATACGCGCCTGCAGTTCTTGCGAGGTCAGTCGAGTCAAAATTACAGTTAAATCAAACAATTCGTATTTTCGTGTACTTTTGATAAAGAAATAACATGCTTTTCGTGATATGCAGCAAAATTCATGTAATGTGTGAGCTAAAACAACAATTCAAGTATCTCCTCGTACTTTATTTAACAAAAAACACACGGTTGTTGTCATTTTAATCGTATTCTAAAGATGGCATCTTTTAGAGTTATCGCCCCTCGCTTCGACATTTTACAAGGCGGGTCTGAATTTATCACGCAGTAGAGCTTCTAAAAAAAAAGTCGGTACAGACGAAAAAATCACGAAACCTAAAGGGGAAATGAAATTTCATGATCAAAAATTGTCACAATTTTCCAAATTATGCGTTTTAAAAAATTCAAAATGGCGGACATTTTTTTTTTTTTGACGTTACCGAAAGTTGACGTACTACTTTTCGTTGTCAAGCGTGGTTGCGATATTTGAAAGATGTAGGAAAATATCAAGGCTGCTCCCCTACTGCATGTGTATTTGGTTAAGATTATATTGCGAGCATTATGGTGAATATTCAACAGTTCGCCAATTTCAAAGGAGTGTGTGTCTTTGTCAATATTACAAATAATGTAATAGTTGATGATCATAGACAAAGCATGTAGCATATTTTGTAATTTATAATTCACCAGAAGGGTATTTAAAATCGAACTTAATATGTTAACCCTGATTTTTTTAAAAATAAACATACACAAATGAAATGGTATACATGTTAATGCATCGTTCAATTGCTATTCAAAGATGATCATTACATTTGCGTATGAATAATTATAGAAACCGTAGATAACGTAGCTTACGTTTTTCATAACGTATCTTATGAAAATGTTATTAAGGGATAATTGTGACACGGCTTTAGAAATAAGAACATACCAAAAATGTGTGTTAATACCACCACTGCATATCATCTAGAAATGTTCCTACCCGAAAAAAACTTATGGGGTTGGGGTGGGGGAAGTGAACAGTACCATGCTTAGTTTGTCCGTCTGCTAATACAACCTTCTCCGCTCTATAACTTTTCAAGACTTATAGCCCCACCCATGAAACTTAACAGGTAGATTTTCTCTGATTGATGAAAGATATAGGTCCTATAAATTCCGGCGGAAATAAGTTAAAGGTCAAGGTCATCATAACCTTATAATGAAACCCCTTGTCCGCTCTATAACTCTTTAAGGATTATAGTCACACCATAAAACTTTGCATGTAAATTGTCAATGATGAGTGAATGACACGATACAGTTGTGGGTCAAACGATGTACAGTCAGTGTCACCATGGACCTTATAGAAAACCAGTGTTCTCTCTATAACTCTGAAAGACTTGTGAACAGAACAGGTAAACGAGGATGACTCCCATACAAGTTGGGGACATTATGCTCAGGTAAAGGTCGAAAGGGCATGCCATAGGTGTTCTCTATGTAAAAGAGGTATCTTGCCACTATAGTTAATGGTGTGCCACAGGGCTCGATTTTGGGTCCTCTACTATTCTTAATGTTTATTAATGATTTACCAATATATACTGACATACCTGTATGCAGATGACACTACCCTATATGACTGGAGATTCTCGCCAAACAATTGAAAGTAGTTTACAAACAGCTCTAGATAGCTTATCAAACTGGTGCAAATGTAATGGGATGCTTATAAATACCACAAAGACTAAAGTAATGTTAATAACTACTCAACAAAAAAGAGCCAGTTTGACCTTTGATAATCTAACTTTAAATTTAAACTGTGATAATTTAAATACAATTGCAAATGACAAAATTCTTGGAGGTTTTGTAGACAATAACTTGACTTGGGAATCCACATAGATAAATTTGCAAAAAAAAATACATCAAATATATGGCTTCTATCTAGAATTAAAGAAAAATTATCTACCGAGCATAGAACTCCGTTTTACAAAACATACATTCAACCCCATATAGACTATTGTAATACAATTTGGGGAGGCACATCTCAAATGAATCTTAATAGAATTTTTCGTCTTCAAAAACGCGCATGTAAAATAATAATGGACTATAATGTGGTAGATGTATTAGAAACTATGCAAAAAATGAAAATATTAACAGTCTTCGAAAGACCATATCTAAGAAAAGCAAAATGTATGTATAAAGTGACCAAATCAGAAACACCTCAATATGTTAATGAAATGTTTAAACATAGAATGGCAAATGATAATGTGCCAGTGCTAAGATCAACATCAACATATATACTTTTATTCCACCAAAGCCAAACAAAGAAATTTACAAACTAAGTGATGCATATTCAGGACCTATTATATGGAACAGCTTACCAGATAAGTAACACACTCTGAATACTATTGATGCATTTCATTCGAATTTCATAAAATGGATGAAAGGAACCTAATGTTCGAATCAAATACTTATATCAAATTTTAATACACCGTTTTTAAGTTAAGCGGACAGGGTTTGTGAAATAATTTTGTTGTATATATCTAAATAGTAATGTTCACCATTTGTTCATATGTGTTTATATGTGTTATTCCAATTCCATGTTTGTCTGCTATCTTGTCTTGTCGTGCCCTCAGTGGTCCATTTTCTTTTTTGCTGTTATTAATTTATAATGCTTTCTTCTTTTCGTTTTCCATAGCTTGATTATATTTATTCATCTTAGAGCTTGTTTTTTTTGTACAAATGTAGGGTAAACGAGTGTATGTGTGTTAAAGTGTATGCAACATTTAGTTCGAATGCAAACATTTAAAATTTAATATTTAAAAACAATATTGCCTTTATTGATTACTGCTTTATTTGATTTGTTCTGTCATTTGTCATTTGTAAATTTGTATATAATAGAGGGCCTCATGGAAGATTAGTTTATAACTAAATGTGTTACTCTCTGTAAAAAAAAGACTATTATTATTATTATTATTACACTTGTCTGTTGGGTGCAGTATATGTGAATCGTGGAAGCCACACGTTTGTATGTCATCTGGTAAATCAGCGGAACAAACTTCTGTGGAAGCCACACGTTTGTATGTCATCTGGTAAAGCAGCGGAACAAACTCCTGTGGAAGCCACACGTCTGTATGTCATCTGGTAAATCAGCGGAACAAACTCCTGTGGAAGCCACACGTCTGTATGTCATCTGGTAAATCAGCGGAACAAACTCCTGTGGAAGCCACACGTCTGTATGTCATCTGGTAAATCAGCGGAACAAACTCCTGTGGAAGCCACACGTCTGTATGTCATCTGGTAAATCAGCGGAACAAACTCCTGTGGAAGCCACACGTCTGTATGTCATCTGGTAAATCAGCGGAACAAACTTCTGTGGAAGCCACACGTCTGTATGTCATCTGGTAAAGCAGTGGAACAAACTCCTGTGGAAGCCACACGTCTGTATGTCATCTGGTAAATCAGCGGAACAAACTCCTGTGGAAGCCACACGTTTGTATGTCATCTGGTAAATCAGCGGAACAAACTCCTGTGGAAGCCACACGTCTGTATGTCATCTGGTAAATCAGCGGAACAAACTCCTGTGGAAGCCACACGTTTGTATGTCATCCAGTAAAGCAGTGAAACAAACTCCTGTGGAAGCCACACGTCTGTATGTCATCTGGTAAAGCAGTGGAACAAACTCCTGTGGAAGCCACACGTTTGTATGTCATCCAGTAAAGCAGTGAAACAAACTTCTGTGGAAGCCACACGTCTGTATGTCATCTGGTAAAGCAGTGGAACAAACTCCTGTGGAAGCCACACGTTTGTATGTCATCCAGTAAAGCAGCGGAACAAACTTCTGTGGAAGCCACACGTCTGTATGTCATCTGGTAAAGCAGTGGAACAAACTCCTGTGGAAGCCACACGTTTGTATGTCATCCAGTAAAGCAGTGAAACAAACTTCTGTGGAAGCCACACGTCTGTATGTCATCTGGTAAAGCAGCGGAACAAACTCACTAGAGTAGAATGTTCACAGTTTTTCCCAAAGACACCAATACGATAGTATACATCCAACCCCTCCCCTCCCCCTCCCTCACGGTATTAAGTTATATATTGGTGAGAATGCGCAGTTTTAATCAGATTTATTTCGTCATTTTAGAATCGAGAACAAAAACAAAAGCATGGATGCGTAGATACATCTCTCCTCTGTCTATACGTACAATTTCAATAAAATAGGAGACATGTACTTTTTTCCCCGAAAATTAACAAAGTACACCGTAATCGCTAAAATAATTTGAATTGGCGTTTCAAATTCATGTTCACACGGCATATAAAATGCATCGATTTCAGCATTGTTCAGTATTTAATAAATTATTAGAGTAGAATGTTCCCAGTTTGTTTTTCTCAAGGACACCATTATTACGGTAGTATCCCTTCAACCCCGCCCCCTCACCCCCTCCAAACCGTATTAATTAAGGACTCTTCTGCGACAAGGACTATCACAACCTGACTTCTATGGTGCTGTGATTTATAAACTTCGTAAGATTCTTGGTCATGATCACTTTCATACTATCTTTGTTAAACTTGTGAAAAAGTTTATCAAAAGAGGTTATGACACTATCATTTTGCAACGTACTGCATGCTTGGTGGTGGACCCTTTTACAGTTCGCCACTATGCTTTCCTCTTTAATTGTACAATGAACGGACAGGCTGTGGACCCTATGATGACGCCTACCTAAAGCCCATTGGGACGGTGGCGTTTGATGTTTGTCTATGATCGTTCTTGTCGTGCCCTTAATGGTTTATTCTCTTGTTGCTCTGGTTTCTGCCAAGTCATTGAGTAACTTCATTGTGCCTTTCTAGGCTATTGTTTTTTTGTATTATATTTACACGAGCATATTTGTGTTTTACTTATATTGCCTATTGATGCTGCCTTGTTGGTTAGAGATTAGATCATGGCGGGGATTTCTTTATTTACACTGTCCTATTTTAATGGGATAACAGTAGGGTAAGTGTGAGGCTTGGTGCTCCCTAGAACCGGTTTAAACCGGTTTAAACCCCCCAGTGGCCTACTTTGCCACTGACCGTTCCAAGGCGGTAGCCCTATAGTCAGCCCTTTTTGTGTTTCTGATGTCGTTTGCATTTATTATTACTTTTGCCTTCTTGTTTGTCTGTTTGCTTGTTTGTTTCTGTGTTTTGTGGTTGACTGTCCTCCTTGAATGCTACTTTCCTTGTCTGACCTTTTTATATTTCTTTGTATATCGCTGAGAATGCATAGTTTTAATCAAATACGATTTATATCGTCATTATAAAAACAAAAACATGTTCATATAGATATATATGTGCTCTGTCTATATGTAAAATTTCAATAAAATCAATAAATCAATTATTTTTTGTAGACGACGTGTCTAGTCTAGCGCTAAAACCAGGTCCGCGGCTCCAAGGTCAAGGTCACATTTAATACCAAACGTCAAAAAGAGGTGATTTTATGCCCATATTTCGTGACCGGTAAATAACTCTGACATTCATGGACGGATTTTCCAAATAACTTGGCACAAGTATTCACAACAACAATGCAACGTGTCGCGCGCAATATCCAGGTATGTGGCTCCAAGGCAAGGTCACATTTAGAGGTCAAAGGTCAAAAAGAAGTACTTTGTGTCCATATTTCGTGTCTGGTAAATATAACTCTGACATTCATGGACGGATTTTCAAATAACTTGGAACAAGCGTTCACCACAACAAGACGACGTGCCGCGCGCAAAATACAGGTCCGTGGCTCCAAAGTTAAGGTCACAGAGGTTAACGGTAAAAAAGAAGTACTTCCGGATCCATATTTCGTGTCTAATAAATAACTGTGACATTCATGGAGGATTTTCAAATAACCTGCCACAAGAGTTCACCACAACAAGGTGACGTCTAGTGCGCAAAATCCAGATCAGTGGCTTCAAGGTCAAGGTTACACTTAGAGGTCAAACGATGATTTATGACCCTGTATTTGAATGAAGTCATATAGCTGTGTCCGATGTATAATTGTTATGAGGGATTTTATTTAGCCTGGCAGAAATTTTCACCATGAGATAACGTGTCGCGCGCAAAACCCAGGTCTTGTGGAAATACAGACAAATATTTCGGGGGTATTTGTTACTTACAGTGACATATCTTGTTTTTATGGTTGCATATCTGTCCAGAACGCAGTCATACTATATTGACAGTACTACTGAATATACATGCGCGGTGTATTACGATCTACAATCTTATTGATTCCTACCATTATGAATATGATCGATCTCCAGACTAAAAATATGTATATTGCTTGTGTCAGTGGTTGAAACGCACCAAACAAAACCACAGGGTCAGTATCGGTGTTGAGAAAGTTCTATAGTCAGCGAATTATTTTTTTCAGGAAAAAATTAAATGTTTCAGCAGTAGAAAACTACTATATTCTGTAACTATTGCTTCAGGGAATAAGTCTGTATTCATCAAATTGCATGATTTTTTTTCATTTAAAATATCTTTAATTTTGATTTTTTTAAATGGATGAATTGATCGAAATATATTTCTTGCACAATGTTGAATCCAGTAAAACAAGTGGTTTGGTTTCCAGCGACAGTATCGGTGAACCAAACCACTTGTTTTACTGGATTCAACATTGCGCAAGAAATATACATGTATTAAATTATTAATATTAAAATATGTTTGTTGTAATATTTATAAACCAGCATCAACAATAATCAACTCGAGTTTTTTTCTAAGAAAAACAGATGTCTACCCCATTGCTCAACCTTGTTAAGAACTGTTTGATTGTGGATAGGGTACGTTTTTGACCGTACCCTAAAAATCAAAAGGGTTATCCTCTTTCTACTGGCAGTCCGCCTATGAAGTTTCATGACATTTGCTTTAGGTGAAGAGGAAAAAACTGTGTGTGCAAAACTTTTCTTTTTCCGGTCATGGTGACATTGACCTTTCACCTACTGTCTTCAAAATAAGTAGTGATTATCATCTCACCAATGCAGTCAAAGCTTGACGTTTTATGTAGTAGAGTAGTTCCAGCGCGGACAAGGTTTTTCTTGATCAGGTCACGGTAGCATCGACCTTAGATTTACTGACATCAACATTATTATGGGTCATCCTCACACTAAAGGCAGTCAGCACATGACGTTTGAATATATTTGCTTCAGGAAAAATGATGTTACGGTGTTGACAGAGGTTTTCATGAGCGGGTCAGTGACCTTGACCTTTGACCTCAAAGTAAATAGTTGTCATTCTCTCACCAAATGCAGTCAACCCATGTAGTTTCATGATATTTGTTTCCGTTTCGTCAAAAACCAACAAGTAGCGCAGGCAAGATTTGTGACGGACAGACGGGCGAACAGGCCAAATACTATCTGTCTCACCTACCACATCGTGGTGGAAGACATACTTATAAAGACAATGTTTCATTTCAGATGTATACTTTATTAAATAAACAATTGAGAGAACATAAACTTCAGCATCACTCTGGTCAGTGAAAAAAATTAAGACATAGAATACAAAGTTAATATAAGTCGAGCAGAGTATTTAATTTGATCCAAATTGGTGGGAGCGGGAGGGAGCATGTTGATGGGAACGGAACATTTTTAAATTTAATTGTTGTTTAACGGCTCATCAACACACTGTTTAGGTTATTTCGCGCCGCCAAAGAGAAAGTGGAAAGATACGTCCGTGTTCACTGGATTCAAACCCGAGTATGCTAACCACTGGACCAACATGTCACTTGATAAAAACTGTGAAAATGGCAACATCAAATAAAGGATCGATACATATTATATTTTATATCTCATGCGCGTATATAATTGATCTGACAATGACATGATTACACACTTCAAGTGACACGTCAATTTTAATGTATTTTCACTCTACAGTAAAGTTAGAATACATTCATGCCATTATGAAGAAAGTAAAATCTGATACAGGCTGCACTGTTCTATGAGCAATTTATTTACTAAAAGGCAAATAAAGAACAACTCTTGCCAAAAAACTCAAATTGTTAAGTTTTACACATTTTGTTCTTATTTTTCTTTCATTACATATTAAGTTCAGTTTATATCGGGAGAAAACATTAAATATACAATTATTTATTTTCTCTCTCAAAACCTAGACATGCCGCTAGTTTTAGAAGCAAGAGCTGTCGGAGAACAGCGCAGCTCGACTATTCGATTTTTCAGAGAATAATATATTATATACCCAGTATATACCATCAGAAAACAAGGCTAAAACAATGTGGGGGTAGGGTTGGGGTGCGGGACGCGTATAGAAACTTGGGTCGATATAAAATTATTGTTAGAATCTCATACAAATTATAGTAAAATTTGTGAAATTGCATTTTTAATTTGTATCTGTTTTAATCTAAAATTGCTGTCATTTTAAAGAAATCTGTAGTCGAAAGGCAACTCGGGGAGGGAGGGGATGATAATCTAGCAATATTTTGTAGTGGCCTCATTTCAGATAAATAGCTAAATGTGTAAGTGTGTAAGAATTGAATAAATCAACACAGAAATATGTAAAAAAACAAAAAAAAAGGGTTTCGAGTAGGGCGGAGGAGGGGTGGTGGTGGTGGTGGGGGCGTTAAGGCGCAACATAGCTATGTGTAAGAATTGACCAAAACAACACCAAAATAATTAAGAAAAATATATAATTCGGGTTTCGGTGGGGAGGAGGGGGTGGAGGAGGGAGCCCATGCCTCAGTATGGGTGAAGTATGAATAAAATGAATAATGTTATAAGAAATCCCAAACCAAAATGTGGGTGACATAAGATAAATAAGTGATATAGATATATACAACAGCTTACATGCAAACCTTGATATGCCTTTATTGCACATTGTATGGGCCATCACAATTTGGGTTCCATGGGAGCCAAAGAATTTGTAGAAGACAACATTACTTTATGAAACGCTTGATAACATACTATAAAGAAACCAATCCCCAAATTTAGTTGAGCTAAGACAAGAAATGTAAGAGAAATATATCTGTAAACACAGCTTTAATTAAAGCGTTTTTTTACTAACGGCAGTTTAGACAATTACACTATGTGGACTTGTCAAGAAGTTTGTGAAGCACTCATCTTCCTATAAGATAATATTTCCATCAGGTATGGAACGACTGTTTATAGACAAATTGTTAGTATCACTTGTCGCAGATTTGTTTTTATATTGCTATGAAAGAGATTTCATGTTGAGTCTTTCACCAGATACCCAGGAAGATGTTATTGAGGCCTTTAATGGCACCTTTCGGTATCTGGTTGCCATATTAAACATTGACAACCCTTTCTTTTCTACTGTAGTTAATAATATATACCCTAAAGAACTTCAACTTAACAAAGCTAATAGTTGTGATACTAACGCTTCTTTTCTTGATTTACATCTCTCCATTGAAAATGGTGAAATAATTAGTAAAATATATGACACGTGAGATGATTTTAATGTTGATATTGTTAATTATCCCATTTAGATGGGGATGTTCTCCGAGCAACTTCTTATGGGGTCTATGCGTCTCATCTTATTCGTTTTTCTAGAGCTTGTACTCGAGTTGAGGACTTTAATATTCGTAATCTTTGTATAACTAAAAGGCTACTCCAACAGGGCTTCCGTTATCGTAAACTTCGTAAAACCTTTGCAAAATGTTATTATCATAACCCTGATCATCTTTCCAAATATAAAAGAAATTTAAGAACTCTTCTGCGACAAGGACTGTAACAACCTGACTTCTATGGTGACGTGATTTACAAACTTCGTAAGAGTCTTGATCATGATCACTTTCATACTGTCTTTGTTAAACTTGTTAAAAGGTTTATCAAAAGAAGTAATGACCCTATCATTTTGCAACGCACTGCATGCTTGGTAGTGGACCCATTTACAGTTCGCCACTATGCTTTCCTCTTTGATTGTGCGATGACCGGACAGGCTGTGGACCCTATGATGATGTCTACCTAAAGCCCAAAAGGACGGTGACTTTTGATGTTTGTCTGCAGTCTTGTCTTGTCCTGCTCTCAATGGTTTATTCTCTTGTTGCTCTGACTTCTGCCAAGTCATTGAGTACCTTCTTTGTGCCTTTCTAGGATATTGTTTTTTTGCATATATACACGAGCATCTTTGTGTTTACTTATACTGCCTAATAATGCTGCCTTGTTGGTTAGAGAATAGTTCATGGCGGGGATTACTTTATTTACACTGTCCCGTTTCATTGGGTTGACAGTAGGGTAAGTGTGAGTTTTGGTGACCCTCGAACCTGGTTTAAACCCCAGAGGCCTTTTTAGCCACCGACCGTTCCAAGGCGGCAGTCATATTCATTAGAAGCTTATTGATGTTTGAGGTACTGAATGACAAATTCCTCCAGCAAAATGTTACTAGTACAATTGCTTCAAAAAAAAGAACTGCCCCCTTTTTTCGGCTCTTTGACACAAATTAATGCCATTTATAAAGGACAGAGGCAGTGTTTAGGATATATGTAAGAGGAAGAGGAAATACGCAATATGTTCTTATGGTAATGACTAAGGAGTAAACTTTTTACATTACTGCTTTGTCCAAAACTTGTTTTTAAGAATACACATTTGTAAATGTAAATACAATGTACGTAATGTATTTTGTTTTCATGCGTACAACAAGCATTGTGCTGAAAGCTTATTTGGAGCACTGTCAGAAAAGGGCTATAACTCTCCCTAAATGAAAGTCATAGTTATTCGACATGTCAATAGAATTGATCAATTGATAAAGAAGAATTGTATAAGGATTTATGACCAAATGTCAATATTTTGCAAAGTTATGAGCCAGGTTAGGTTTCAGGTTAAAGTTTTATGGAAAGGGTCATAACTATGCCAAAATGAGAGTCAGAGTTGTTGGACATATTTAACAACATATTTTGGGGTAAGATGAAGATGTGTGTGAAGTTTCATGACCATAAGTCAAAAACTTTTCAAGTTATGACCAATATTAGGTTGCAGTTTAAGTGTGACGGCCTACGAATGCGGACGACAAACAGCGCAAAAAGTGATCCCTAAGCGTCTGCCATGCTACGCAGGCGACACAAGAACGAAACATTAAATGTGAAGCAACACAATTAATTAATGCAAGAACCTGAATGCACACATGACTTTTTTCCCCGAATCAATACATGATATCATACACATACTATAATGTTTATATGAAATATTTCTACAATTTTATTTTCTTTCATATATCAAGCAGACATCTTTTATCCTTTGTTTTACATAATGAAACACATTTAAATAAATGATGAATTAAATTGAATAAACATGAATAGTATTTATTACGTGTGCTTAATTACACATTTATTATAACACAAACATCTCTCATCATTCATTATACATGTAAAATATCAGTTAGCTTGAATTAGAGAACCGTACGCCCGATGGGGTTCCAAGGGGCAACCGCCCATTGGTCAGGGGGTCAGGCCCCCCCGTGAAGCTCTTGACGATCGTACGTTAGTTTTCAGGATTTTTAGCTTAGATTAAATGCCTGTATAATTCAAGCGAAAGGAAGCGCACATGTATTTAATCAATTCACATAGTATACATGTTTTTATATTTTTTATAATAAATTAAGATCGGGAAAATAAGGGCGCAACGACTGTATAGGAAATATGTTACCCCTAATCCCCTACCACACTTCGCATTTTATTGCATTTTTGGACCATGTTTTTCTGGCGAACTGTACGCCCGGGCGTACGGGCGTATGCCTGGCTACGCGCCTGCCAGATCGATCTGATTTGTAATAAATTTTTGCTTTGCGTTCGTAATATCTATATCGGAAAGATTAAAGGAAGATACAGATTATGCATATGAGGGGGTTGGGATGGAGTGGGTTTCTAGTTTCCTTACCCCCTCATTTATGTCGGTATGCAAGCTCCAGCATTCCCTCCCCTTCCCCAGCTTGCATGGGCGTAGGGGTGAGGTGGGGTGAGTGGTGTGGGTTGGAAAGTAAGAAAGGTGCATTTTTACTAGTAACTGTTTTAATGCATGACCACTTAAACATCCGGTATATACATTACACACAGTTACTAGAAAGATCGAGAACACAGAAAACACTGATAGTGATAAGAACTTTATATCGATCTAATATGAAAGTATTCAGTACACACCTCTTTAGATCTATTTAGGCATTGGCGGATCAATATTTATTAACAAACAAATTTAAATGACAAAGCAAATACCTTGAAAATGGACCTCTACCAGCAGACAGAGTAATACCAAATCCAATGTGCGACAAAATTCGTTTTGACATAATTCACGGTATGGAACATTGTATGCGTGTTTTTAAACTCCGGATGTACCCGTAGTGCTCGGCACGTTGAGCGCCCAATTCTGAAGCGAACTTTCGGGTATAAAAAATGGCGTCTGTTTTAATTGAAAATTCGTTAAATAGTCCACAAGATACAAAGAAATAGTCCATGTTCGCGGAAGAAAATGCGAACAGAACTGATATGTTATAGGTCCGTGGCGTTCCTACTTTTGCATTTATTTGTTTACACAGTTATTTGTACAAGTTTACGTATACATTTGTTTCCGTATTCTTTAATAATGACTATTGCATTGTCCATTTGCATCAGTTTTTGCGCTAAATATGACCTATTTGTATCGACCTGCCGTAACATTCAGATATTCGTTCATTCATTGATCAATTCAACCGATTTGATATTATACCAAAACAATATATTTTAACAAAGATTTCCCTAAAAAGACAGTCAATCCCGTTATTTTTTCTAATTCCAAAGAAAAGCGCACTTACTAAGCCATGGGTACCTTCCCAATTTGGAGAAAATAGACCTGATCTTGGAAATGTTCTTCAACCAGACATATTCGATGGTATCTAAGTGAGCTATTTGCCCTTTCATATTTTAACCTAGCTTACAGTATGGAAGCTTTCTTTTTCACTTTATTTCCACCAAATGTGCACAGCCAGTGGAGCGATATTGGCCTTATGTTCCAATATTATAATTGTTATATATGTCAACAATAATATATTAAAACTATTAACATAATAGCGAAGAAAAATTGAAACTCCAAATTATAATACCTTTAATTTAATTATATGCAATGATACTTGATGAATAAATCTAGGGCCTAATTTCAACATATGTAGGTATCGCCGTGCTGTAATGATGGTTCGATAACGGTTTATTAACCCAGAGTTTGTGTGTTCAGTTCCAGCCATGTCCGAATTGGGGTTAATTATCGAACTATTTAAATAGTATTACTCACCTTCGGATGAGACTTAAAGATACAATCAATGCACCGCAAAGTATGCCACAGCTACGTTCTTACCTTAGGGAATCTTTCTTGGTTGTAATGTTGGAACTATAAATCTTCAAATCAGACGTACGTATGCACACACGCACGTACGAAAGCATATACACGCACACAAAGATGTGGCCTAGTGGTATAATGGTTAGAATTACGGTTAGTATAACAGGCTGATCGCGTGTTTTATCCCAACCAGGACCGAAAGTTGGTCTATTATTGAAATATTTAAAAAAAAAAGTATTTTCCACCTTAACAGTAATTCGGATGAGACTAAAAGGGAATGTAGGCATACAGTCAATACATCTTTATTAATGATACATCTGAAAAACTTGGAAAAGGGTGAAGAAGTTATCAAAGGTGGATGATACACAAAGAAGATATTATCATTTGAAGGTTCAATTTGAAGACGACATTTTGAAAACTATGACATCGTAGTTCCAAATTAATATATAACATAGTAGAATAGTTATACATATAATAATTCACTGATTAATAGGTTTGAATTGGATTTTATAGTCGCACCAACATCTAAGGTCATATGGCGACTTTCCAGCTTCCACTGGTGGAGGAAGACCCCAGGTGCCCCTCCGGGCAATTTTCGTGCACGGGCGGGCACCTGGGTAGAACCACCGACGTTCCGTAAGCCAGCTGGATAGCTTCCTCACATAAAGACTCCTAGGCCCCTGAGGGATCGAACCTACAGCGGTGAGGGGCAAGTGATTGCAAGTCAGAGACTCTAACCACTCGGCCACGGACGCCCCCCTGATTAATAGGAAAAGCATAACAACAACTGTATGCCAAATACGTATACTTAGTGTAATATTACATTATATGACCAGTAAAGTATTTCGCATTCATTTGTTGTGGTTTTCCTTACTTTAAATAGATATTTATCAAAATGCCTTATATGGTAATTTAGAACAATGATGTCATAGTTCTCAAAATGACGGACTTGGAACTAGTGAGGAAGTGTCGATTCTTACGGATGACGGGAGGTGTACAGTACTGGTTCTAACCAGGAAAAGTGGGCGGTCTGCCTTCACCTCAAAAATTCGACCATCCTATATAACCTTGCATGTGTTGAAAATGACGTAAAACACCATACAAACAAAAAACAACAACTCAAAATGACGGCTCCCGTATCCTTTTTAGAACAACCTTCAAATGGTCATCCCTTCTTTGTTTATCATGCGATTTTCAGAACTCATTAATAACGAATGTTTGGATGTATTTCATTTAAGACGAGAACTATACACATTCAAATCAAACACACGCACGCACACACGCATGTATGCACGTACACCCGTACGCACGCACGCACACACACAGGCACTCACCCACGTACACTCTCAATGCTTAAAGCTCGGTACACACGGTAAGATTTATCTTATAAGATATGTTTTGTGAGACAAATTGCACCGTGTGTAGAGGAGCCATCCAACCACACATAGTGACAGGCCGAGGTGTACTGCGTTCCAGATTTGACATAAATTTCGCAGCATAGGGCTACATGCATTGTAGATTTGTACACGCGGGTATTTTAGTTCATACATAGCAACATGGCAGGAAACTGGACGAATGATAAAATTGAAGATTTGCTGGGATATTTTGAGGAAGAGGAAGTTTTGTGGACAGTCACGCACAAAGACTACCACAAGAAAAATGTACGACAATTCGTTCGTGTGTAAACTGGTAAGCTGATTTATATATATATATACTCTGCAAAAATAAAAAGTATCCACTTTGTTTTACAGCAAAATATGAGACTGTAAGAAAGAACTAACCATTGTAGCATGATTTTCTTTTAATAACATCTTTATTTGATGTTCACACAAAATTTCATCGAAATATACCAAATAATAAAAAAAAATCACAGTTTAAAAACATAGGTGTGAAAACGAAATTAACAAAACTTAACAAATGTAAAGGTTAAAGACAATAGCATAGATTTAGAAAGTTTATTCAAATACACAGAACATATTAAAAAAACTCGCTAATATCTCGTGTTTCCACTTTACAATTCGGTGTAAAGTGGACACATGATATATTATTACATGTTATTATTAGCGAGTTTGTGAATACAAAGTGGATACTATATTTTTTTGCTGAGTATATTTTCATATATCATTTGTCTATGAATAGGACCACGGACTTGTCTCTGCATGTCGTAACTGCATGCCATGTGTAGGTGATCCGTGGTCCGTGTCCTGGTCCATGTCCGTAAAAAATCGGTAAAGTTGAGAAAATATATTCCATGTATCCGTTCCGTGTCCGTCTCCGCGTACGTGATGAATCACTGTGCGACTTTTCACGGACTCGAATAGTCACGGACAAGCTGTTGGGGTGTCAAGTCACAATTTCTCCAATAATTCTCACAAAAACGACATGATGGAAAGCTCTGATGTGTGTTCGAGTCCTGTGTTCGAGTCGAACCCATAGACATATACTCCTATGCTGTATTTACTGAACGTGTATATGTGTGTGTGTGAGTGTGTGTTTGCGTATGCTAGTAGGTGATATGTGTGTATGTGTGTCTATCTATATATGTGTATGCAAGTATGTGTGGATGTACATATGTGTGTGCACGTATGTACCTGTTCATGTGTGTATGTGTGTTCGTACTAACGTCTGTACGTCTATATGTATGCATCTACACTCAGCAAAATTCCTAATCGGTCAGTTTATATTGTATTACTACTTTTATAATAATGCATGTATTCACACACAATTTCACATATCGATATTTGAATAGGTACTGCAGTTAATCATTGATTTTTTTCTGGCCGTCTCGCGGTCAAATTAACCGTGTTAGACGTGTTGACCAATATAGCACATTTTGCACGTGCAGGTCATGGACACCAATATGCATGTGTTCATGTACACTTTTGTCATTGCTGATGATTTTCCTACATAAAGAACACATATCATGGCGAGAATGACGCAAGAGGAACGCGGCCGAACTGTCGGAATGTTACAGGCAACCTTTACGACAAGTGAGTTTTATTTTTTGAAATTTCAAAAGAATATCGATATAATTTATTTGTAGCTATTATTTTGGAGGCTATTTCCGTTTTTAAGTTTATTTTAGGTGACAAGAACCTTCAATCGGCGCCTATCCACCATCCAAGCTCTTTGGGCGAAATTCAACCAAACCGGAAGTGTGGCTGATCGATCTCGACGGTTCAAACAAAGGGTGACAACACAACGGCAGGACAGAAACATGATCGTATCACATCTCCGTGATCGTTTTCTACCAGCTACAACGACATCTAGGCATACGAGGGGGGCTCATGGACGTCATGTATCAACTCAAACCGTACGAAACCGGTTACGTGACGTCGGAATTCGATGCCGTCGACCTCGGAAAGTTCCTATCTTAACGAGAAGAAACCGCCAAGCTATCGCCGACGTGGTAAAAGAAACAGCATCAATTGTGTTCTTGAGGCGGACCAGTTCGGGGGAGGATCCATTATGATATAGGCGGGCATTGCGATGCACACCAAAACACCGATCGTGTCCATACAAGGCAACATGAATGCACGACGATATCAGACGGACATCATTCAACCTGTTCTTATACCACACATTACTGCAAACCGTGGCATGCAACTCTTCCAAGACAACGCTCCGTGCCATGTCGCCAGAGCAACATTGGCAATGTTACAGGCCAATAACGTACGAGTCATCCCTTTTCCTGCTAAAAGTCCTGACCTAAACCCAATCGAGCATGTCTGGGAATTTATTAAAACGAAAGGTACGGACACATCCTCAGCATCTGAATCTACGGGAATTGGAGCGTGACGTCAACCGCGTTTGGAGAAATATCCGTCAGCAGTATCTTCACAGACACATTGTATCAATGAGGAGTCGTTGTCGAGCCGTGATTGCTGCCGATGGAGGGCACACACGTTATTAACATACAACAGACGTGGAGGGCACACACGTTATTAACATACAACAGACGTCAATTAACATTATTTTGTGACTTTTGAAAATATCGGGTCGCCTTATTCATTCCTGCGGAAAATGTCAACTCTTTATTTGTTGGAAATGAAATTTTGTTTGTTGATTTGTTATGAATTACGCTTTCTTATGCGATCAATAAATTCACGAAATTGAATTTATTCAGTTTTTTAATTACAATTTATTGATGTGACCGATTAGAAATTTTGTTGAGTGTATGTAAATAGGTAGGCAGGCAGGCAGGCAAGCAATCTGGCAGGGGGGAGAGAGGGTGGATGGGGAATGTGTGTGTGTGTGTGTGTGTGTGTGTACACACTTATTTATGAAGGTCACCAGAAAATCCCATAAACTTAATCTCACCATGTGTACAGGCAATCTCATAAGATAGATTGTATAAGATTTGTCTTATAAGATTTGTCCTATGAGATAATCTTACCGTGTGTACAGGCAATCTCATAAGATAGATTGTATAAGATTTGTCATAAGATTTGTCCTATGAGATAATCTTACCGTGTGTACTGGGCTTAATACATTCTTCACGATTGCATCTTTCACTTGAATACAGTACTTCATACTTATAATCATTAAATGACAACACTTTGGCAACTAAACAATCTTTACGATTTTATTGATCAACCCTGCATATCTGTTTATTGATGCATAATGATATGTACACGTTATTTAAAATACAATATACAAAACACATATAACATACACACAATACCATTAAATCATTAAATTATAAGAGACTGGAAACATACATTATACATGCGATATAAAGGATTCTACTACAGTTCATTACTTTAACATAGCAAACACAATAACGATTAGAGTAATTTAAGCTAATATGGATTATGTTTGACACACGAACGGAATTCATATTCACCATATAAGACTGGAAAGAAACAACAACAAAATTACAGATTGAAAGATCTGACAGGGGAAAATCGTAAACGGGAACTAAACGCTTTACACTATTTGTGAAAAGGCATTTAATATCCCAAATCTAAATTGTTTTAACCCGATTAACGTCATTTGCTCTATAGCCCAGTTCGGTAATTACTTTTAGCACCATTTGCTCACAGGAAGTTGGATATTACAACTCTGCATGTCATAGAGTAATACTTTGCATACCCAATAGCATGAACCCTTACTGTAAATCACTGTTAGACGGCGTTGCAGGAGCAAATGTTTGTATTTAGTACAGCTAAATTATTAACTTATAATTTTCTTCATTGAAATCAAGTATATTGTATTTTATTTAGCTATAACCTAGATAATATTCAATATAGCAATGCTAAACAAAGAAATAACTTTAATCTGGCCTCAACTTATGTACCTGAACTGCTCGGTCATGTAGCATGTCAGCAGTAAATAAGCAAGCTTTTATTGCTTTTCCTGTTTGATTTTATATCTATATTTCCATGTTTTTTCAATGACCAGTTAGCGTTTGGAAATATGTCTTTACAAGCTCTTCGATTTTGCGATAAGTATAAGTATCAATATTTAGTAAGTATCAAGTATCAAGTATCAAGTATCAAGTATAAGTAAGTATCAAGTATCAAGTATAAGTAAGTATCAAGTATCAAGTATCAAGTATCAAGTATAAGTATCAAGTATCAAGTATCAAGTATAAGTATCAAGTATCAAGTATCAAGTATAAGTATCAAGTATAAGTATCAAGTATCAAGTATAAGTATCAAGTATAAGTATCAAGTATCAAGTATCAAGTATAAGTATCAAGTATCAAGTATCAAGTATAAGTATCAAGTTCAAGTATCAAGTATCAAGTATCAAGTATAAGTATCAAGTATCAAGTATAAGTATCAAGTATCAAGTATCAAGTATAAGTATCAAGTATAAGTATCAAGTATCAAGTATCAAGTATAAGTATCAAGTATCAAGTATCAAGTTTAAGTATCAAGTATCAAGTATCAAGTATAAGTATCAAGTATCAAGTATCAAGTATAAGTAAGTATCAAGTATCAAGTATAAGTAAGTATCAAGTATCAAGTATCAAGTTTCAAGTATAAGTATCAAGTATCAAGTATCTAGTATAAGAATCAAGTATCAAGTATCAAGTATAAGTATCAAGTATCAAGTATCAAGTATAGGTATCAAGTATAAGTATCAAGTATCAAGTATCAAGTATAAGTATCAAGTATCAAGTATCAAGTATAAGTATCAAGTATAAGTATCAAGTATAAGTATCAAGTATAAGTATCAAGTATCAAGTATAAGTATCAAGTATCAAGTATAAGTATCAAGTATCAAGTATCAAGTATAAGTATCAAGTATCAAGTATCAAGTATAAGTATCAAGTATCAAGTATAAGTATCAAGTATAAGTATCAAGTATCAAGTATCAAGTATAAGTATCAAGTATCAAGTATAAGTATCAAGTATCAAGTATCAAGTATAAGTATCAAGTATCAAGTATAAGTATCAAGTATAAGTATCAAGTATAAGTATCAAGTATAAGTATAAGTATCAAGTATCAAGTATAAGTATCAAGTATAAGTATCAAGTATCAAGTATCAAGTATCAAGTATAAGTATCAAGTATAAGTATCAAGTATCAAGTATCAAGTATAAGTATCAAGTATCAAGTATAAGTAAGTATCAAGTATCAAGTATAAAATTTGCTCTCAGGAAGTTGAAAATATGACAACTCTGTTTTTCCCATTAAAGGGAAGCAAACCATGTTACCGAACTGGGCTATATATCCATTTAGAGCTTTATTTTAGTAATAAAATAGTGGATTTAAGCAGTTAATTGAAAGTTATATTCGGATGTGTGGGATATGGAGGTATAAAGTATATAACTTTTCACAGTTAGATGAAGGTCTACTTTTTAAGTGTCCAGAAACAACTCTTATATGAAAGAAAAAATAACTGTCAAACTCTATTCATTAAAATGATCTAAGCAAATGAGTCATGGTTTTTGGAAAATCGTAGAGCATCTTGGAAATTGAAAAAAATTAGAGATATATCTTTGCTAGGACAATATTATTATTTTCAATTTTCTTTTTTACAGAAAGTTGGTATGATAGTTATATCTTTGGATTGATAATAGCAAATTAGTCCCCGTGTATTGAAATATGTCAAGTATTTTAGAAGGTATGGTCAGTTGGCAAATGTTTGTCACCATAATGAGACGATAACATCGCCAACATCTTTTTTTCTGCGCAAAATGTGATTACAATTTCAAAAATTAAAACAATAAAATCTGCCAATAAAGCAGATTTGAATTCACCTCGATGCAATAAATAAATACAAACATTTTCATAGAGTTTAATTAAAATGCAAAATATAAAAAAAACAAATCTGAATACATTTTTGATTTCCCCTTGATGCAAGAAATTAAATAAAAATATTTTCACTGTAGCTTTACGGTCTTTTGAAACGTTTTACTTATAACACTCTTCAATTAAGCATGTTGGATGGGCAAGTTTTGACATTTTCAAGTCTAAGATTTTTATTTTTTAAATCATAGTTTTTTATTTGACAACAGAATTGTTTGATTCTTTGCATTCTAGTAGATATGAATGTAATGTAGGATTTAAGATGGAAACATATCAATTTTTAAGCGAACTTTTCCCCCCATATGTTTCCGTCATTTGTTATCATTTTTTGTTGTCAACAAAATAGGGGGTATGGGTAGCTCCGAGTAAAAATTATCCTTTTTCTATAGAAAAATAAGGTTTTTGTTTTTCAATAGTGGAATACATATATAAAAGTAGATACCGAGCTAATTTTATATTCAATCTCTATATCGCAATTGTGTGTACAATGTTTTAAAGTAAAAATGTCAAAATAACTCCAAAATGTGTGTAATTTAAAGATTTTTTTAATAAATAACCATTAAAAGCATGATGACCTATATATGTTTTTACTTGTTTTGAAAGAAATGTCATAGGACCTTGTCATATACAAGTCATATACAAGTTTAAAGAAAGTTAAGAATTAGAACATACTTTTTTTTATCTTGTATTATCTTTTTATTAGAAAAACAATGAGTGGGGTACGGTCTATATATGTTTGCTTTTCAAAGTAAAAATGGGGTTTACGATTGTTTATGTATGTTTTAAAAGATATGTATAGATGCAGTCGAAAATGTGTCGTTGTTTTTCAATAAATGTAATGTTATGAAAAATATTGTGGACATGTTCAATGACTATTTTTCATCTTTTTAGTGAAATTTTGAAATTAGAAATATGTGTCTTCTTCAAAATGTGATGACCTACCCTTTTATGATACTTTTTATCTGAATGATACCAAAGAAGCTTTAAATATCAATTAAAAAATAGCTCAGCATTACGTCCTTTCTCAGCCAACCTCCTAAAACAAAATATGTAATTTACTCCAATACACTGTTTATGTGACACTTTTCCCCACCGTGTTTTTCCTATAAAACGCAATGACAACGTTATAGGTGTTAAAACGCATTGATTTAAATATGTATGTCAACCATTTAAACATTATTTAGAGCAATCAATCAAGAAACAATCCAGATAATAAATGAACGAGTTTGCATTATTCACGAGGATATCTCTAACAAACAGCTGTCTTTAAAAGAGATGAAGATATGGTGATTTTATTTGCAGAGGATAACATAATTGTCATCATGAATCAAATTAAATCTAGCATGTTGTCCTCATAAACATTGACAAGACAGTGTAAATCAAAAGGAAATCTCTAACAATAAAATCCACATCTAGAAATAAAATAGCAAACGATACACTTAAATGTTGTTGTAAAGCTATAAACTAATACATAATTAGAAACACATCAGGACGTATCCAGAATTGTACTCAACAGCCACAGCAGTTGCAGCCAAAGAGAAAACCAAAGACCAAAAAAACAAATAACTATGCAATATCGTTGCAGATCTTATTGAAAAACTACATTCAAATACATTTTGGTGAAAATCAGAACAGTTGACTAAATTTATCCGATAAACAGCTGATATTTGTTTACTTTCTTTTTCTTCTTATTCTTCTTTTTTTTTAAACAACCTGAAGTAAGCTTTGGTAAAAGTCCGATCCTTATGTTACAGTTGCCATGTAAACAAACTAAACTTTCCCTGTCTTTGACATAATCCAAAGCTTCACATTAAATGCGTCAGTTTTACTCATTTTACTAATTTTGGAATTCATTCATTTGAGATCTTATTAAAATAAAACAAAACTAGAAATAAACTTTGTGAAGAGGCTGTTTACTATCATTGACATTTTCACGAACAATCAATAGCTAACGGACAACTCGCCATTGCATGCCATCGCATACGCTCAACTAGGGCTAAAATGATAAAACAACAACAAACAAAAACAACAACAACCCCCCCCACCCAAAAAAAAAAAAAATGAAATAAGTACATAAGCATGATTAAAATCGGTAAGAAAGTCTTTACTTGTATGAGCTCAGCATTCTGAGAAAAGTATGTGGAGATACATTTTGTGTGCATAATAATAGTACACTCAGTAAATACAACATAAATAAAATGATGGAAGTACTCTGTAATCTGTGAATACGGAAACGTATTCTGACCCCTCTAAAATTCACCTGAAGTTAACGCCAAAAGTAAAAAACTGAGATAGTTAATTGTAAGAACTCATTTATAGAACATATGATATATCTGGTAGTATTGGAAATGTATATTTAGACGGAAATAAATAAGCTATAAAAATGAGTGTGTTATATTTGAAGGAAGGTACACGTAAAGTTCTGAGAGTTACTTTATGTGTAGATTTATATTACTAGTTGTAAAAACTGAGTATGTTATATTGCAAGTTAAATACAAGACACTTATGCTTTGATTTGCATCTGTTATTTTCCTATGTTATAGTTCTACAAAAACACCTCATTTGGGGAAACTGATTATATATTTTCATTGCAAAAGCATCGTATGACCAATTGAACTTCATTAAATGACATAACACGATGGTTGATTTTTATCACCTCCTCGCACCACAATTGAGACCATTAGCGTAGAAATTAGAATGAATGTATATGACAAGTAAAGGATATTGCATTCATTTGTTTGTGATTTCTTTACTTTAAGTGATGTTTATCAGTATGCCATATATAGTAATTTAGAACAAGGATGTCATAGTTCTCAAAATGGCGGCTCCCGTATCCGTTTTAGAACAAGGTTCAAATGGTCATCTATTCTTTGTTCATCATGCGATTTTCAGAACTGTCATTAATAAGGAACGTGTTGCTGTATCTCTGCATTCCCTTTAAGCCGAGGTCCTCACATACGATCAAAGTAACACACACACACACACACACACACACGCACACACACAAGAGATATAAAAATCGAAAGGAAAAGCAGCATTAAATGACGACAGTCAACCTCAAACACACACAGAAACAAGGAAAAACTTTAAGGATGAATAAAAGGCAAACACAGACATCACAAACACAAAAGGGTTGACAATAGGGCTACCGCCTTAGAACGGTCAGTGGCCAAAAAGGTGGCCGCTGGTGTTTAAATGATGTTCTAGGGTGCACCAAACCTCACTCATACCCTCTTGTCATCCCAATAAACGTGACAGTATAAATAAAGATATCCCCGCCTGGTTATAATCTCTAGCAACAAGGCAGCAGTAATAGGCAATACTGCGCCCAGAATAGTCCACATATAATGGCCAACCTTGGGGACACTCCGTTGGTTGATATACTGGAGGAACTATACACTTTCGAATCACATCCACACACCCACACGCACGTACACGCACGCACGCACATTTTTAATACTTAATATATACTTCAATATTGCATTTGTAACCGGGTACAGGTAAATGGTGAATTAACGATTCCTTACCGTATGTCCTCGAAAGCTCAGTGGTTAGAGCCCTGGTACGGTAAACCAGATACCCTGGGTTCGAGTCCCGGTTGAGGAAAGTTATTTTCAACACCTGTTATAATGGGGGGCTCGTCCGGGAGCCAGAATCGTGTCTTTTAGCATGAAACAGTATGCAAATAAGTCTTACAACCGGCCTTGAGTTAACTCCACTAGACATTCAGGGAGAATTTCATTCTGGTGGGGGTGTATGTAGCCTGGTACAGGTAAATGGTGAATAAACGATTCCCAACCGTATGTCATCGAAAGCTCAGTTGGTAGAGCGCTGGTACGTTAAACCAGAGACCCTGGGGTCGAGTCGCGGTTGAGGAACGATTTTTTCACCACCTGTTATAATTGGGGACTCGGCCGGGAGCCAGAACCGTGTCTGTTAGCATGAAACAGTATGAAAATAAGTCTGACAGCCGGCCTGGAGTTAACTCCACTAGAAATGCAGGGACGAATTTTATTCTGGTGGGGATGTATGTAACCGGGTACAGGTAAATGGTGAATAAACGATTCCTAACCGTATGTTTCGAAAGCTTTTTCACCACCTGTTATATTTCCGAGAAACATGCAAATGATTCTCTGTACCCATGGGAATTCGTGGACGAATTGCAGTCTGTAGGGGGAATGTGTCACGGTTTATGGATATCTAACAGGTAGATTGATGTTGCATTGTCCTGCCGGTTAGCTCAGTCGGTAGAGCATCGGAACGGTAGTCCGAAGGTCCCGGGTTCGAGCCCCGATCTGGCTGCATATTTTTCCAGCCCTGTTACATCTGGCGCCAAACGGTAGACCGTGACTGAGTAAACTCCGAGAAACATATGAAATGATTCTCTGTACCCATGGAAATTCGGGGATACAGTCATGTAAATACAGTACGTCATAATAATACTCATTGAATTAAAAGACAACACTTTAACAACTGAACACCCTTACGACTTTATTTATCAACACTGCATATCTGTTTATTAATGCATAATAATATGCACACATTATTAAAATACAATATGGAAAACACATATAACTTGCACACAATACCATTCCATTATAGAATTGTTAGAGACCGGAAACATCCTCATACTTGCGATATAAAGAGAATATCATGTAAGTGCCTGATCAGATCCAGTTTATCAGGTGAGGCTGAGAAAAAAATTAAGTCCGAGGCTGTGCCGAGGGTTTCATTTTTTTTCCGTGCCGAACTTGATAAACTGGATACGATCAGGCACTAACATGATATTCTATTTATCATGTTGATCGTTTAAAATCATTTAATTTATCTTTTTTCCATTCCACCCCCGCCGCCCCACCCCCACCCAACCCCACCCCATTTTTTCCGTTCAAAAGTACCCAGATGGCATCAAATACACCCTGGCGTCATCAAAAGAGGTGGTGACGTCATCATAAGGTTTTATCTCAGGCACCCTGTTTCTCGGCAAATAAGGTTTTATCTCAGGCACCCTGTTTATCGGCAGAATTATGCACATCGACATGATAAAAACTAATTCTACTACAGTTCATCTGGATAGAATTACAATCAAACAGAATAACGGTCTGAGCAACTGACGCTAATCTGGAGTGTGTATAAACGCACAAACGGAACGTATATTCCCAATACAAAAATTACCAGATAAAGATCTGACAAGAAGAAAACGCATCCACGGACTTAACGCTTTAAAATATTTGAGAAAATGCATGTATTCTCCCACATTTAAATTGTTATATCCTGATTAACATCATTTGCTCAATATATTCATTCAGATTTTTATTTTTAATATTGAAATAGTGAATTTTAGCAGCTAAATGACAGCAATATTCGATTGTATGGGATATATAGGTTAATGTGTTTTTCACAGTTAGATGTGGGCACTACATTTTTAAGTGTGAAAACACCCTTATTTAAAGAAAAAAAGTGTTAAAACCTATTCATTAACTTGAAAATGATCTAAGAAAACGAGTCATAGTTTTGGAAAATCTTAGAGCTTCTTAGAAATAGAGATATGCATTTGCTAGGACATTATCATCTTTAAAAACAACCTTTTACAGAAAGTTGGTATGAAAGGTATGGTGAGTTAAAACGGTAAGGTCTGTAACAACGCTAAAGGTAACAACCTCCGTTAAGGTAACAAACGCCGTTAAAGTTAACAATTTCAACGCTAAAGGTTACAACCTCCGCTAAAGGTAACAATTGCCTCTACCGCTAAAGGTTACAAGGCTAACGCTAAAGGTATCAACTTTGTTCAACATCTGCAGTTTCAATGAAAATTGAGTTAACGGGTTCTTTTTAGTTACTCTGGCACCTGTGACGTAAGCACTTACCTATAGCGGTAAAGTAATTGTTACCTTCAGCGGAGGTTGTTACCTTTAACGTTGAAACTGTTACCTTTAGCGGCGGTTGTTACCATGATCGGAATTGTTATGATCGGAATTGTTACCCTTAGCGTTGTGACAGTGTCACCATAATTAAACGATCACATCGCCAACATGTAATTTTCTGCGCAAAAAATTATTCAAATGTCAAAAAAGAAATAAAAGAAAATCTGAATAACATATTTGATTACACCTCGATGCGAGAATTAAATACAATCATTTTCACACAGTTTGATTCAAATATAAGATATGAAAAAGCAAAACAAAATATTTCACATCTATGCAAACATTAAATATAAACATTTCACGCTTGCTTTACGCGCTCTTGAAACTATTAATTTATCTCACTTCTCAATTAAACACAATATGTCATCGATTCCAACACAATACATGTTTATGTAAAACAGCTTTACATTCCCTGCCCCCACCCACTCCCCAGCCAACAACCCCACCACCACCATCACCACCACCACCACCACCGTGTTTTCCCCATAAAACGCAATTCGTCGCATTATTCACAGGGGCATATCTAACAAACAATTAACTTTAAAAGAGGAGAAGTTGCGAGGAAACTACGTTTGATATGGTAGTTTTATTTGTAATCATGAATCAAATTATATGTAGCATAAACAGTGCATACATACATATTATTTACAAGAAAAATATAATGGTGCACATTAAAACAAGAGTCCAAAGAAGGCATAATGATGCTCTACTTGCTATTATTACTCATATACCAACAGATGAAGCGATGGATTTATTCCGTCAATATTATGCGAAATAAACAAGTATTATCTGTAAATAAGTATCAGACTAGCATCTTTGTTTTTCAGTTTATCTTGATGTTCATCAACCATTACCGTTTCTGTTTAAAATGTTGTCCGCAACCTCTAGACTGGACATAAAACAGTTCATGAGTCGTTATTTGGTGTGTAACACAGTCTATTCATGATGCAAACGCACATCTGTTTTCGTTTCAACAGCTCAAGCCGTTTAGGAGTTCATTTTCCCGAGCTTATGTTCACTTATTTTTATATAATCAAGAAAGCATAATTGTGTTACGCATGTTTTGATGCTGGTCTAACTTGTCAACGACCTTTTAAAGATAATCCTTCAATTAGAGTTTGGTGAGAAGCAGAAACTGTTTAATACAGTTATTGCGTACGCAAGCTCACATTTGCTTATTTTCAATTAATAAGGAACGCATTTTTGTAATACATGCATGTATGTGTCGAAATCGTCTGAGATATTATTAAAACAAACATTCAAAAAAGAGAAAATATATAGAAACCACAGCAAGCAAACTCAATGACACCGTAGGTTCGCACTGCACCGGAAATAGACATAAATTAAATGAGCATATTTAAAAGTCAACGAAAAGGACGATACATAACATAAACAGTGGTGAAGACAGAGTTACCGACTTGGAACGGTCAGTATGCAATAACGCCTACTGCTTAGCTTAAATCGATGTATGTGTACACTCCCTTGCTGTTATCGTATATTCAACGCCCAAATTGACAAGACAGTCTAAATTGTACATACCATCAAACGGAAATCAAAAGGAAATCAAAAGAAAATCTCTAACAATAAAGTCCACATCCAGAGAAATTAACGAACTATACACTTAAAAGTTGTTGTAAAGCTATATACAAATACATAACTAGAAAATCATCAGGATGTATTCAGAATTGTACTCAACAGCCACAGCAGTTGCAGCCAAAGAGAAAACCAATATACATGTAGGGTCCGACCAAAAAAACAAAACTGGAACGAACGGTTATGCACCTACACCCCTTTGTCCGGGTTTCAGCAGTCACATTTATAAATCAGAAACTTTTCACTAAAATGTTCGCGTGCATAAACTGAAAGTCCCTAACATCAACATAGTAGATTATCAGGGGCAATAACTATGAAATGTCGTTGCAGATCTTATTGAAAAACTACATTCAAATAAACGTTGGTGAAAATCAGAACTGTTGACTAAGCGTATCGGCTAAACAGGCTGACATTTGTTTACTTTTTTTTTTCTTCTTTTTTTTTAAATTTATATATTTTTTCAAACAACCTTTAAGTAAACTTTGGTAAACATCCGAGCCGTATGTTCCAGTTGCCATGTAAACAAACTAAACTTTCCCTGTTTTTGATATAATTCAAAACAAAAGTTTCACATTAAATGCGTCAGTTTTACTCATTGTGGAATTCATTCATTTGAGATCTTATTAAAATAAAACAAAACTAGAAATAAACTTGGTGAAGAAGCTGTTTACTATCACTGATATTTACATGAACAATCAATAGCCGACAACTCGCCATTGCGTGCCATCGTATACGCTCAACTAGAGCTAAAATGATAAAACAACAACAAACAAAAACAACAACGAAAAAAACAAACTGAAAAAAGTACATAAGCATGATTAAAATCGGTTAGAAAGTCTTTACTTGTATGAGCTCAGCATTCTGAGAAAGGTATGTGGAGATACATTTTGTGTGCATAATAATAGTACACTAAGTAAATACAACATAAATAAAATGAGATGGAAGTACACTGTAATCTGTGAAATACGGAAACGTATTCTGGTCCCCCTAAAATTCAGCTGAAGTTAATGCCAAAAGTAAAAAACTGAGATAGTTAATTGTAAGAACTCATTTATAGAACAAATAATATATCTGGTAGTATTGGAAATGTATATTTAGACGGAAATAATTAAGCTATAAAAATGAGTGTGTTATATTTGAAGGAAGATACACGTGAAGTTCTGAGAGTTACTTTATGTGTAGATTTATATTAATAGTTGTAAAAACTGAGTATGTTATATTTCAAGTTAGATACAAGACACGTTAAAAGAGTTATTTTATATGTATATATTTTTTATTTTAAATCAATAAGTTGTCTGAACTGAATTATTATATAACAATTAAGATATACCACACTCACTGACTCATATTTAGGAGTTATTTATGTCAGTATAAGCCTATACATGTATACTATTAACTTTACTTATATCTTGCTGGCAGTAAAACACTCTCAGTCTTGTGTAACTTATCTATTTCAACGAATAAAGATATACATATAAAACAACTTAACTACTTTCACTTATATATTACGTTAAATATAACACATTCACTTTTTATTGATTTATCTATTTGAAGTAATACATTTTAAGGGGTCAGTATACGTTTTCGTAGTGAAAGGCTTTTCTTTCTATCAGTGTAGTATTAATACATACAATGCCATGTCAGACAGGAAATAAAGTAAATCGGATTGTTTATATGGTGCGCGATCAAAAAGTGCTAAATGGTGCTTGAATACCACTGAAATATTAACAATTATAATCGCCAAGTGTCCAGCCCACCGGGTATTGATCTGGGATGGTAAAACTGTTTCGCCTAAACTAGGTTTATAATATATACACATGCCTTTATACATTCACTACAGAGATAACGGTATCACCAGATTAAGTATAGCTCGCACAGTTTTAACACTTAGGAAGAACTTTTATTTTAGAATCAGTAGGCCTAGCAAAAAGCATACTTTTATATACAGGTAAGCTAAAAAGAATATTCGACTATATGAGCAAAGAATTCAACGTTTGTCTCTATCAATATTCAACTGATATAAAACCCTTGTCATACCAACTGTAAACATGCTGAACGTCAGTGAATATATTAAGGATGCTTTACTAAATACATACACATCAAGAACAAAGCAATTTGTTGAAGTGCTGCGTTTGATGCTGTAACTTTGATCGCTGAAGATGTGATCGGCGTAGCTGTGGTTAGAGTAGATGTCGATGTAGACGTTGTGGCTGGCGTAGCTGTGCTTGGTTGTAGTTGTGGTTGGCGTAGTTGTGACCGTAGTCGCAGTGGCTGGCGTAGCTGTGCTTCATGTAGTTGCAGTTGGCGTAGTTGTGGTCGGTGTAGTTGTGGTAGGCGTAGTAGTTGTGATCGGTGTAATTGTGGTCGGCGTAGTCGTGGTTGGTGTAGTTGTGGTCGGTGGAATTGTGGTTGGCGTAGTTGTGGTTGGTGTAGTTGTAGTTGTGGTCGGCGTAGTGGTGGTTGGCGTAGTTGTGGTCGGTGTAGTGGTGGTCGGCGTAGATGTGGTCGGCATAGTTGTGGTCAGTGTAGTTGTAATTGTGGTCGATGTAGTTGTGGTCGGCGTTGTTGTAGTCGGCATAGTTGTGGTTAGTGTAGTTGTGGTCGGCGTAGTTGTGATCGGTGTAGTGGTGGTCGGCGTAGTTGTGATCGGTGTAGTGGCGGTCGGTGTAGTTGTAGTTGTGGTCGGTGTAGTTGTGGTCGGCGGTCTTGTGGTCGGCGTAGTGGTGGTTGGCGTAGTTGTGGTGGACGTAGTTGTGGTTGGTGTAGTTGTGGTCGGTGTAGTTGTAGTTGTGGTCGGTGTAGTTATGGTCGGCGTTGTTGTGGTCGTAGTTGTGGTTAGTGTAGTTGTAGTCGGCGTAGTGGTGATCGGCGTAGTTGTGGTCGGTGTGGTGGTCGGCGTAGTTGTGGTCGGGGTAGTTGTAGTTGGCGTAGTTGTGGTTGGTATAGTTTATACACAGGACTGACAACACGTTGCATTAATCAGGGAACATAAGATCGGATCAAGAGTATCACACCAGGTAGCCCTGTCACCGTATTCACAAGGAAGAGTATCACACCAGGTAGCCCTGTCACCGTATTCACAACCTATGTTTCGTGAAATGATATACATAGTTTTGTATTACTAGTTATAGATGTTTTAACATTATGTTTACCGTGAAATTGCTCTAGAACCATTCACTGATGTATTCAAAGAAAATAATGTGTTTCATTTTTTATTTATTTCAATATTTTTTTTTCATTTTTCCATTTGTTTTTTACTTTATATTCATATATACATATTAGGATAACACAGTTTATACGTTTCACTCCAATTCGAATTGCTGTAACATAATAAATGGACCGTATTCGATCACCTCGGTTATTAACAAAATATGATGTTAACAAACAAATGAAGTGTTAATATAGGTTGTATATTTCGGCAGAATAATCGGAGACCGCAGAAAACGAGTATGAAAATGGAAACTGGGAAGAAATCGCCGAGCACGATAAATATAAATAAACCATTACAGTCTCGGTTTGATTAAGTAAAATATGTATGCTACCGCTCAAGCCCTCTAGCCCGGATTGAGCAAAACTCAATATTTAAAACGTCTTTAGTGCGAAAAATGCTGCCATCCCGAAAATGATATGCATATGACGGTGAACGTGGCACCTCGGCTCCCAGTTTTTAACAAAATAGTTTGAAATTAGGGCAAGCTCCCCAGTTTGTAACCATGTAGAGGGGCCCTTTTACACAAGAGGACAAAACCCGTTTTATAAATGACCATACCAAATTAGAATCAAAAGCATTAACATTTGGACAAGATATACATATTTTGTGATTTGTGACCCAGATACACCCAAGGGAGCAACCAATGGGCGGAGCGAAAATCCGAAATCTTGCTGCACCCGCTTGTGTCATATGTTTTATATACAAAATATGAAGAATATATTTGATGTCGTTTAGGAATGAGAACCATTACGGATAGACGGACTGATAGATTGCATATATTAAATATAGCATATTAAGAAACTCAATGGCCATAACTCGGGTATTATTGGTCCGACCTGACTGTGTTTGTTTTAGATAATGTTTATGTCTTTTAGGATAATGAGGTACCACAAGTTTCATGGAAGAATACGTAGACGTTTTTGAGATATCAAGCTTTGAATCTTTCCCAAGGAGACACACTAGTAGCTTTCTCGCCAACAACATCCAAATGGTATAACATGCGAACACCTTTTCTTAACCTACTGACGACGAAGTATATATATAATTCACTTAAAATCTAAACTCTACAGACAAAATGTAAACGGCTCTAACCAGCCAGACCAAACTCCAAAACTGGTTGATTTAAGAGTTACCAACTCATAATTCTGTTGATGCACTTTCAACCACGGATATTTTAAGAAGTCGTGAAAAAAATCCTTGCTTGTTATACTAGTAGAATTTGAATGGCGGTTCGGAACTATTTGCTAGACTGTGTGCAGTGTATGAATACGTTGTCATTAACGGTAGAACGCAATTGTCCCGTCTAAAACGCCCAGCGCTGCTTTAAAACGCCCCCTTTAAACCCTCCTTTAGACGCCTAGAGCACCTTTAAAACGCCCACCACGCCCACAAGTGCTGTGAAAACAGAACACTGAACATAATTGACAGGCTCCATGAATTTGAGAGCGCAAACCCAGTCAATTAATCCAGTCGTCTTACAGGTGTCAAGACTACAATACAGTCTAGGTGTGTCAGAGTAGTGAAACCTTTCGTCAATTGATTGACGTGTTGGTGTTCATTTCTGCTACATTTCCCGCCAAATGCAATTGTTCACTGAGTTTACCTGAGTGCAATCGCAAATATACATTTAGGTATATTAAAGGTACTGGAGACTAATGAAAGAATACTAATGTGTATCAATACTCGTTAAACCATGATAATGTGTTTAGTTGAATTTAATTAAAACGAACGGAAAAAAAGAAACAACAACATAACATAATGCAATGTCCTGTATGTAAAATTTGCGTGTACATATGGCCTTGCGGTGTGCACATATGGCTACACTGCATGAATTGAAATGAAAATTGTTTAACGGCTCATCAACACAGTAAGGTGATTTGTGCGTGTGTATGTGTACATGTGTGTACGTGTTTGTACATGTGTGTACTTGTCTATATGTATGTGTTTACGGGGTGTGAGTCAGTGCGTGCGTGTGTGTACATGTATGTACGTGTGTGTACGTGCGTGTGTGCGCGCGCGTGTGTGTATGTGTGTGTGTATGTGTGTGTGCGTGATTGCGTACGTGCGTGCGTACGTACATGCAAACATGTGTTTGTGCGTTTGCGCGTGCTTGTGTGCGTGCGTGCGTATATTTGTGTGCATGTGTACGTGTGTGTACATGTGTGTACGTGTGTGTAAATGTGGTAACTTGTCTGTACGTGTGTGTTTACGTGTTGTGAGCGCGTGTGTGTACATGTATGTACGTACGTGTGTGTACTTGCAGGCGTGTGTGCGCTCGCGCGCGCGCGTGTGTTTGTGTGTGTGTGTATGTGTGTTTTAAAGTGTTTTACGTGCGTTCGTGCGTGCGTGTGTGTGAGAGTGTCTGTGTACATGTGTGTACCTGTGTGTACCTGTGTGTACATGTGTGTACGTGTACATGTGTGTACATGTTCATGTGTGCGTAAATGCATGCATGTGTGTGTAATTGCGCGTGAGTGCGTGTATGTTCATGTGTGTACGTGTATGTACATATGTGTACGTGTGTGTACGTGTGTTTAAGTGTCGTTAGTGAGTGCGTTTGTGTGTGTACATGTATGTACGTGTGGGTACGTGTCCGTTTACATGTGTGTGTACGTACGTACGTCTGCGTGCGTGCGTGTGTGTTTGTGTGTGTTTATGTTTGTTTGTGTTTGCGTGTTCGCGCGAGCTTGTGTGCGTGTGTTCGTGCGTGCGTGCGTGTGTTTGTGTACATGTGGGTACGTTTGTGTAAATGTGTTTACGTGTTGTGAATGCGTACGTGCGTGCGTGCGTGCGTGCGTGCTTGCGTGCGTGTGTGTGTGTGTGTACATGTGTGTACATGTGTGTACATGTGTTCATGCGTGTGTAAATGCATGCATGTGTGTGTGTTTGCGCGTTCGTGCGTGCGTGTATGTTCATGTGTGTGACGTGTGTGTACATATGTGTACTAGTGTGTACGTGTGTGTTTACCTGTTGTAAGTGAATGCGTTCGTATGTGTATATGTATGTACGTGTGGGTACGTGTCCGTTTACATGTACGAGCGGCTGCGTGCGTGCGTGTGTGTTTCTGTATGTGCGTGTTTGGGTGTGTGTGTGTGCGTGCGTGCGTGCGTGCGAGTGTGTGTTTACCTACGGGCGCTACTTGTGTGTGTGTGCATGTGCGCTTGTGCGCGTGCTTACGTACGTGCGTGTACATGCGTATGTGTGTGTGTGTGTGTGTGTGTGTGCGTGCGTTAGTGTTTGCGCGCTAGTGTGTGTGTGTTTTGTGTGTGTGTTTGTGTGTGTGTGTGTGTATGTTTGTGCGTGCGTGCGTTCATGCGTGTGTATGTGTGTGTTCGTGCATGTGTGTGAGTACTAGTGTGCTTGCTTGCGTGCGTACGTACGTGCTTACATACATACATGTGTTTGCGCGTGATTGTGTGCGTGCGTGCGTGCGTGCGTGTATACTTGTATGTACGTGTGTGTTTACGTGTGTATTTACGTGTTGTTAGTGCGTGCGTGCGTGTGTGTACATGTATGTACGTGCGTGTACTTGCGTGTGTGTGTTAGTGTGTGTGTATGTGTGTGTGCGTGCGTGCGTGTATATGTGTGTGTGCGTGCGTGTGCGTGCGTGCGCGCGTGCGGACGTATATGCATACATGTGCTTGTGTGTTTGCGCGTGCTTGTGTGCGTGCATGCGTGTGTTTGTGTACATGTATGTACGTA